>JARQTJ010000480.1:447047-567905 GCA_030142635.1 Trachelus troglodyta | reverse complement strand
CTAGACTCGCCGCTACGATTTAGCGCCATGATTTTGGTATCGCCTAAAACCGTAGCGTTGTGCATCTCCCTACTCATCACTGGTTTCAACAAGTAAGGCTTTCTCTCTTCTTTACTTTTTATTCCTTGTTCTAATTATCGATAGACAACAAATCCGCTTATTAACAAATTTCAAAAGTACGCCGGTGGTTCGCCTAGCTTAATATTAAGAATATACCAAATTCTATGAATTCCATGTATATCGTTAATTGCAAAAATAATTCCTACGTAAGATATTATCTTTGAGATGATCCGTAGGATAGAGATTCATCGTTTAAAAAATGTTCATATCACACATTGTTTGAACGAAGCAGTGAAAAATGATGAGAAAATTTCAATGTTTTTAATTTAAAAAATCACCGTGGTAATGTTCGATGTAAAAGAAGTATCTTCTACAAATTTCATCCACGTTTATGGCCTGGAAGCTGAGTTATCTCGAAAAAATATATAGTTATTGTAACAAGCAAAATTTATCTATATGGTGTGCTTTTGGCTATTTGCATTCTATATATTTCTTAAACTAGACGATAAAAAATTTTGAAATTTTGCACGCACGACCATTAAGCCTCTGCCAAAGTAATATGCAAAGTGCAGATCTGCATCTTGGAAGTACTCGACTTATCGAACCATCTTAACAGCAAGTATTCCAATCACCTGTTCTATTGACAAGTGACAAATTGATGATAAATTCATAAAATTAAAAGAAGAAGAAACATTTTTAACAGACGACGTTCTCATCATTTCAGTCATTACTGTGCAAAATCAAGACGAAGTAGATTACGAAAGGATCGATAAAAATAGCTCCATCGGTTAACTCGTGACGGTGCACCAAGAAGATACAAATTTTTTGTCATAAACTGCTAACAGTAATATACAAATGATGTTCTAAGAAAATTGATTTTGTAGTGAAATATTAAAGCAAGGACGATCCACGTTACCAACGCGGTTCACGTAAGTTAAATCAATATTATTACTCTGTTTGAAAAACTAAATTTGTTACAAGAAAAAAAAAGAAAGTATTGACAGACACGTGAGTTAAACATTATAAGCTATTAAATATACAGACCTCAGTAGAAATATCACGATCAGTATCAAATGACGCAAGTGCCAATATAAAATATGGAATGAGTCGTGTTAAGAAATAGAAGTATGAAATAAAAAAAAAATGTTACAACATTGCGCACTTTTTATTTATTAATCTTTTTCAAATATGCTCCTCTCCTTTCTTCTCGAAATCAACGCAATAATAAATCTATCGTAGAACCTCCACCGAATACTTTCGTAGTAGAATACAAATTTTGAATACAAGAATAACCGACGTCTACGAGCGATAGCATTTTCAGTTCACGATAGCACGTCGTGACAAAGTAATGATTGATTGCGTGACAATAAACTTTATAATTTTGCGCATATTTATCTCGGGAGCATACTACGAAAATACGTAATTGTCAATGTTAAATATGCGCATAAAACATTTTCTGAGTAGCGTCTCAAAGCGACACGCATGCACCGCTTTGTGTATTTAATACACAAAGTAACAAATAATAGACGATACACGAATAAAATACATTAATTTTATAAATTATAACCCTAATACATTTTGCTTGGCTGGATCCACTGGCGCGAGGTTATGTTACGTGATTACCCGTTAAAGAATAAAAAAAGAGAGAATCCTTAACATTTCTGGACAATAAAGAGCCTTTATTAAAAAATTCTTAATAAATTTTAATCTTTCTTTAAATTTAACAAAATAAACTGACTCCTGAGAGATTCAATTGATTGTCAAGGATAACTATCAGTTGGGTAATTACAATTCTCTTTTTCATTTTCAAATATACGACGCAAACGTTAAATACAGATTATGTTGATCCACGTTTCATTTATTGTGAAAGTGAACATTTTTTTATCTTCAATCTTTCAATATTTAATCACGATCATTTTTAACAACGTAAATGATTAAACAAAAATTATCTTGTCAAGTTAAATCACGAGTATCAAGGAACGCATTCTCTTTTTGTTTTTCCCTCAACGTTTCTTTGTCCTGTAAGGCACTTTCATAGCCTCCAACGATATTTAAAAAATTACGCTCTTCAATTACGATTCGTACGTTATAAAAATGTTTTGGTCGTAAAAAGAGATGGGATTCGCTTTGTTGGACGTGCACCTTAATTTATATTTAATTGTTACGAAAGAAACTATACGAAACGATTTTTTTCTAATGCGTACACATATTTGTGAGAATATAAAGCTGCTCTTGTCATTTGGTATATTAATCAAACGCAGTACTCGACCAAGTCTCCTGATATGAGTCCATAAATTATTGAGTTGATCTATAATTTATGTTCCATGTATTAGAAAAACTGAATGAATTCTGTTTTGAATCTTATCGCGAAGCAGGTCTATGCAAATTCATTATTATCTTGCAAAAGACATGATTCATGATAATGTCATTTTTAATGGAATGCCCATTGTTAACGAGACTGTGGTATTATATACGAAATAAATAATTTTTATATACTTTACGCTTACCGATAACCACTATCGGTATTTATGATACGTATCTTCGTAATACATCATTTTGACTATTGGAATTCGTTTGCGTCTCGATTTTGTAAGTGAAACTAAAATTCATTTTCTACAAGGACTAATGGAAAGTGCGCTACGATAATTAAAATTTTTTGTAGATTCGAATTTCCAATGTATAACTTTGAATTTCAAAAATTTCCGCCTTTCAATTTTTACTGTTTTATACGAACATTTGCATGAGTTAAGTCTGAATGCAAATGTGAATGGATGTCGGTGTTAATACTTTGAATTTTCTCCGCGAAAATTGTTATATGATCTTCAAGGCTTTTACTAGCTGTGAGTTTATATTTAACATATATACATATGAACGATATTTTATAAGTAATATAAATATATATTAAGCTCTTCTTTAATCCTTTATCGATGAAATTTGTAATTGATATAAACTTTGCATGTAGGAATTTTCACAAATTTATAACGTGCAAGCCGTGTAAATTGAATTGAGATAACAATATGAGTGATTTGAATAAAGGTAATAAAATATAAAAGCAATTATTAAATATATAATAAATCAAAATACATTAACCCCACCAGTACAGGATTAAAGAATGGCTTACAATTTCCTAATATTTGTAACTGAGAGTGGAAGTAATTTTTAAACAGATAGAACGTATTATAAAATTACATGATTACTTTCTGTTATTTCTTAACGCCACTCTCGAGATTTCAAAATTAAAAAGTCTCGAAGAGCCATTCGAGTTAAAGTACAAAGCTCGATGGATTCGAGCCAGTTCGATTTTAAACTCACTGTTTAAACAATGATAAAATTATTAACTGTAAACAATTTCACGCATTTCATTTTCTATAAAATAATTACTAGAACAATGTAAAGAGAATTCTAAACTCGACTAATCCAATTTCGGTACTCGCTCGTAAGTTCTTCTGTAGAAGGAATCAATGCTACGCAAGTAAAATGTTCCTGGGAACATTTTTTCGGTATTTGCACTTGGCTCGTATGGAACTGTATGACAATTTTTTTCACGCAACTCTAAAATTCTCGTATACTCATCGGGCGTGACACGATCTCTGGATTCTAGCTGAGGCTTTACGTATGATAGAGTGGATATAATTTTTTGAAGAGCTGAACCTGGGCTAATGTCTTTGGTTATTGTCAAGGAATACATACTCGATGCAAATCCGGAGCCATATGAGAAGATACCCACTTTGTTACCTGCTAATTGATCTATTGGTTTATTAATTAACAATGAAACTAATCCAGAATAAACAGAGGGTGTGTACATATTGCCAACTAGATTTGATATGAAAAGACTTGGCTGTGTCTTTTTAGCAAATTGTGTTTTACTTAGGTTTACGAAGGCTTTTTCAATGTCCCTGTCAAAGTAAGTCTCTTCTAATTTGACATCGTGGAACTTCTTTAGATCAGAGAGCTCTTTGGAGATCTTCTCTTTGGGTGTATTAAGAAAATCTACAAAGGCTAATCTAGCAAATGACTTTTGTACCAGTTTACCATATGGCGAATGGAAAAGTAATGCATCAAAGGTGTTGAGTGAAACGGTTTCCCCAGGATGCTTTTTTTCTGTTTTCAAGCAATACCTACGATAGCACTCATCTAGGGCGCCAAAGTAGCACTGGATTGATAACTTTCCATCTACAACAGGATACTCAGAGCGTAAATCTGGCTTATAAAAGTCATAGGTATGACGCATACAGGATGCTCTTATACCTTGATCAAATACTAAGGGTGCATTAGCTCCTATAGCCATAGCAATTGCACCTGCTCCTCCAGTAGGCCTTGCACTTCCACTCGCATAAACTGCATTGTCAGCTGCAACTACTATAGCCAATCGGCCATCCCATGAACTGCTTTCTACCCATGCAATTGCATTAAACAATGCTGCAGTACCACCATAACAGGCATTTGTGGAATCTACACCTTCAATATCCGTACAACCCAGTGGCTCAAACAATTGCATAAGAACAGTCTTCACAGATTTACTCTTATCAAGAATAGTCTCTGTACCAACTTCCAGTCTACCAACATCCTGAGGTTTTATATTATTCCTATCCAGCAATCGCTGCAGTACTGTCAAGCAAAGTGAATTGATGTCTTCACGGTCATTGCAGAATCCCATCTTCGACTGGCCCAATCCAACAGTATACTTTCCAGCAGTCACCCCATCAAACTTCTCCAAATCAACTTGATCGACATACTGTGCTGGAAAGTATATCTCCAGAGCCTTGATTCCAATATCTTTTGGCCATGCCATATTTTTGCTTCTTTATTCTACAACAGAAATCACTTAAAAAGGTCAAATTCATTCCTTCATCAACCAATAAATTCCAGCAAAAGTAAGACTAATAAAGTTTCTATTTGAATTAAAAATTTAAACTCACCAACAGGTTCAGATGTTGAGGAATACCAGCATACACTACTTTCTTCCAAGCAAACAAATCATCAAGAATTAGTAAGTAAACTAGCAATTTACGTAACCCGCACAGCAGTATCCACTTCGAATTGAATTGAAATTTAAATACTTTCGCTAAAACGACAGCGTTCAGCGAGCGTTGAAATAGCCTCGATATTTTACGTTTATTCAATAATTATTACTCAGCAACACGTACCACTATTCCTTTAAGGAAATTCTTCAGTAATTGTTCACCGGTCAACGAGCAGCAATGTGTAGGGGAAAGAGAAGCGCGTGCGACCAGTACTAAATTGAGGTTAGAAGTGAAACTTCAAAGTGAAAATCACGGTCAGTGGGCAAGTATCCCTACTCCACGGGGCGTCAATTAATTTACGTGCTTTTATATTCGAAATTCCTTAACTTCCTAGTGCCAGCACATAAATTCCTTAGTCGCACCTTTTCGCCCAACCTTCCTCATGGAAGTACCGTCTTCGACTAACAGTTAAGCAAATCGTGAGAACCGACGTCGACGCCGCCGCGTCTCGACGCCTGTTGCAAAACGCGTATATTTTCTTTTGCTATCAGCGCAGGGGAACGTGGGAGAAAAGAATAATTTTACAGAAACCCCCGTCCACGTAATTATAACTTCATAGAACTACAAAATTTATGGGGTTAACACAATATTGATTTAACATTCAATTTTTCAATTTATTTCCTAATTCAATCTACTGTCAATCTTTTACGTTTTATTCACAAATAAGTTATTACAAGCCAAAAGCGTGTACTGATTTTTTCGCGTCACATTTTTACTTCTCATTTTCAGAAAATGTTTTTTTAATTACAATTAGTGTCTTTTTCTATCAAGCATTTGTTATCATCTCAAATTTTTTTAATCAACATTGCAGAGCAGACCTGTTGAGAAAGTTAAATGTTATTAAAAGTCAAGAAATATATTTACTTCTATTTTTTTAATATAAATCATTGATAACGCAATGGCGCGATGGGTTATTATTAAAAAACTGAATGTCAAGAGGATGTAATAAATTGCCGATAAAAAAAACAGTTATTCATGTATACATACATAACCATAACGTGAAGGACCTTCGGCATAAGTCACTAAAATAAAATGAATTATTAACTACTAAAAAAAACAATAACCGACATCCGTCAAATAAAGGAAAACAAAGATTAACAAATATTCGGCACTTGTTAATTATTAAATAACGATTGTCACCTAAGAAAGATTATTCGCTGGACTATAAAAATAATCAGAAGCAAAGAAGCGACTATAGAGAAGAATTAAATTGAACTACAGTCGACCACGCCGCAGTGAAAATGGGCTACACGTCATAATTGAACAGTTGACCTACTTAATCCTTAAAAGAAAAAAAAAGGAGATATTATTCATCCCATAAAAATACAATTTCAAGAATTTGATAACAACAAAATTATTAGTTCAAACTTGAAAAAAAAACTATTACGAGCAATAATAAGTCAACTTCAATAAAGATATAGTTCTTACCATTGAAAATAAATACAAATGACTTAACAATAAAAATAAAATATTCATCCACGTAATTATTATTAATATACATACTCCCCAGTAGGCCCAACAGAAAAGAAAACGAAGATTGCACAGCACGAACCAACACGTATCCAATCCACTAAGGCCAGAGTTCACGAACATTTAGGATTCATTTATTTGACTTCTCAACAATCGGACGGTCGTTTGACCCGTTAATTTCAAAAAATGAAACACAATGAGCCGTAAGCATTGTCGCTATTTAAATTTCAAACAAGATAAAACCGTTATCTTAACGAAATGCGCGCACGAAACAAGCAGGGACTACATAAAACGGCAAGAATCATATCAGTTAGAAAAGGTGACGTCAAACGTTCAAAAGCATTTTCGCCATTATACCCTAAACTAATTTCACTATCAATAGATCAAAGATTGTTATCTGACTTTAGAAAATAGAGTAAATATAGGTTAAGAGCAATCCATCTAATACAAAATCCACGTTGCACTTAACTGTTTGCAGGAAAACTATTCCTACCTTCCTTTTCTTATGGCTGACTCCTCCAACGAGGAGATATGCCAGGAACAAGTCTCAAAATCATGTAGGAGAGATTATGCCGATCCCGAGACGTTAGTTTTCCTTGAGTAGCCAATACGATCAATTGGGCGATACGTAATGTGAACGAGTCTTGCAGGAAACCTATTCAAAATATAAAAATTCATATGACCCATAACGGTCAGCCTGTTATAGATGTTAGTCAACACGTAGTAGGTAGTTCGTAAAGAAATTTAAATGATGCTACGAGTCGACTATCCATTCAATATCAAACTTGAAGTCACCTGCGACGTACAAGAGATTAAAAATGTTGGTCGTTAAGACACTTTCATTTCGTAATAATCGAAATTCCACCGAACATCTCAAATTCATCGAATTAATGTATTCGTGGTGGCGTGCGGTTACATCTTCACATCGGAAGAATTCGTCTCCAGCCGGTAATGTAGGAATTCCGGTTTTCTAATTCTAAAAAAAAGACGTTACGATCTATGCCTGTAACCGTAATTTCTTTTTTATACGGTATACAAATACAGTTGTGACTAGGATAAGTAATACAAATCGAGAGTCCTTGACTTTTTATAGATAATTTACTCGGTACATAATCATAATAATTATTATATAATATAATCGTGGTTGAATTATTACAATTTCTCTATAAGTAGCGGCGGCAGCTTTGTTTTCGTCTGGCACGACAAAATATAATTTCTATTTTATTTCCTCTTTTTTTTAATCTCGTCTTTCATGCTTTCTGTCATAATTATTATTATTCCTTTACTCTCTCTCTCTCTCTCTTTTTCGTTTTCACACACAGACACGCTCTCATACACACACACGCGTAATATAGTCAGACTCGTACGGCGCATATTTTATTTACGTTAGATAAAACAAAATTATGTCGATTAACGCATTATAATTTTGTTTCATTCTTTTTTCTTTTTGTTTTACTTCACCGTATAAACATTAAGTATAAGCATTGTCGATAAAAATACACACAGTACTCGATACTTAAAATTTTTGTTTGTTTTTTTTGTTGCGGATGGATATATATATATGTATATAATATATACTTATGTTAACTAACACGGAAACGTATAAACAATTCTTTTTTTCACTGTAAAGTACAAATAAAGGTATTACGAACTTGTACATATGTTATACGCGTAATTAAATAGTTGGACAATACTTTTTTCCCCTCTAATGTTCGAGAGCAGTAGGAAAGTTTAGAAGGTTTTATAGCGAAAACAAAAAATGGGAGGAAACATTTTTTTAAATTACGCGGCACACTTATGAATTGCTCTCACGGCTTAATACACGTAATGCTTTATACGTTTATTTTCGATGCGCGATTCAAAAGAAAAATGCATTGTTATGTGGATAACTCTTAATATGTGAATCATATGGGATATCAGATACGAAGTCGGATGAGCGAAATTTATTAAGTACAGTGGTACGAGAGGATTTCGTGACGGTTTTATTAATTCATTAATGGTGGCTGGTAGTAAGGCTACTAGTTGACCTAAGATCAAACTAATTATGATGATCGTCGCGACATTGATGAAGTTTACGATGACGCTTAAACTAGTTTTGCATTTAATACTTGCGTGAAATAATTTATTGCGACTCATTTTCTATTCACGTATAATAATTGAATTTATATCGTTACATCGACAAAATGCGGAAAATATATAAATTTTGGACAGTGATTAAAAAAAAATTTATTGTCCGGTAAAGAAATTTTGGTTATATAAAGTATACACGATTTTTAATAATTGTCTGAAGAACGTTTGCCAAAATCTTCGAATTTCACAAACGTTACGATGAAATAAAAATTACCGCGATATTCTCGATTAACAAATGCAGATATTAATTTAATATCGTGAATTAAAGTTTCTACTGCTTCCTTTAACGAATCCTTTCCATTTAGTTCGCTATGTCAAGTGGATTAGTTCTTGTTGTCGCCACGAGATGGCAGAACTAGCGCGGAAAGGCGAAAGGTGCTACTCTGCAAAATTTCGAACGAAACAAACGAAATAACTCAAAATGAGTTTTCCACTAATATCAAATACTCGGTCGTCGAGTTATATTATGTCATCCCGGTAGATGATAAGACATAATCTGATTGATACAACGGCGCTGTCACTCTCCTTCGAGAACATCAGCGTTGCGCACTCTGGTGGGATTTCGCGGAACCTCGACGAATTTCAAATCACTATGGAGTCGACATTTCTGATCGTCAATGATATAACACGCTGATCATTCATTAAATTTAAATCTTAGTGTATACAATAGATATCCGCCCCGGTGCGAAGCGTCGCGACGGCGACCAGCTAGAAAAATTGCGTAGAAAATAGGAATGTGGCAAACGGCCCTCTTATGAAACGAAATCGTGCTTCGTTAGGTTACAAATACATATGTACTCCTCTTGCAGAGGTTCAGTTAACTCAGCTACGCCATTGTCGTTTCATAAAGAATACCACGGGGGCCGTGCGCGCATGGCGTTACAAAATCGTTCATACTCATCTCATCTTGGCACAAAAGTAGCTTAATTAGATTAGATCCACATCCGGTGATGAATATAATAATATTAATTTTAGAAGAAAATTTTTATGAGCAGAACTACAGTGGCTTTGTATTTCTCTTCCGTCGCGTTCGAATAGCGCGCGCCAATTTGTCAAACGATTCCTGCGCAACTTTCGCGCGCGGCTATGACACATACCGTTTGGATTTCAAACTTTGCGCTCTTCGTATTACTTTTTTTCTTTAAATTCTTTGCCACGGTTACCTACTAGACTTCTTGGCGCGTTTTAATATCGATAACTTATGCTTACACGATCAAGCTTATGTTTATACTTTATACTCTCGTCACGTTTATATATAAATTTATGTATATGCAAATATATATATACGTATGTGCACAATATACATAATAGATATAGTTATATATGCACATACATATTTAGATATATAAATATATGGCTAATGCTTCGTCCTAATCAAGTCTACCTTGATACTTGAAATTTAAAGTTTAGATTTAGGTTACAAGATGCAAAACGTGATTCTCTCTTTGTCTCTCGTCAGACTTCGCGATTTTCTTACGGATGGAAAGTCGAACGAAGCGAATACATAATCAAGAAATGATCAAGAAATAGCGAAGATTTTTTAATATCCGTTTTCACGATGCGGTAATTATGCGTTTTACAAAGTCAATAAAACTATAATACACGAGTCACAATTTGCAAAAGACTAATGCGATGCAAATTGTCAATTGTTTCATGTGGATATCGACAAATGACATTAATATGCTAATATCCGATCGAACGGAACAAAGAAATTGTTGTTGACCATCTTTGTTGTTCGAACGCCCTGCCATCTTCACGAAGAAACATGAATCTCGGGAATTTCTCGTTCGTTTGATGAATTTTAAAGATTTATCGGCATATTTCACAAATCCGTTAAGAACAGCAAAATGTCAATTATCCATTAACTCCTTCGTTTCTTACCCCCCCCCCCCCTCTTCCCCCAGAATCTCGTAATCATCTTTATCTTTATTTCACATTTGTCACGACCAACGAATTAGAAGAGGCCCTTCTTCTTGTTCTTTTTGTCCTTGCCATCGACGGCCCTGAAATAAAAAATCACATGAAACTCACCCGCTAGTACCGGTTTCTCACTTATATGTTAGTACTGGCTGTAAGTCGCCAGATGGCAGCACAAATTACGTTAACGATCGTCGATAAGGTAGATTTTTAATTTGATCGTGAAACTTTTTGCATGGTATAATTTATCACACAATAATGTAAAATTTCAATGATGAAAATATTTCTTTTACTTTTCTTATCCTATGTTAAGTTCCATTTGCAATTTTTTGCTGCCACCCAACGGATTTAGAAAAAAAAGCTTACTACAGCCAACTTCATGTCTATTCAAAATGGGCAATACGCTGTGTCGTTAGTGATGAAAGATTGATTGAGATTCCGTGAGTGATATATTTAAATAAAACAGGTCACTCCAAGTGACTTATAATATAAAATACACAGAACGCTTCTGTAGTTACTAATTTCACTCAAAGTTTATTGACACGTATCCCACTTTAAATATGGATAGTATGACCTGATTTATTCGCAGCCTCTATCGCGTTATGAGAAAACTACTAACTACGGACCTTGATGATTATCGCCGCACGAACGCCACCTGATCATTCTTTAAGCTTACCGTTTTTCCATGACAACCAGCCCATAGTAGTTACTGACAATTCACAAAAATAATGTATCGTCAAAAAAGACACATTTATTTTTTTTTTATTAAGAAAAAGTGAATCAAATCAGAGATTAAACAATATTAGCAACTCGAATAAAATTGACGTCTCGTTATACATTATCACGGGGCTTCGATGAGAACATCAAAAACATGCACAAATCGAGAGACAACAACGCGCACACAGACGTCATGCTGGCGAAAAATTACTTGGCGCGAGTTACGATGAGAATTTACAAAAATATATTTAAAAAAGGGTAAAGCTGCATGCCAGTCTGTAAGTACTTAGCGAGTATGTACTACGGTACGTATGTATAGAAAAAATTGTGCGAGCGAAAAAAACAGGCGGCAGGAGTCGCGCGCAGAAGCTCGTTCGCTGCTGATGACAGACACAAAGCGTATGAAGTGTACGGTGACGCCGCGACGCCTCAAAGCCGCGATTTGCGAATGTCCTATGGGGCGCGAAACGAAGGTTACAAAGCTGCGGTTCTCTCTCTCTCTCGCTCTTGCATTAAAAAAAAAAGCTCACAGTCTCGCTCCTGGCAAAGAACCGGAAAACGCAAACTGAAATATGCATGAGGACGAAGAATGGTTAGTAAAATGACGTACGAAAAGCATTACGTTTATTTGCGAATGATGAAATTAACAAATTTATAAATCAATTGGTTAGTAGTATTTAGTAAATAATGAGGTGATACTTTTCTTTCTCCTCTGTCAAGCTGTCAATCTTTTTTTCAAACACAAAACACTCTGACACTGTGTCTAACCGCTGTCTCTAACTTTGCAACGCTTATTACTATCTTTCTCTCTCTCTCTATTTCTCTCTATCTCTATAAGACCTTCTGTCACTGCGTTTCTCTTGACAGGAGAAAAAGCATGGACAGAAGAGTACAATGATGAACTAAATTGAAAAATAAAAAAGTCAAGATTAAAATGAATTCTTTTTCAACTACCGTTCGGTTTTTTATATTAAAAAAACAGCAATGCCTCGACACTACGTATAATACTGAAACTTCGTACGACGAACGAAATTTTTTCCTATATTCTTTTTTAATCGGACAGCTTGTTCAGAGTTTACAATAAAGATGTCACTATTCTACTACGAGCGTCCGTTGACGTTGCTCGACTAAAAAAAAAAGTCGATTAAATTTAGAAAAAAAGTACGAACTAACGATCGTACAAAAAATACAATATGTCCTGTGATCTTAAGAAGCCTGGTCGTGGTGCCATCTAGCGGGCTCTCGTATAAACTAATGTTTGCTCTAATTAATTATCGGCGAAATTTTCCTTCCTTCAGATTTTCTACGAGTAACATAACTTTCTTCGTATCTCGACGGTGCCTCGGGATTCTTTCGTGCACATTAAACCCGATTGGATCATGAAAACCATATTCCGAAAGAAATCAGGCGATCCAACAATTTTTTTTCATCAAAAACTCCATTACGCACGATAACTATGAAAACTTTATGGCACTGACATCTGGTGTAGTCTTCCGTGTACTTAATGCCTGCACACGAGGATTCGAGAATGCATTAGAAATAAGATGCATTTTTCAAAAATTCAAAACCAAACAAAAAACTGCGATAAAGCCGCGAAGAATTAAATAACATTTTTTTCCTGCTAAAATATTCAACTACGAAATGGCACTAGTAACCTTCTTTTCGTACACGCGGTCAGACATAATTTTCCAAATGTTCAGAAAGAAAATGTTAAATGAAAAAAAAAGAGATCGAACGCTTAATTTTTAAAAATCAAAGTCCTCGTGCACAGATTTCGCGTTTACATTATTCTAGACTTTTTTTCTAATATAAGAATCGATGCCATTTTTATTTCATTTTTATTTTTTAAAAAATAATCCCGTGCACCGTCACTCCGCATCTGAGTCCAACTACTTTACGATCCTACTACGGGTGTTCGGGATGCTGTATGACAAGCTGTATCTGTGTGGGGTTGTCTTGAGGTGATTTGAAACTGGTGTGACGACGTAGAAGATTTCCTATCCCTCGGGACCCCCTCAATGTACCCCCGCCACCTCCAGATCCCTCGGACGACACGGATCCCGTCCTAAATCAGGGACACCCCGATATCGTATACACAGCACAAACAAACACAGATAGATAACTAGATAGAATATATATATGTGTGTATAGATATATATATATATAACAGGTAAGATATAGATAGACAGTCAGACAAACAGACAGACAAATAAATATATATAAATAGATATGTCGAGACAGACAGATAGACAAAGATAAAATGCATAGATGGCGTAGGCCGTAATTTTTTAATTAATTAAAACTAATAAGCGTATAACGTAATTATAAAGGAAAAAAGATTAATGCACAGATTTTAAATTCGATCCACTGTAATTCGCGATTATTAAAGCGTCGCCATTCCCAGGAAGTCTTTTTTTTCCTAGGGCATTTTAATCAACCCCCTCCCGCCTGTTTCCTCCTTCTTATCCAACTGCTCCAAGAGAACAAAAAACGAAGCATTCGAGGAGTACGGAGTCATTAGTTCGAATGTAGGTTGAATATCTGTGATACGTATGACTGGATTAATTTTTTTTTGCGAAAATAGAAAGCACGTGATGCATTAAAAAAAATATTTTTCAAATTCTGGAATTTCGGTAGCACAATAATTTATGGAATGGGATAATGCCGTTTAATCGTGACAAATGTTTGCTCAGCGTTATAAAAGAGAAAAAACTACGTAAATGATCAAGAAAAAGGTATGACAATCTTTAGCGATGATCGTGATAACGGCTGAAATTGTGAATTCGTATGTTTTCGGCGTTCATCGACAATTCTCTTGTGCTTTGCTTCGTGCGATATTAGATGAAAAGGAGAGAAAAGAATTAAAATGAAAAGGAATTAGAAGAATCGTATGAAAAATTCGAATGGAAAAATGCGCCATCTATGTATTGCGTACGCTTAGGCCAAATATAAATAAAAGTTTTTTTGTTATCACTTGCCTTTTCAGAAATCGGAAAAAATGGCTGCGTGCATTGAAAGAGAAGAGGAAGAGAATGAAGACCATGAAAAAAAAAGAAGAAAGATAGAAAAGTTATAACCTCTGAAGTGTTACACATAGAGCGATACTGGCGCCGCACGGCGCCAAAATTGTTAAACTTGTACCGAGACGACGTTACTGACGTCAGGCGACTGGCACGAAATAAATAAGTAATTTACAGCAAAGACAACAGTGCACAATATTTGAATAGAAACAATGACAATTTATACTCTGTTACACTAGCAAATGACAATTTACATGATCAAACATGGAAGACGAGGAAAATGACGCGTTCGTTACAAAATCATTGAAATAACTGGCGCGAAAGTATTGCGTCTACGCGAGCTGCACATAATTGTACGCAAAACGAAACTGAAGACTATGCATTTACTCTCAACGCTGTCATTCGATCTCAAAACGTGAGGTAGGTTTAATTTAATAAAAAGGCAGTTAATTCAAAGATATCAAAATACAATAGATATCAAAAATACATCAGTTAATTTTACATTGTTCGTTAATTCGTACCGAGAATCATTGCTATTAAAATTTAAAAAAAAATCGCCTATTAGATATTTCTAGTTCGAACGATAATAATTACTTGCACCAGTTACTTTGATCAACGAAAAGCCAAAGATATTGCCATAGAACTGAAAGGAATTAAAGAAAAAGCTCGACAAGGAAACTCTGAGAAATATGGGTCGTCGTCCCGAGTAAAATATGAGAAACATCTCCAGACTCGAAATAGGAAACAAAATGGCTACACAGGGAACATGACCGCGATTGCTTCCAAGGTTTCCAACATTAACGTTTAACATTTAGTATAAACTTTTACAACTGTCACCAAGCTTTAGTAAGTAAAAGAGTCAAATTAGTCTAAAACCAAGAGAGACGCTTCTTCCATTAACCTTCTGTCTTGTATGTCGTACTTGGTACTGTCACTGTTTTCTATTATTATTTGCAAAGTTGCAGGCAAATGAAATGCAGATGCACTGGAGATAAAAAAATCTTAATTCAAAGAACTTTGTGGTGTTCCAGCAATAAAAAATATTCGAGCTATACGAATCTTATGCAGCAAGAAATCAACATGTGGATTAATATAAAAAGGTATTATACAAATATAATTATTTATTATAAACAGGAGCATGCTCCTGTATAAGTAAGAGATGAAATTGATCCATAAACTCTAACTGCGCAGTAACATTTCTTTGTGTTCAAAGGATAGAGTCATAAGTCTTGTATATGTGTCCCCAACTCTCACCTCCTCTCCACAATTAATTCTCAAAAGCACGTTAATGAAGTCCCTCTGATTATTTATTATTAATGACTTCCTGGGAGTAGACGCGTAACCTCTAACAGAAGGTAATCAGCCCTGAGGGGCAATTAAATACTTGTCAAACTAATGAGGATTACAGCGACGTAGGAACGGGACTAATTCCAAAAATAATTTAAAAGGGTTTTACCAGCACTGTGTTAAATGGATTGCACATTACAGGGATTTGTACACCTAATACATTGTCGTCCCGACGTTAACGTCACAATCTCAAACGTCCATGCTCATTAAACGTGATTGGTTATTTAAAAATGTAAGAAAATATTACAACCAATTTTTTGTACGCGGTCAGTGGATTAACGTCAGTAAGGATCAATCAAACATGCGACACCAGAGAAGCTTTCTCGTACTTACGTTGACAGTTCATCAAAAACTGTTCATCAGCTGCGAACCTTGTAGATAATTGTTCTTGTTCGAAGACACAAAGAGAAGAGACTGACAGCGATAAGAAAGAAACAACAAAGGAGTGACGAGATGCGACAGTAGCGACGAGAACGACGGTATCACAAAATTTCCATTTTAGGTAAACTCGACGAAAGGACAGGAAGGGGAAAACGACGTATGAAAGACACTTAAAAAAAAGATCAAAATTCATTTCTGGTCGAAAGCGACGTCATGGTACTACTCACTCTTTCGAATTGGCTTCCAGACTGCGTCTGCGCAATTCCTCGAGGCTGTGACCGGTTTGTTGTTCCCAGGTCGATTTTTCAGCCTCGAATGCACGTCTCTTATCTTCTAGCTCGCGTACTTGCTGCTCCAGAGAGCGTCGCATCTGCTCGTGCCTTCTTTGTAGCTGAAATGGGAGGTAAGAAAAGAAATAAGAATTTTCTTACCAAGAGGTGACTGTGCGAAAATGAATATTTGTTTTCCTACAAAAGAAAAATTTACTCACGTCAGCCTCGGAATCCTTGAGCTTCTGCTTTTTCTCACGCACCTTCATCTCGAATACTTGTTCCATTTCAGTCTCCATCTTCTTCATCTTCGTGTCGTGCTCCCGCTTTTCCTCCTCAAGCTGCGCCAATGGATTCCTGCGCAGAAATTTATACATACGTTAATACCAGATAGGAACACTGCGCCATCTCTCTTTTATTTATTACACCATCTACGCTCATTAACCACTGATTCGACTGAAGCGACATGTAATTTAAAAGTCTGAAATATCCGATTCAATTAATTACTGACTGCATATAGTGAAGACGCTTATATAGGGCAGTTTGAATTACAAATTTTTGTACAAACTTCAAATTCAAAATTGTACACAGAGAATTTCAATACACTATACAACAGTTTCACGAGAAGAGCGTTCTAGTTTTGTTAAGTGTTACGCTGTGGCAAGGGGACGAGGATACAAAGTTACAAAGAATAGAGAGAATATTGGTAAAGAGATGAGACCAATGTAAAAGAGAAGATGGAAGAGAGAGAGAAAAAAACAAAAAAAACCGCCAAGGCAGCAAGCAAATGCAAAAGAAATACTAAAACATAGCAAGGATTGTGCGGTCGTGAATTGCGGATAGTAAAGAACAAAGAGACCTAAAGTAATAGAGGGTGTTCCAAAGAGATTAAAGATATTTTAATTTCACTGTTTCTTCAACAGACAAACAGTAGAGCGAACTTTTGCCGTTCAACGCAACACACACGGAATTAACGTTAGCTTTTTAGCTCGTACGATTATATTTTTAATAGAGTTCATCTAATACAGGTAAACAGATAGATAATAAGAATGACAAGACTTGTGCACACAAAACCGTATTACGTAGTTCTCAGCCTTAGCAAAGGACTTACCACACCGTCATGAAACTGTTCATCACTCCTGGAGGGCACAAACTGACCAATAAGAAACCATCATTAAAATACGTTTAGCCGAGTGACAAAGTTCAAGAAAATATATATATACATCGTTCGCGGGACTCGTGTCTATCTTACCGCACAAATCTCTATGTCGTGTCGCTCGGCAACACTCGGGATTATTCGGCAACCCTCGAGTTTCAAAATTTTTATTTGCAGAGGTAGTTTTTTTGACTATACCCTCGTTTAGTTTGCATGCACAAGCTTTATTCCTCTCGATTATTCGCACAGCCAAGTGGTCTTGTATCGACCTGACCCCTCACACACCCCCCACCCAGTAACCCGTGTCAGGTTAATGTGATAAAATTAAAAATTAATAAAATACTACCTTCGTATCCCTTGTCCATAATGGTTACTTTCGTCGAGTGATTTCTTTGTTCCTTCGCTAACCCCAAGACATGGATTTTTGAAAGTACAAGAGAAAAGAAAAAAAAGCTACTCCGAGTACTACGCGCGCACTGATTCTCCCAAAAGTAAGCAGTGATGATTTTTCATTGCGATTACTGTGACGTCGCGCAAACAGAACGCGCAAGCGACAACTTCATCGTCAAGGAAGTAGAAGGCGGAGAGTAGAAGAGAGAAGAGTGTGCGTGAAGAGTAGAGTTCGAGCGAGAATTAGAACGCTGAATGTATCCTTTTTTTTTCTTTTTTCTTTTGACTTTTGACTCACTTGTTGGAAATTCTCGTGGGTTTGCCATCGACACCGAGACCCGCCAGTGTGCGGCATCGGAAATTCTCATAGTGAACGTTGTTCGTGACGTCCTTGAGATCCTGAAGATGCGTCCTGATCACCATGTTCCTCAAGGCTATGAAGTCGCAGTGTTCCAGGTTCTCGACTGTCAGGCAAAAAAGAAAAATAATATGTTCAATGATCGAATTGTCGAAATACACAAAACAAAGGTACAGGACGTAATGGCTTTTCAGAGCCAATAAGAGTCTCTTTCCTCATTATGATCATGAATAGTAACGAAGGTAGGTCGTACCTTCCGCAACTCCCCAGGGATACTTCCGGCCTCGAACTTTCTTTCCATCCTGTTCCACAACAGTGTTTGCACCAACAACAGCAAACGGTACCCTGTCCCTCAGGACCTTGTGGAGTTTGCTCTCCTCCTCTTCCTCGACCTCTGGGAACTCGTAGATTTTGATTTTGTGCTGGGCAATCTCGTTTAGAATCTAAAGGAAGTAACAAGATCAATCGGTGGATCAATGAGAATCGTATGGAGCCACTAGGAATCGACTGATAGAAAAATAGCATTGAGATCATCCAATGTTCGTTATAAATTTTTCTAAATAACTCACTTGTTTCTTAAAATGAGCGCACTCGTCAGGTGTCATGGTATCAGCCTTGGCGATAACCGGGATGATGTTGACCTTGTCGTGGAGTCGCTGCATGAATTCAACGTCGAGAGGCTTAAGGCCGTGTCCAGAAGGTGCGACAAAGTAAAGACAACAGTGAACACGACTGTCGGGTATTTGTCGCCTAACAACCCGCGATTCCGCATTCAAAAATTCCTCGTACTTGGATTCAATGTATTCGATAACGGGAACCCAGCTGGAACGCAAAGAGAAAATATATTCAAAAGTTCCCACCGGAAGTGAAAGAAGCAATGAAAATTCATCAGCCTCGTTAAATTTCACCAACCAATTGCTATTGTCGACGGCATCGCCAAATCCTGGTGTGTCCACAACGGTCAGGGTAAGATTCACACCATTTTCCTTGAGAAGAACCTTGCTCGTTTCCACTGCTACCGTCTTCTTGACCCTGAGACTAGGTCCAGGATATTCCGCGCTGTAGATGTCCGACAGGAACATGGAATTGATCAGGGTTGACTTTCCAAGCCCGGATTCGCCTGTAAAATGAAAATTTCAAAAATTTTAACAAAATCACCAGAGCAATTTGACCAATTGCCTCAGAAGTAAAAAATACACTGAAAATTAAGATTAAAAATGATCGCTCTCTCCCCAATTTTGATTGGTCAACGCGAATTAAAGCTACAAGAGTGCAACACAATTCATTTAGACAATTAGTAAAATTTACGAACTCAAGTACCAGGCCTCACGTGTTCCTTAACGCCAAGGGTGAGCCACTTCAATTGCTCTATTTATGGAATAATGGCTGCGTTTATGGCGTCGGCCTAATAATAGCCAGGGACAAGAAACCCAGCTGGATTCTTGCATTAGTCTCTATTGGAGTCTTTCATTTGGCTTTCATGCATTCTACGACGGCAACAACAGGTCTAAGCTGTACAACCGTTACGTTCTAGCCATTAAAACAAACCCTTCCTCGATATTTCGCGTATCAAGTATCCGACACAGAGACCTGATACTTCTATCCGCGTTCAGGTTAGACCACCGGCGCATTAAAAAAAAAGTATCAGAAATAACGAACGACACAGAACACGTGAGAACCTCTGAAGCAGGACGACAACACTGATACAGCTGAGCGGGAAGCCTGAATGGCTGCACGTGTACAGCAGATGTCACATTACAATTCAATATCCTTGTGCAATTGGAAATAGAGATAAGACCAATGCAATCCTTAACGAAATGGACTAGTTCAATTTTACAGATGCGAAAGAGTATTTACATAGCACGTAGCCTATGAACTCTAACCCTAACCTTAAATTAAAATATCAGAACAGCCATAGGCGTCGCACGACAAAATCTCCAAGAGTGGACAAAATTCGAAGGCGTCCACGTGGGGTCGATGATCTTAAGAGCTATGCCGCCAACTCCTGATGATACTGACCGACGACCATCAGGGTGAAGTCAAATCCCTTCTTCACGGCCTTCCTGTACACCTGATTCGGCAGATTCGCGAAGCCGACGTATCCGTCCAGTTCCTTTGGCTTCGTCGGCGGCGTCGGTCTAGGATGCGCCAGGCTGGACTCCTTGGCGCTTTCCGACCTGGCGGACTCGCGCTTGTTACTGTCCTCGGAGGCATCGATCTGGTTTAAGGTCACGCTGGTCGGCGGCAGTCTAGGTTTCGTGGGTGCTGTTGGTGGTGCCGGTGGTCCACCGGCTGTGGTAACCGACGCCGACGTCGGGGGTTGTGGTGGCGGTACCAGCGGTACCGACGGAGACGACGACGACGACGTCGTCGAATTTATTCCACCGGTGTCACCCTTGAAGAAGAGCTCGCGCTTCGTCTGTATCTGCAAAGAAATAAAAATTTACTATCAATTCTATTTATCATAACCCCTCATCAACCATACCCACTTAATGTAAAAAATTTCAAAATTTTATCACGTCAATTCGCAAAATGGCTACCTGAGACTCCAGAGATTCTAGAAAATTTTCAAAATTTCCTATAACTCCAATATTCATCTCGAAGCTATAATCCGACGTCGAGGACGTTTCCTCGGAATGGACCAAATCTCCCAAATCTATTTTTCCCTTATCAAGAGAGTCTCCCCGAGATGATTCGTAAGGACCTGCTGATATGACCAGGCTGATTTCCTCGTCGGATCTCTGCCAGAGGCAACAATGAAAAAATTTCCAATGCATCCCGTCGAATTACATTGAACTTCAAAAACGGGACACTATATGCCTAGTAGATAATTTTGAAAAATAAAACCAATGACTGGCCACGTCCATTGACTGAATGACTGAAAGACAAGAGCCACATAGCTGACCGTGTCTAAGCGAAAGCTAGGAAAGAGAATTATGATCACGATAACAACGTTAATGAGTATTATTCAAGGTTCGTTAGTCGAAGGTCGGTGCTAATTGTCTGAAAGACTAATTATCTCTGTGTGCTAATTACCATAAGTTTTTTTTTCATATATATGGACAATGCGAAAAAATTCATTTTTTAATGTAAAACCAATTGCGTGGATCAGTGACTCGAGCCATTTTTCATTAAAAGGACAAAGTGATCTATTTTAAATAAAAAATTATTGATCTAATAATTTTTTTTGATTTCACTTGATTATAAAATTCAAAAAGAAATGTTGGCAATGCAGCATCAACCAGAGGAAGAATCGGGACCGAGAAAACCGGTCTTAGCCATATAAGACTGCATCTTAATGCACCGGCTGGGATGCTGAAGTACTCGACTATTGGATGACGAGAACAAGGATCTAAGGGTGCTTTCACACGGTGACAATCTACCGAGTAGAAAAAAATGCATGGATAAATCTTGAATTTTGAACACAAAAAAAAACCTTAAAATCATTCCTACCGATAATTCGAGATTGATTATAATTTTCGGTCAGACGGTTCCCGACATTAATGATCAATTGCGATAATAAAAAATTCAAAATTCGCGCCATTTAATGTATTTCAAGTAGATATGAGATATGACTAAAATTTGGTTAATAGGATTAAATCATTGAAATAATTAACCCCAATCAATCCGAGGTAACGTAATTAACTGTGCGATGAGAATATCGACTTAATTGAACGTTTAAACGTGACACGCGGTAAGATGCGTCGCGACGCCTTGCGAGGTAAGTAACAATGAACCCTCGTTTCAGATATCAGTCCTATTCAAGTAAAGTGCGCCTCGTGTTGTACCATCTATGGAATGTAATAGCAGTTAAGACTTAATTGTATGAAAGTACGAATCCCTTCGCCAAGGTCGATAATGTAGATGCGCGGTCGGTAACGTAGATACCTACATCGATAATCCAGGCTCGAGATAAAAGAGCAATATACGTAAGTGCAAAAGACAAAAGAAACTCATCCAGGGATAAGAAAGCGTTGTCATATTTTTTAGTATTTTCTTTTCATTCCGCGAAATCGCTTTAATCGACTTTCAACGATGCTTCGCCTGGGAACTCGGCAACTCGAGGAATGAGGGAAGGAGGATACGAAGTCGAGAAAGAGAGAGAAGAAGAGAATCAAGAGAATATCGATTCAGAGTCCAGTACAGCCAACCGTCTTTCCCGACGAGAATCGATTTTCCTTTTTAATTTCTTAGGTTGGTAAGAATTCTTTATCCGAAAACTTTCTCGTTTCTTTCACTAGCCCAGGAAGCGAGTAGAAGAAAAAAAAAGTCTTATCCTTCGAATCCTCGTTACTAGAAAACGCAACTACCAACGTCGCGCGAACAAAACCACAAAGCAGAGATACCAGCAGTGCCAAGTAAATTACGTGTACCTGGATCGATAAGGAGGTAAAACGCTATTTCGAGAACAAATATCCCAAGTCGGACTATACGCCATATTCATTTCCGACTCAATAAAGATTAGAGATTAGATTACGAAGTGGTAGAGAATTTAAAGAGAAATTACTTTCTTTTTTTGACAAATGTAAAAGAAAATTTTTCTTCTATCTCAAACATACAAAAGCTCCTACGACGGTCTTGAGTCGTAAATGCGGTCGGGGTATCTTAACCTTGATGTTTGAATTTTTCAATGACGTCACCCGATACGAGCGCAACAGCCAATAGCCGCTAATGCACTTGCGTGCACGCAATTGCGAGACTGGAGAGAGCGTGACGTAATTCTGGACCGAGAAATAAAATTTCCAAGAAACTCAATTCCAGCTGACTCGGTCGCATTCAGAGTTCGAAGCTCCGAGCTTCAGACAGTCTGCTTCTAGTCGCCATTTCTTTTTTTACAGGGCACGCAATGCACGCAACTGTTTCTTATATACCTACACACGTATGCGTACGTGTACGAATGCGTCGGAGTACGACTGCGTTAATCGTTCGCGGAATTGAACCCGCGCGAATTGTCTGCCTGAAGTCTGGATGTGGTCTGGTTTCTATTAGTGGAAAAATGGGCGTATTTTTGGCATTGACGAGTCTATCTATACGTTGCGACGTCACTTGTAGCGAAGTGCAACGACATTCGCAGGAACTGCAAAATCAAGCAAAATAAATTGTAATTGCAAATTTTTATTATCCGCTCGAGATAGATGTACGCTTAACACTAGATTTACGGACGTTAATTATCAGCGTCAACAAAAATTGCTAAAAAATAATACTTATAATTTCTGTAACTTTAATTTTCGAATTGCACACCTCTGTCACGCACCTTTAAATTCCACACTAGCCGATGCGAGTTTACAATTCACCCCAGTGTGGAATTTAATGGTTTAACATGAAATTTGAAATCCGTCAAAATGACGGGTTCCGTAAATCTAGTGTTAAAGAGGGAAAATTCAAGTGTCACTTGAATCTTTTTTGACTCGTTGATACACTGTAGTTTTTTTCGAACAGTATCACTACTACGCATAAAGCAGGATTCTTGACTGATACTACGTGTGATAATAGTTTTTACGATATTAAAATTTTAATCCGTCGTCAAAAATCAGATCGACTGATATTCGTCAGAGATTTGCGCCGATTGATAATATTTTTGCGTCCACGAATATCGCGGATATTTATCCCACAGAATCCACGGGGACCATGTGAAAAATTCGTAGATAGGTACGGGCAACGCGTTTTAGCTGATTTGAAAAATCGAGAAAAAAAATCCTTTGCCCAACTTGATTTCCCAGAAGGAAACGAAAAAGAGACAGAATAGTTTTATGCATATATTTTTTATACAAAATTTATGTCCATATACCAAATCGATATTTTTGTAAGATTCTGTATCCCCACCGCTACAGAGGGAAACGTCAAATTCTGAAATTACGAATTCTAGACACGCACAGTTCCCCATCGATCTCCGAGGGAATTGTCGTACTTGAAGAAAAGTCCGACAAGTCAGCTGTGATGGGAGGCAGCAGCCATGTTTCTTTCATAGTCCACGGAAATGCACGGTGGCGACGCGACGTCGTAGATATACGGTACTAAAGGAAATAGTTACAGATTTTCCCGTTCGTACTACCAAAACGAACGATTTCTATAAACAGAGGATCAATGGCTACGACGATAACAATGATTACTGTGTTTTGGTGAATTTTTCGTCGAATTCACAGAATTTCAAATATTTTGACAGGCAGGTCACGTACATACCAATAATTATCGTTATGCTCGCACGTGACACGTATCATGGATGTAATTACATATAATTCACGTTTCAAGAGATCGACAAATGGAATACTCAATATTTGTAGAAAGGGGATAGGTTTTAAAGAATTATATACTATAGAATGTAATCAGTGAAAGAGAGAGAAAGAAACAATATATAATTAAAAGTATATAATCTCACGTGTTTGAGAGTCACTGTCACAACCACCCTATGACCTATGTACCAACTACATCCCTCTACGTGCAGACATTAAAATCTACCCTCATACAACCTAACACGCTCTTCTGCAAGAAGATGACACATTTCAAAGCGAACATACATACACAAGTGTAACGAACCATATAACCCAGTTCAAATTTCGCGCCCTAAGCACAGAGCGACTAAGTATAAAACCCTGCAAATTTTAATTGGTCAGTACGTAACTGAGATTTTTAAAATTTCAATAGGATGCTAAAAAAATTAAAAACAAGATGGCTTCGCTTAACTGTGGCAGAGATTCTAACACGTGTCCAGTAATAGTCCCGTGTATGGGGTGAATGGCAAAAAAAGGAAGAAAAGGTACGATAAGAGGACGAAACACGAACGCATATGATAAAGAAAAAGAGAAACGAATATAGTAAAGAGAAAAAGAAGGAAGAAGATAGGACTAAAAAGAAGTGGGACACGCCCCGCTTTCCTGAAAGGGTGGCTTTGTCGAAGGAGCCTGGTGTGTCAGTGAGCCAGTACTGCCTGGCTCCCCTCTACCTCGTATTTCACTCCACTATGAAATCAGCACCGCATTCATTCATACATCCGTATATACATGTATATACGAATCCAAAGAAAGGGAGCGCGCGCTTGTCTCTACCAACGTGATTGAGGTTAGGTTACTCTTCCCATGAGAAGATACATCAGACTCTCCTAACGGATTTGAATATAAATATTTTTCAGAGCTTCGACAGCCCTTACTTGGGAGTTTAAATTAATTGCCAAATATCTTACCCCTGAACTGAACTGGTCACTCTGCGAAAATAAAGCCTGAGGCCTCATCTACCCCTATCCATATAGCACAATCGTCCTGCCGGACGTCTATAGGACGTTCACGGGACTTTCAACGTCCCCGGACAAGTCCCACAGACGTTCAGGCAACGCGTTTGCCATGTGCGTAGTAAAAAAAATTTTTTCACAAATATCTCCCGGCTAAAAAATGTTTGAGATTTTAATAAAATTACAACAAATTTCTATTCGACTCGGCCTGCAGGATATTAAAGATCCCTGACGTAAGCAAGCCTTCCTAGCCATACCCGTCCATCTTGCATATGAGTCATGCGAGACAGTTTATTTTTCGACGGTCCGTGACGCATATAGGGGAGGGATGGGTTATCTTGGGGGGTGGCATCCCCTGTACACAGTATATATACCCACACTATAACAAATCTGTATGGTACCAAAGACCAGGGCTCTACGTCGGCCTGTACCACTCGCAATGCGAGGGTGCAGTCCGCCATATGTTTTTCGATAGGGGTGCTCAATCTGAGGCCCCAAACAAAATACCCAAATTTTTAGTAAGGTACGAAAAAAAAAAATTGTCCACTATTTTCACCAATACGTTGATTCAACGTAGCTTGTAAGGTTTATGGGGGGGGGGGGGGTATTCCGTCACTTGGATCTATTCTCTGACGTCACTTGCTCCTCTTCGACCTCCCGATGCGACTAAAATAATGAAAAGACCTTCACTCAACCGCTCCAGTAACGTAGACAAAACATCACAAAGAAGAAACGAATATAATGAGCTCGTGTTTACGTATTTCTGGGTCTCTTTTGTATAGGAGCAGGATGAATAAATTAGAAATGGATAACGAGTTAACGAGTCATAAAGCCATAAAGGAAGGTCAAACAATTGTGTAAAACTGTCGACTGGTCTTGGATTCAAAAGGATGTTCCACGTGGATGAGGATCCTTACCGAGGTAGCGTCGCCGTTGGGCTTTTCGCCATCGAGTATCCTCTGCCTGAGCGCAAGTCTGTCCAAACTGGCCAATCGGTAACTTCCGCCGGCTTCACGATCTCTGCCGAGTCTCTCGGCGCTGCCATTGGAACCGGCATTAAAGCTCGACGTGTATTTTGGCAACGTGGGCGGCGGCGGCTGTCGCGCCTTTTCACGACTCAGCATGGAATTGCTGCTATACAAGAAGGACGAGTTGTTCGTCACGGTGCGTCCAGTGGACGTCAGAGTCGACGTCGACGTCAGACTCGTCATGGAGGACTTAATGCCGTTAGGCTGCGTCGCGGTGCCGTTTTGACTTTCAGTCGACATTTTGTTTGCAATTTTTCTTTTTCACAAAAATTATTTACGTCGACACCAACTATTTTTTATTCTTTAATTTAGCATTCTTCGATACTTATTTTTTGCACGGTTATCAACTTCCAGTGTGGATCTCTGGAGAATTGCAATTTGACTTGTTTTTATACTTTTGTTTTTAGAAGAGTAAATTTTTTTTGGATTTTGTCTACGTGCAAATTCTTTTTTCTTATTGTTCAGTTTTTTGATGGTTTTTGCAAAATTTGCACGTGACCGTCTTTGCTACTGAAATTTTCGCGCACGATGAGACAACGTGACGGGATCGGAATTGACGAAGACGCACGAAGAGGCTTCCTTGCCGGAGGTCAATGATTTCTCGACTTCGTATTTCCAACTGCCAATCGAAGAATTGAGATGTAATGTGAGGTAAAGTGGATCTGAGGGGCTACAGTCTGGGTATGATATCAGTTTCACATCGAGGGGACTTCATTGCGCTGTAATCCATAACGAGGTGGCCTCTTCGAGTGGAATTGATATCATAGCCTGATCGTAGCTTAGGTTAGGTTACTCGAATCCTGGTGGTTTTAAATAATATTAATTATAACTGATTATTCGTATATTACTTGATCATTTGTTCCTTCGATATTTCAATTTGTGCAATTCATATCACGAACCGACTTTAACTATTTAATGTTGTATTCTAGATCTTCAGGAACAAAAACAGACTATTTTCTCAGTTTGCCCTCGTCTATTTTTCTTCCGCGTATTCGTTTATTAACGTTAAACTCAAATTGGAACACGATTTATAAAAAAATTGGCACGATTGTATTCAAAGGAACCCGAGTGTCAACGAAATTATTACTTAATGAAAATGTAATTAATAAACGATGTTTTGTTGGCATGTGACATCTAGACATTAAATAAAAATATCGTCACCTCGAGTTTTCTACTTCACTTCACCACGAAACTTTGAATATTTTGCATATAAAAGAATGACAGAAGCTACTAAAAAGTGGAACCTTTTCAAAGCAATCGTGAAAAGTTCAAAAGTATCGCGTGAACGTTTCTCATTGTTCAATTTACATTGTAGATGTATCTGTAGATGCGACGGTGGCGCCAACTATCACTATATCGAAATAACAAATGAATTGAATATTCTAGCGTGCGACTTCGTGAATCGAAAATTCTCAAACTTCAGTTCGTGAAGTTTGCCCCGTGGTGAAATACGAATCGACGTAAGCAATGAAGTTGTTAAACTTCTGAACTTTCCAGTGAAAATAAATTGTACGTTAATACAGTCCTGGGATCCGCAGGCTTGAAGATAAATTTTCATCATTAAATTCTTCCACCGAATATTTCTCAAGAACAAAAAAAAAGTATGTCTGACGACTCACTTAAAAATTCACGAAATGAAATTTTCCTACAATTCACCTCCCTCGACTACCTTGAAGTCCTAAGAAATCGATCAAAATCCAAAAAAATATTTCCTTTATCTTGAAATAATAAAGAATCTCAGAAATAACAACGTTCCCGAGTGACATCGATTTCGTCAAATATATAATGAGAATGCTATTTAAGACCTTGAGATTTATAAGGCACTTGATTAACATCGCTTTCCACGTTAAACGTCATTATTCCGAAAAAAAGTTTAATAAAAACATGCCCCAAGGATTTATCGAGTTCTCTTTCATTAAGTCGTTCGTCACAATTAAATATAAATGAATTTCGTGTAAAGTATCAAAATTAAAAAAATATATTTAATTTAATTCGTAACTAATGATTTCCATGATCACAGACCAATTCCTTATCTGAGTAATGAGAGGAAG
Organism: Trachelus troglodyta; assembly: GCA_030142635.1. NCBI lineage: Eukaryota > Metazoa > Arthropoda > Insecta > Hymenoptera > Cephidae > Trachelus > Trachelus troglodyta. Next base: position 539,365 of record JARQTJ010000480.1, on the reverse strand, counting down.
TTTAATACTCGAGTGACGTATAAAAATTCGAGAAAACGAGGCAGAGCAGCAAATTCACCGACTTGTAGGTTAGGTCGGGTTAGACTACAGTAACTTCAGATCCCATAGACACTGAAACTGCATTATCAGAGAGGACCTCCTTGTAGCCGTGCAAATATGCAAATGCAAATCTGCACACAGACAATAATCTGTGCCCTCGGACGATCACACGCAAATAAATTAGTTTACGCGAAGCCGAAAATTTCAGTTAAATTTCCTCGTAGAAACGGCAGTTTAAAATAAAGCATCTACGAGTACAATTATTTATAAAAACCCGAATGTAAATCGTCCCAAGAAAAGCAAACGACTAATAATGAAAAATAAAAGCGCGCGAAATCACCCAAGGATAAAAATTGAACCTAAAAATAATATATAAATGAATATAAACAAAAACCATCGGATTCGAGACATTGCCACACAAAAAAATCAATCGGGAGCTCGGAACTCATCCTCCTACCACATAAACACCTGGAAATTCCGATCGCAGATACAAAGATCAATATGAAGTTCTTCAAAATATAAAACAACCCCCCTCTTCGAATACCCAAACAAGAACTATTTACGAAAAGGTAGGAAAAAAAGGATTTTATTCGAAATATACACAACCGCACTGTCACTCACTGTAAATATATATATAGAGAGGTTGAATAATAACAAAAATTATTTCACGTGCAATTCATGAACCCTGACGCTTCACGTCATCGAGTCAAAAGCGAAACGCACGGTCATCCACTCTCACTTTTCTTGCCATTGTTTTCGCGATGAATCGGAATACATCGAAGGCCCCGCCTTGCAGCTAATTCCACTCGCGAGCTTCTAAAAGAAGCAAAAACCGCACCGTGTACCTTTTTAAAGCACACAGTCGATACAGCCGAGGTGTAACGACGATCTTGAAAGTACGATTGCCAGCGAGCGACCGAGCAATTCAAAATATTTCATCGGTCTTTTCGGACGCGAAAACAAACATAAAGAGCACGGACGGAGCTATACCGGCACTGGCGTCGCGGCACTGAACGTCACGACGCCCGACAGAAGAGCCGAGCGTGACGCGCTCTGACACACAACCGGCTTGGAGATCGCGACTCGACTCAAAACTCAACGTGACTCGGAACTCGACTCAGTTCGGCTCGAACCGACTGAACTCGACTCGACTCGACAGGCCAAGAGGACGACCACGCCTGACGCAGCTGCCACGAGTAGTGGTGGGAGGACAGAGACAAGGGGAGAGTCTAAGCCCCTAACTCTCTCTCCAGTCTCGCCTAATCATTTTGCCCGACACCGAGCTAGAGTCCCACCCCTGAAACTCTTTTCCCACTACCCTGGGTATACCTAACAGTACTACCTACCCCTACTGAAGAAGAGACATCCAGAGGTTTTAGGAGTGCATGGACATAGGCGTCCCGTGAGCGTTGCTTTAATGGGCTGGAATGATGGTAGAGAGCGACATCCTGGGACTTGGAATTATTGGAAATAAACTGTCCTTTTAAATGTCCGAGTCGTATTTTTTTCGATTATTATATTATATCGACGGTTTTTTCTATATTGCTTAGATTGTGTTCAGGGAAGTTCTTGTATGACAGCAATAGTTATCGGTTTGCCCACCAGAGGGTACGACATTGGATCTTGCCGACGGAGGAGTCGCGAGCATTCGTATATTGGCAGGCGGAGCCACTAGCGCCGCCCTGCGGTTGTTACCGGCAACTACGGCTTGGATGATTATTTGAATTAACGATCTTCGTTTTAATTACGGGGATGAATTGGCGATCGGTTCTATTCGGTGTGCTTGTGGAAAGAATCGTTCACAATTTTGTGGTTGGTGTAAGGGATGGATAAACGAAAGCAGGAAAAAAGGAGCCGTTGTATTTGTTCATCAGGAACGAAGCGGATGTACCTTTTTGAAATCCTAACAAGAGGGTCAGGTCTGCTTTTTTTTCTCTCTATGTAACTTCCGTCTCAAGACGGTAAACTCTCAAACGATTTCAAGCCTCCATTCGTAGTTCAACCCTCAGCCGCACGCGCTCTCGCCAACTCTTCCTTTCCATGTTTTCGCTTTTACGTCTGTCGCTTCCGTGGGGATTCACTCGAAAAGAAGCTTTGGTTTAGCGTTGCTGTTTGTTTCGCGAAAACTCAAAGAAACCAAACTGTTGTCACGTAGCGACTCTGTAATTAATTATCGCACCGTGTAAATGTAATTGCTTTTACGAAATTTGTAGATTCAATAGCGTCTATCTTCCTGTCAACTGCATCAAACATATCATACGTTACGGACAAGTCGCGTAACCTCAAAATCGTTTATCACTGAAACGAGCAATTATTTCGACAAAGATAATTGTTACGTAAACACATGATCCAAGCTGTACGAATTAACAATTCGATTTTCACGAACAAAGAAACGTGTCAGGTGTACGTATGTAAGACAACCTCGATCGACGAAATAAAAATAAATCTCAATATACCGTGAAACAAAATAATAATAAACTCTATAAATCTCAGTCTCTGTCTTTTTCACTCTAACCGCATAAACCCCTAGATAACCCTTTTTTTATACCACTCGGTGTCAGACGGGTTGCTCGTCAATAGGCGCCAAACATAAACTTATCCATCGAATGACATTAATTAACCCCCAGCTTGACTTTTACCACCAGTCGTAAATTTACATATACCTCGGTTGAACTTACATCACACACAGAATTACCTGTCAATCGATACACGTGCTCGTGTGTGACACACGTGATAAAATGTCGGCACTGCGCAATTTGAATATCAACATAAAATACACGTACGGTTAATGTACGGTCGGAGAAACGTAATGTCTGTTTCATATCAGACGGATATTATTATTTTTTGTTTATTTAAAATTGCAAGATGATTATTGTGCCGGTAATAAATTTGCCGATAACGGGACAGTTAAAGAAAAATAAAATAAAGGGAAATCTCTGTTTGCAAACCACGAATTGATCTCGTAACCCAACCGTACCTTTATTTCAATTTTTCTACAATAATGGAACAAAATTTCCACGACCGCGTAGCTACCACCACCTACCGGCTGTCTTTGGCAACTAGACCGCTAAGAAATACACAAGGACCCGTGCATATTCAAAAATACAAAACGCTACTCGCTGAGTATTTTGGTAAACTAAATAAATATTGAATTTGGGTAAAGATGGCGCGCCGATCGATCAAACTATATTCACTTGTCCCCGTAAGATTAATGAACGATTTTTTTTGCTTCTGCATGCAAACGAAGAACCTACCACATTGTCGGTCATCATTATCGATAATCCAATCATCGGTCTTGAATGGAGACAGTGAATCTCGAAAAAATTTTTTAAAAAAACGGACATATGGAAATTTTACTTTAAAGAAAAGAAACATTAAAAGAAAATTAAAGCTGCGCATTTCGTTCTATCAGGAAATAATTTTTAGACTAAAAGGTACGACGTTTCTATCTTCATTAAAAAAATTGTCTTACATATATATATTTTTTTAATGAAGATACAAAACTTTTGCGACAGAACGACGGGAGGGCGGGTACGAACTCGACCATTTGCGTTAGGGCGCACATCCAATGAAGCGTCGTTTATAGAGACTTAATAGGGACTTAATGGCTCGCGAAGCATAAGGGGGTGAAACGTATAAGGGTTAGAAAGACAACGAGTGTAAAACATAAGGGTAAAGCCAAAGGGGTTGCTCCCTCGTTTTCTTCAAGCACCAATGGAATTTCAATGGGAAAAAAAATAACGCCCGCCACATCCATGAAGCGGAGTGGGTCGTAGCCATTGTTTTGAACAAGTGACAAGTTCGCTTAACCCTCGAAAAAATTAAAAGGGCTGCAAATGGCACGTGTTAAAAAATGCTCAAAAAGAAAAGGATCCATAAATAAAAAATTCCATCGATAACGACAATGTCGTCGAAACAATACCAAAATTAAATCGAAAAACTATCATCGCGTGCAAATTCAAAATTTATTTAACCAAATAGACAAACGCGGGACGAACGACAGCGGCGCTGCGGTGTAAAATAAAATCTTACTCGAAATTCAAGAGGTGTTCGTAAATATAACAGTACAAACCTAGACAGAGGGCCGACAACTTCCTCGCTCTTATTGGTCGACCCAGTCCAATTAAGGTCACGTGACTGATCCAGTATTCCCGATACGTTCGATAACTTCCTATTGCCGATTCAGCATACCAACTAACGTAACGAGAATAAGCACGTGGCGCGACATTTAAAGGAACGAAGCAATAAGATTAAAACCCAAGGAAAAGGCATACCTCTGCGGCTTTTCGCCGCTAGGAGCGCCACGATCGCTCTTGAGCCTACAGCTATCGTACAAGGTTAGGGATATGCTCCAATAATGTTTTTGATCGCGTGACACGTCATGCAGGTTACGAATCAGGGACAAGGTCCATCTGGCTTTTTTATCGATACTTAATTCTCAATCGTGTTTTTTATCAACGGCTTATACATGCACGTTAAAATTGCGCGATCGCGTGTTTTCAAAATGTAGTTCAAATTGTTCTTTTTTCCGCATAAAAATTCGCATACGATACACACGCGGGAAACTAAGCAACAATATGAGATCATCCAGTAGGTGAAAAAAAAAAACCTTAAGAGAGCGTGTTAATTTCGAAAAAATATTTTCGACCTTTGACAAAAGCATCTTGCAAAGCATGGATAAAGATAATTAATCAAACTACCTGCTGAGACGAATGATTTTTACGATCGTTGTATTTGGCGAGTATTGCGGGATTTAAACGGCGTCGGGACGCTGTAGGCGTCGACATTTTTCTTCGATCCTCGTCCGTCTGACTAACTCCGGTGCAATGTTTGCCTCTTTTTTTTTAATCACGTAAAATTTCACTGAAAATTCCAAACTCGACAGTTAATTGAGTCAACACACTTTTTTAACGAAGCACTAATCCACTGTTGGTCCACTTAACAATGAACGAACGCAGCATCCTCATCTGATACTCGGAGACTATTCAGTATCTACACTTATTTCCACTTACACGAGAACTTCCGGCGTATCTCACAGTTTCCGCTTAGGGATATTATATCCTGGAGGTCAACTCGAAATTAACTATCAGTAAATCCCTTGCGAATGAAACGACCATTATAAAGAATTGGACAAGAAATTCTTGTAAAAAAAACTAAATTCAAATATCAAACCAACCGTCGATTAAAACCGAAAATAGGTCGACAATCGCAATGATAATTTCATCCGCCTTCCTGAAGATACGCGTGGAACCTCTAAGTCGTGGAGTCCCCAGAGAAAATTTTTAAAAATAAAAAAAGATCCGCAAATTTTTCAAAATCTTTATCAGACTAAACAGTGCCCAAAGAAAGAGTCAAGCCACAAGCGTATAGTGACTGACTACCGTGGTCGCAGCGAAGATTCTTCGTTCTTTCTCAAAAGCTCAAGACCAAAAAATGACAAGAGTGAAAACAAATAGAATCAAAAGAACGAGAAACATGCACACGCGTAGCCGCTGTCGAGAACGCTCGAAATATCACTGAATTTTCTTTTTTATCTTGACTTACCGCTACCGTGGCGACGATGGCGTCGGTGACACATTGGCGTCGTTGTGTCGATGTCCGTAGTGAGGCGTCGTCACGATTATGGTTAGCAGAGTGTGATCGAGGTTATGTTTGTGGTTGATTGTGGTCCCCGTTGGTCGTCGTCGTCGGGATTGCGGTCGTGCAGCATCCGCGCGAGTCCGGAAACAAAGTAATGGGGAGGGGGGATGGGGAAGGAGGATAAAAGTAAGGTTAGGTTAGGGTACGATAATAAATTCGCGAGGAGTCGGTAAGATCGTGAAAAAGCGGAAGGAACGAGGAAGAAAAAAAAAGTACAATTAGTCAAAGTTCAACATCACGAAAAATGATTGTCGGTCGGTAAAACAGGTTATGACTATCTGTAATTATCGACCGGACCTAACCTCAATTACATGCCTAACGTAAAAGAGTCGAGGTTAGCAAATCGCTTTCTAAATTAACGCCATATCTTTTTCCTTCGATCCAGTAACGTCCTTCTTACGTAATATCCTTGATTCGATACAAGCACAACGTATTTTCTGCGAGTGACAGGCCAAAATAACGCAAATTCTTTTGGTCCCGCGACGTTATCGAAAACTGTTCTTTTTTTTCGTCCGAGCTTCCTCCACATTGCCGGATACCTTCCTTATCGACGGTAACGTCAACCACCGTCGAACTCGAGCAACAAAGACAGATGCCGGAAGTAATGGTTGTCTATCGACAGATAATACACTTACGTTATCCGATCGAGTGATTCAAGAACGACGCAATAGATCCAGGTAGACTGTTATCGGGTCAGGTTAGTTGCGCAAGAGTCAAGTCCAAAAGTCTCGTAAAAAATTCTTTTACCAAAGCCAACATTTGCCGGAACGAACGAAAAAGTAGGAGGGTAAGCGTTTAACTGATCTGGTCATTTTCCTCGTGAAATTTTCACCATTTCACATCCAGACGCATAAGGGTGACCCTTGCTGCTTGCAACCCCTAATCGATACGATACCACGTTACTGTGTACTTTCCGTGTGGGTTTACACACAGGCATATCCAAAGGACACGGAAACGTAAACTAACACGTACATCTATCTGCATACTTATACGAGGGGGTTAGGGGGGGCAGTGCACACGTACAGGTCGATGCACATGAGTAACGTCATATCAGTATACATATGATCGTATATGCACATACGTGTACAGCCACACATAAAAATATCCTAGTAAGAGTGACGAGTGATTTTGAAAGACATATCATCGAGTCCGTTCCTATTTTATTAGAAATTTCGACCTGGACGTTGCGTTTGCAGTTGACAGATATCTGCTGTACCGACAGAGTTGTGTAATTTCAATGAAAAATTGTGTACACGGCTTTTTTGTAGGACAAAGGAAAATTAATCCGAGCTGTTACGTAGGCAGAGACAGTGTCGCGCGCCTCTGGCGGCGCTGACTGACACTATTTAAATTGTCTTCGACGCTGTATTTGGTGTATTTAGACACTTGATACGTAATAACCAAGATGATAATAGATATAAACATGGTCCTGAGATTATATCGGCTATTTGTACCGTTAAAAATTATGATTATGTTTATCCAAAAAAATACTCGCAAGGGCTTTTGATCTGTTGATATGAAAAGAAAAAGTGTTACCGATATAGCTCAATTGTTAAGATCAAATAATTTACGAGTGATAAGAGTGTTTGGAAGGAGACACGCCGATGTAAACTTCTGGTCGTATCGAATCAAGGAAAAATATTAATGCTCGAAGAACAGCAAATAGTCGTGTAACAAGATCGATTCCGATTACAACCCAGTATAAATGACGTTTCGAGATCGAAATTGCAAAGCTGTCATACGACTCGCGTTACACTGTCAAGACACGAGGTGTCCGGTTATACGAACGGAAACAGCTGATTGGCAGACTCTGCTCTTTCGCCCGGGCGTTTCAATTATCGATCTCTCGGCCACGTGACTCGATATCGACAATTTCGATTTCGATCGATCGATCATTGAAAATAATCGAGTAGCCACGTTGAAAAATTTCTAAAAAATAAAAATAAAATTCTTATAAAACAACAAACATGGCGTTCACTCGCTTGGACGATTTTAAGTAATTAAATAATTTCTTTTGGCTTACGTGGATTTTTCGGCACGATTACCACCGTCGAGGTTTCCATCTTGATCATCAATAATGATTTTTTTCTCCTCGATCCACGTCGATCGTTCTTCCTCGGGGTTTTGCGAAGACTTTTGGTCCACCCCCCACGCCCCCCCGCCCAGCTCCACCACTCACCCCTTCAATGTCTTCGCCTTCCTATTTTCGTTCTTTCTGCACGTCCCCCCGACGTTCGATTAAAAGTGCGCAACGGGCGGGCAACGTTAGAGGGAAAACCGAGGGCAGTGCGCGAACTTAGCGACTGAAATAGATTATGAAAAAAGTAATCCAAAAGACTCGACAAAATTCCAGAAGCGATTCCACGTACCCCCGGGTACGCGGATGATATCAGTCAGTAGAGGCGAGGAATTGCGTGTCTACGTAAGGCGGTAAGAAATTTGGATCGAAAGAAAAAAAGCGAAAACTTGAGAGCGAACAAGAGAAATTGAAAAAGATCGATTTTACTCAAAAAAAAAAAAAAATTTATCTACACCCTTATCGACGTTCAAGAAATCCTTGTTCCAACAATCTTACGCTTTTCGTCCCTATCGACAGCAGTTCTGATAAGTCAAAATTTTTCGTTAGATTAGCTTAGGGCTACCGCAGATACGTTTTTTCCCGTTTGACCCAACAGTGAAATAAGTTCCTCTCGGCCCGATAGCGAACAAAAGACTGTTCCTGTAGCCGTCAAAAGGGATTCCTAGGGTTTCGTCGTGACGTCGAAGAAACCACGACGAGTCGTTAAAACGACGTAACGAATAAATTGGATGACAAGTCCAAAAAAAAGGCAAAGTACGGGAAATCGGTAAAAGTCAATAAGAGTCTAAAGTGAAAGAAAAAAATCAATTTAAAATTCCAAAGACGACGAGAAGACCCGTAATTAAAAAAAGAGCACTGAAAGCAGCGCCCACAGAAAAGCCACCCGGCGCGTGAGATTTTTGAAAAATTTCATATTTTTTTTTACAAAAACTCAAAACACTTCGAATAAAATCACTAAAGCCAAACTTTTTCGACTTGATAGATTGAATAGATGATGAATAAATTGAAAAAATTTGACAATATTATGTCAAGTTTTTTTTCTCCATTTTTTTTAACCCCCAAAAATTCTTCGTGCCGATTCGATGAGTCTCCTTGCTAATAACAGTTTCGCGGCACAAATCGTAAGTCGCGCCGATTCGCGTTCTTCGCTTGTTGAATACAGAAGCTGCACTAAAGTCCTGTCCCTATTCCGTTCTCTTGACTCTTCCTAGCCGCTCTCCGCTCTCGTAAAGAAGAGAGAGAGAGAGAGAGAGAGAGGGAAATACAAGCATGTTCTTTGTGCGTGTTTGTGCGCATTTCTATGTCCTGCGTTTCTGTCCAAGTATAACGAGAAGTGCACCTATCTCGAGTGCAGTACAATTAAAATGTTAAAGCGGCGCTGCCGGTAAGGGTGAATTCGGACAAAGTATACATAACCTCACCAAGCAACAATAACCACCCTAGTGCGAGGACCGAATGGCACCTTCTAAAATGATATTTTCAAAATGGCATTTATTCAAAATCGACCACTGTTCAAATTCGGTGAACGGTAATCCCGCAAAAATTTCAAAAATCCAATGCAAGGTCGCCAAACGCTAACGCGTTATCGCTGTTAACATCCGCAAGATAACATTGAAGTAAACTTGGAAATTTAATTGTTGACATCATTCGCGACACTTCCTGATCCTTTATTTTTATTCTCACCAGAAACTATGATTGAGGACAGGAATAAAGAGTCGTGCAAGTCTAAATAAAAGTTAGCTAGCAAGCCAAAACTCGCAAAGAAAAATCGAGGTTCGAGTGAAATATAGAAATTTGAAAGTTTAAAAATCCACCACGTACGGATTTTGAACAAAGTGATTAATCAAAATGATTTTTGTTTTCAGTCACTGACAAAAATCCAAGCGTCTCTATCTGTTCATGGTACTCTGGAATTTCCTGGTCAAGGGGCTCTTGGAGTTCCAAAAGATAATAACCGACCTAACGAACCGAATGTTAACAGACTCTGTGAACAGAGAGTTCATTTTTACTTCAGCTCGTAGAGCTGAGCCTCGTACGCAAGATAAGTGCAATGGAATGCCCTGAGAAATTGAAGATAATACATTGCTCAATGAAGAACCACGCGAGCAACGTCCTCAGCCATAATTCAAATTGAGTTCAGGAAGATAACTGTGAATCGAGCGATATACGTTTGCTAGTATCGATAGAGGCCCAAGTATCGCTGTAATAATTTGAATTCCAGTCTAGTGCCTCGGAACGACGACAAGAATAATTATAACAGATAGCAGATAGCGTTACAGTGCGAGGACAATAATTATAGAATAAAAAAAATCTAAAAGAAAAGAAAATTCCCTCGTTCGCTGACTTTGAGAATAAAATTTTCATTTTCTTGTTTATCCAAATATTAATTTAAATTTATAAAATATCAAAGTCACTCAAAACCTAAATAACGAGCATCGTCGTACCGATGATCAACGTGCATGGGAATTTCGCACGATGTATAATAACGAGTAACATAAGTGTGCACAAGTGCTGCCACCGAGCCGTGTAGGTTAAGGGTGTAAAGTTACAGAGCGGAGAGTGACCGAGATACATCGGAGTATAATGCAGGCTGCTTTCTGGTTAAGGGAAGGAGATGACGGAGGGGAGGGAAGTTAGAAGAATGGAGGGAGGAATTGAAGTTTGTCACGAGACACCCGGTACGTACGCGAGCCACTAGAATCTCAAGTGTGAAAACAAACCAGCCATTAATTAAATAGGAAACACATGCTCAGTGACGCTCATTTCACAAGTGGCGCCGAGGGTGTCGATTTTACGAACTAATTCTAGCTGTTACATTGTCTACGTTAATTAATGAGAAACACTGTGTCGTAGGCGATAGTTGGCTTTTTTTTTCTTCTTTACTGAAACGGATCTTGTCTCCGTGTCCTCCCGGACAAGCGTCTATCGCTTCTAGTATGATTTGGTGAGGATTTTGTGTACAGCTATTCGATATCACATTCTAACCTAGTTTTGCTTGCCTGGACAATTTTAATTGTTCCATTCAAGCAGTAGCCGTGTGATTTTCGGAAGGGATGAGAAGAGGATGTTGACTGCTGATGGCGAAGGGACGAGTTGGGGTGATGGAGTCCAGGTAGAGAACTGGAAAATAAAAGGAGCGGATTAAATGGAAATAATTTTGGAAAGGTTCGGTAGAAGCTATTTTTGGTTCTTCCCTGCATTTAACGAATGACGACAATGATAACACGCGGGCTCTTTTGATTGTTTAGACTGCTTCGCTCTTAACGGATAAACGATACTGTGAGTGATGGTAAACAGGATCTTTAGAGTTTATCGTAAACAAACGTGAATCCAGCCGTGAGTAAACGCTTTGTGTACGAGTGACGAAGTAGATGGCGGTTTTCGAAATGAGTCATTTGTAGGCGAAGTAAATTTCATTGTGAGTTTTGACATGTGAAGTCTGTGAGAAGTACGGGATTTACGAACTTGGACGGTTTTTGCAGTTGACGTTTTTGCCAACTTTGGAATTTAATGTCACCGATCGCCACCAGATGGCTAAACGATTCGTAACAGGTGTTAGAGTCGTATATGGTTTGAAAAGACAGAGCAGGTGTACGTTACCAATATTGGTATTGAAGTTTGCACGTAGGATTACTTCGAACGATTGTTCTTATATAATCGCAGGTAACTCAATCATTGGAATGTTAAGGAACTAATGATCGGAAACGATTCCATCTGATTCAACGTATTGAAAAAGTATTTTGACAAGGATACTAACCGTACAGATAAATAAAAAAAATGAATTTTTTTTAAATCGAACAGACGTCCATTCAATTTTTTGGTGAAAAAAGCAGGTCAAGAGAGAGTCCTACATCTGGTACAAGAAATCACACTAAAATTGCATAACGTTATTCCACATGTATGGGTCTGACATAATAAAAAAAGGCGTAAGAACGAAAAATTCCTTAAATCAATGACAAGTCTGTGATCTCTTCCTTGGAATGTCCATTAAAAACTAAAAATCGTAACGGTCATTCTAACGAGTATGAATTTAGCAAGCAGTAAATCAAACGATAAAATTAGGGATGCGCACAATCCGTTCCCAACGGTCCAATAATTTACGTGGCAAATAAGTCAACGACAGATAGGAGTAACGTGCAGCAACGTTAAGTGGTTAAATTGACGTGTTTGCAGGTCAAAGCGATGCATTTGATAGGTTAGGTCCTTGGGTATTGAGCGGTCGTGGGACGCGCCGTATTGACGCAAAAATTTGGCGCCCTCAAAATGGTCGTCGCCGGTGCGTTACGTCGACTCAGGTGAAATTCGCATTCCTCTTGGGGATGGGACCTGTCGGAGGCGTCGCGACACCGACGCCCAACGATATCCTGTACTCACCACTTCTCTGCATATTTTCGTTGTGATATCAGCAATCCTTCACGCACATCACTACGGCACTACGCGACACAAAACTACGTTTTTTCTTCCCCTTTACTCCTCTCTTTTTTTTGACCAACGTGCCACTCCCGCGGAATTCGACGCGAAACAGCGTGAGTCGCGTTAACCCAACCAAACACTTGTGACTTAACCCAACCGGACGTCTGCGTGTGTTTTCAAATTTTCTCGAGGACTCGAAACGCCATGTATCGAGACGTGCGCGCGCAATTGTTAGAATCATAAGTGCTGCCATCTAGTAAGACGATCGTTCGTAAATAGTATATTCGATTGGATGGAAAACTCTTGGATATTAAACTAATATAAATATTACAAAATGATTCTTATGGAATTAGATTAATATTTTATGACATCCTCTTCCTGGTTACGCCAATATTAATTGTACTGCATGACATACGATTGTGGGAGATCAATTTTAAATCTAGGGGACTCATTTATACCAGAGGCCATAAGGATATGGCCCTTTCAAATGGAATTCATGGCGGACGGTTATATCTAGCTGTATATAAATCAATGGCGTAGTCTTTGGGGGATCGATTAAGAATTTCGAGGGCTGAATTTACAGGTATTTTTCCTAACTCTACGCCATTGTACAGTGGCGGCTGAGCGGTGGACCGACTTATATCGGAGTGGGGGATGCAATGGCGCCGTCTAGGCATTTTAGATATTTTGACAAAAATTTCTGCACACCGAAATTTTATGACGTAAGCGCCTATGGTGGGATTACACTGGATTCACGTATTCTGTGCATGAACTGTGATTTTAACGTAATTCTCGGTAATTTGCGACATTCTTGTTATATGTATAGTATGGCATACATATACAACTGGTAGTTTAGTAAAAAATAATAAGTTTATATAGGAAAATAAAGAAGAAATATGTCTGCTGCAATTAGACTGTCGAAAGGGAGTATTGTGTCTGCTGCTAATAAACATACCGCCACTGTGATACTCTTCCATGGCTCTGGTAAAATTATTGTTTTTAAATTGGTTATTATAAGCATTGTAACGTTACTATTTTTTATTGTTATATTTAATTGGGCACCACAGTCAGATCGACATTTTCATGAGATGTGTAGAATTGTGGGGATATTGTTAGTGATGCTCGATTAATTGTTAACGTTAAAAATGTACAGAGCCTTATGATTAAATATAATGGACGTTAATAAAATTATAGGAGATACAGGAGAGAATGTAAAGCAATGGGTAGATCTTTTGAATAAACGAGAACTCAACTTTCCACATATCAAACTCATGTATCCAAGTGCACCTTCTCAACCGTATACACCCAACGGAGGAGAGGTAACGATAGTTTATTTTGTTTAGTGTAATGTGTGCTGTCTGCTAAACGTCATTGCTGCTTGACTATGTTGGTTGATAAATTATACTAAGAATGTGGGCGAAACTGCAGAGACTTCTTCATGTAATCTTTCCAAAAGGATTCTTATTCTGCTGTTTTACCAGAATGTGTTACAGAGTATAAACTTTCTTTCAGATAAGTACTGTGTGGTTCGATCGCAAAGCTATAAATATTAGTGTTCCTGAAGTGAGGGAGTCTATCGATTCAATGTGCAAACTGGCTTCGGAGTTAATAGATCAAGAAGTAGCTAATGGCATACCCCATAACAGAATAGTTGTGGGTGGTTTTTCTATGGGAGGTGCTCTTGCTTTGCACTTGGCATACAGATTTAAAACATCTCTTGCTGGATGCTTTGCCATGTCTTCCTTTTTAAATAAAAATTCATTAGTTTATGAGGTATATACTCAACAATTATTCTTTAAATTTGATTAATAATTTTGCATTAATGCAGCATAAATAATAAATGAATTACTGTGTTACAGGCTTTGAAAAATAACAATAGCACAAGCTTCCCACCATTAATTCAATTTCACGGTCTTAGGGACGAGTTGGTACCTCCTGCGTGGGGTACAGAAACATATAAAACCCTTACAGACCTTGACGTCAAAGCAGAATTTGTAACATTGCCAAATGCCTTTCATGAATTGACAAAAACCGAAATTCAAAGGCTAAAAGAATGGATTCTTAATGTATTGCCAGAAAAAGAATAGTCAACGTTTAGTCAGACTGATATTGTTTTCAATTATATTTTTTAGTGAAAAATAGTCGCACAATAAATAGGGTTTGTTACAAAGAAAGAAATTTATTTAATAATCGTAACTAGTTCATCATTCTGACAATTAAGATCTAAAAACAACATCTGATTCTAATAAGATAGGGAAAAGAATTAAGTTAAACAAATTGAATATAACGTGTTACAATACGTGATCATATGGGACCCTTATTAATACGTTCGCCAATCATCACGCGCTGGCATGTGATGAAGTTCTTTGCAAGTGCCAGTCACGTATCGGTACATGATGAATCTAAGTTCAGTTAAAGTGAGCTAGCCATTCCGATTTCCAGAGGTGGTTTGTCGTTTCAGATAATCAGCGAACGTCTTAATTGAAATGAAAGCTCGCATCGACTAGTTAAACATTTATAAGATCACTATGAAAATATCTAAAATGTATTTTCTACGACAAAGATTAATATATGAAAAATGTTTTACTTGATCAATATTATTCATATAAACCACCTGTAAATAATCTTTTCGCACAATGCAATGTAACATCCATTGAACACAGGTTTCGTTAAAAACTTTATAATTAAACACCATGATCATGAAAAACCATTTTCAACAAACATCATCCAAATAATTTATAAGCATAGTCAATGTTAAAAATGTAAATTCCACTCATACAATAATAATGCACCAGCAACTCCACCCTTAAAAACCACCCTAACAATATCTGATGCAATATAAAAGAAAAATCCCAGTCGGTAACGTCATTCGGTGCACAAAATAAAAAAAACTTGACCACTACCCCTTGGATCACGTGACAAAGAACGATGGCATACTTTGTTTCCAGGTCCCAGCAAGTTACTGAATACTCAGCTGAGGTAGGGTTAGAACTTAAATGACTAGTAAGCTCATGGGGCAAAGAAATGAAAAAAGTTAGAGGTGTAACTCTTGAATCTAGGTCATCCATAACCGCACCCCACCGCATAGACTCCAAGCACCCTGAAAGCTCGAACAGACCTAAACCCAGGTACTTCGACGAAGACATAAAGAGTTGACCTGGTGAATTTATAGAATCGTATGTCACCATGAACCTAATAATTATATGCATTATTAATTTAGCACAAGCAGAAAGTAACTTTAATGAAAAAGAAATTTTGAATTTCAGAAGGTCCAAAACCTACGATACAAAGAACGAAGAGTATAACTTCATTACCAAACGAATTGACAAATTATACAACAGTCATTATACCATTGTCTATTGTATTTGTAAGCGGATTAATAGTCTGAACGGATACCGGTTACGCAATGCTACGTAAAAAATTCATCATCAAGATGACTCGTAGAAAGTGTGACTGCAAAAAAAAAGCGTACCAGTCGAACATCATTACCCAATACACGAATACAAGATTTTAGGTCATTTTGTCATTTCCACGAATCCTTTTCTCCGTTTGCACAATAGAAACGCACAAAGAGTCATTCATAAATAGAGATACTCAAAGAGTCATTCCTTTGAAAGATCATCCTGCTTCAGTCCCATCTATTAATAATTGCGCAATAGCGTTGAGAAGTAAGAGTAGGCAAAAAAAATTCAAAAAGTGAAAGCAAAAATGAAATTGCACAAAATTTTGGAATTAATTACAACGAGCGTTGATAATTTCTCGAAGAAGAGGATAAAAGGAGTTTCAACAAAATTTCGTAAACAGCTAAAATCAAAAAAAAAGTCTGATTCGCCCCGACCAAGGCGTCCCGACGCAACTACCTACATCCTCATTGAATTCTACGCCGTCACGCGACACCTATATACGAAGAAATCGACCGGCGCCGTAGACCGATGGACGCCGTCGCGACGTCGACGTCGCATATGGAGTGGGACGATCCCGACGTTTTTATACATCAAACGAGGACAGAAAATTGAACCCGTCGAAATCGTTGTCACTCCAGAAAAACATATGTCATAAAAGAAAATATTAAAAAATATTTTTATCTTTGCTGCACAACAATGAATATCGTTATATGGTTCCAGAAAAATAAAATTGCGTTTCTTATATCAATACTTTCATACAATGGCTACTATATGTATAGCGATTATTGGCAGTTGCCCCAGTGTTACCAACATAGCAGCTAAACACCAGCTCCACCATCGAGAAACCTCGTACAGTGGCACGTTGGGCTTCGTGCCCTGCAGACGCTGCAGGGGTAGGCGTCCCTGCATAATTATAATATTTTGAATAATAATAATAATTATAATAATAATGCCAATAATAATAATAATAGCGACAACGAATTAAACCTGTTCGATGCGCAATTTTTAGGGGTAATCGCGAACTCGATCCGCGCAAAAAATAAGAAAGAAAAATACATCGCGAGTGACACAAAGAATCTTGGTGACTTTACATAAAATAAAGAAATTTATTCATCTGTTTTTATTATAAACAATTGTTTGTTAAACCATTGTTGATCATGTTAGTCTAACGAATTTTTAATGTCAAGAGTGTTTTTCTTTTATTGGGATAGACGTCTGGGATGGGGTTGTAAGTATACAAATGTAAATCTATATTTGTGCTTGGGGTAAAAAGTAAATTTAATAAGATATATTGTTCTTGGACGTATTTGATTAAAATTTGTATATTAGATATATTTTTGATATATCGTGGTGACGCGAGTTGTTCGTTTTCCTGACGTTTTGTGCAGCGATAAATATTTAGCGATTTATCAATTGCTGTAAATTATATGAATGCTAGAAAATTTGATTTTTCACTTTTATCATGAATTATTGTTTTTGTAAGTCTCGTTAATTTCGTGACTGAAATTAATGAAATTAATAGGAATAAACGGTTATAAGATTGCCGAGGAAACATTACATAATAACAACATGAAATTCACATTAGCATAATCGTATTGTTCGACAAAAAAATGCAAAAGTGAAGGAAAAGAAAATCTAATATTTTGTATCAAAGAGAAATCGAGGAATTTCTTTTATTCTGATTAAAATCTAAAATCGCCGGACCTTCCTGAACGTTCTTTTCTGTCACTAGATTGAACATAGACTTTTTGTTTTAAATCTGTTTGCAGTCCCGAATTCGACGCTGTATATGAGATTTTAGAAAAATCAAAGTTATCCAATCCTGCTTTGGACTTAAAATTTCTTATTCATATTTACGTATCCATAGTAAATATACAGATCCAAATATCTGTAGCGAAGACATGTATAAAGGCATTGAGAATTATCACAGCAGAAGCTCGAAATCCTGCATCGATCTTTTGCCCATTTTGCCGGCTGACCTCGATTCGTTAAGGGTTGCACGCGCGCGCCATCTTATCAGTACGATACTAATTCGCTAGTGGCTGAATGGAAACCGCGGGAATTTCAAACGATCGATTTCGTTCCGATTTTCATATTGATTACAAGACCCTATAGTTACGTTATAGAAAAAAAAAACAAGACAAAAAATGAGAGTAGGAAAATATTTATATCACCCCTTTTCAACTCGTGGCGTTTTTTCTCAGACTAGTTTACATAAGTGCTTCTCCAAGGGACTTTTAATCTCGAAAATTATTTCTTACGATTCCATATCTTCTAACTTTGGAACACTGAGAAGGTCACGAGGCTAAGTCCCAAGTGGAGGGAGCAGAAATGGGCGTCTGGACTGTCTTGCCGATGATTGTAACGTTAATACTTATTTGAGGACAGTCGTCGATTGGCGTTGTGTGGCGGCGCTTCATTTTGATATCAAAATAGATAACACTTACGGATATCAATATATTTGAATATAATTTTCTAGAAAATCCAAACAATGCTGTCGTTTGCTCAGAAGCTGAAACTTGTTACCGATTACCGGAAATTACGACGCACCGGTAACAGTGACGTATGTCCAGTCTAAACAGACCTTCTATAAATATTGTTTAATGATAAGAAAAAATCAAAAAAGATCGTTAATTCAAATAAATCAGTGCGCGTTACCGAAGTGCACTCTGTGAGTCACATTTGGCAGATGGAAGTACGATTGTGAAACTTGAAAAAGTCAAGAAAGACAAACTTGAAACTTGACAAAGTTAAGAAAAAAGATTAATCTCCAGACATTCTTATCTCTTACTTTTATTTACGACTTTGTCCCTTTGAGAATCAGTGCAACGAATTTCGTCGCCACAACGGGTACCGCCTGGTTCCACAACATCACGAGTCAAGGTAAAAATATTTTCAAATTTCTCATTACTCGTCAATCGGCACAATCAATTATCGATATCAATTCGATACTTCAATATCCTTTTGTCTCATGTCGAACGTTCTCAGTATATTTAACTACACCTACTATATACACTTGATCCTCTCAAATTCCAATGTTACAAACAATAAAAATTCTATCTTGTAAACGCAGCTTGAGTTAATCACAAAAAATTCCTTTTTTCAAAATAAGTGCAAACCGATAATTTAAAATTGGCCATTTAAATTTACAATCAAAATATATCGATCGATCGATAATAATCAATCTCGTCAAATTTCCCTCGTTCTCAGGGAAAATTTAAAATTTACCCAAATTCGCCTAAAACCACACGATAAGTTTTTTCTCGTTACCTACACTATCTGTACTTTTTAAAAAGTCCAAATTCTTATTGGATGATATTTTTAAGTAACCAATGAGAACTTGCACTTTTTGAAAAGTGCCAAAAGAGTAGGTAACGAGAACGAACACTACTGTAATCAAAATACAAACTATTAAAAATTACGAAACTGCGTACGGTCATCGTTTTTGAAATTTCAAGCGTGTCTTACACAACGTTATTATTGATCAACTTACCAACGGCTACGGCAATACTAATTCACATAACATTTAGTAGACGATGTTACGATATCCAATCGAAAAATCACTTTCACTAACATGCACGTCCAAATCGAGTAGCCTATAATATTACGCGTAACCATGATAACTTAAGCGAGAGTAAAAGTAACGGGAAAATAGAAGACTTGTATTAGTGGCAGCCAAAAGTAATTCGTGTGCGATTTGATGACTCCGTGTTGAGACGTGGACAGGCAAGGAAGGGGAATCCCCCAGGAAGATAGAAACAGCCAAGTTGGAGAAGAGAGAGGAAAGAAAATTACGTGACATTGCTCTCGGTTTCTTAGTCATTAAAATTTTTTATTTACACAATTTCTTCCAAGCTTCCACGTTAAGTCAAAGTGACAAAAACATTGATCAATTAAAATTGTTTCGATTAAATTGGAGATTAATAAAATGAATGACTGGGTTGTTTGTGCGTTTATTATGAAGTGTCAAGAGAGCAACTTTAAGGGATTATTGTCTTTGTTGGCAGTCTTGTATAATTTTCTTTTTCTTTCTTAAATTTTCGTAGTTTCAGTCTGAACGTAATGGATTTTTGTTTTTTTTCGACAAAAGTATAAGAGAATGAATAAATAATTATTATGGTAATAATTTTACGAATAAATAAAGATACAATAAATGCGATCGGCGCGAGTTATTCGTTAGTTCAGAAAAGTTTTTTTATTCGTTCCTATAAATTTTTATTGAGAACAAACCTTAAACCTGCTTGCGTGTAGAGTTGTGGGTCTCAGTAGGAAATCTTTCAAGTCAGCATGCGCCTTCCCAATCCTAGAATGTCACGAGCATCCACTTTCAGTCTTTCATAGTAACGGATACGCACGACCGCTATTGTTTTCCAGCATCAAAATAAACATAACACTTGTTGTATCGATATTTTGATCCTTGAACTTTCATAGTTCATAGTTCACGGAGTCATAGTTTAACAGACTGCGCGCTGTGTATACTGAACAATGTGAAGCGTGGGTGACTGGTTCATATTACGAATGCACGAGAAGTTGACCCCTGCCAAATATAGTGAACCTGTCATAGTTAAAAAAAAAGTAAAAAGTTTCAAGTGCTATCAAAGGAAGAAATTAATTGAGTAGACGATGATAGCATCCCCAAGAGATGGTAATTTGATTGATAACACGGAAAGAAGACAATGATTTTTTTTTTTAATAAGCGAGAAAAATATTTTTGCAATATGACGAACGCAAGTGGAAAATTGGCAACTGGCAACTTGCCGAAAATTCGCAACCAAATACGATCCGCATTGCGGATCAAATGCCGTGAGTTATGGTCAGGCGATCAGGCAACTTTGAAAATTCTAGTAAATTTCCGGGTTACGAAATTGGTTTGAGATTTTGTTGGCGGGAAAATTATTTTCAAATCATGACTCCATCTCACTTGGCACTGTACAATAATTCATTGTAACTCATCACAAAGAACAGGTAGATATATGTTTGATTAAGTACCAATAATAATTAGGTAATCGGTTTAACGTGTAAATTATTTTGAAAAATTTTCAGAACTGATTAATAGTAAATCTCTAGTGGTTTGGCGGCCGGGCACACCTTAGGAAAGTCAATACTAGAGGTCAAAGGTGCCATCTGCCATAAACTGTTATGCTATACATATACACTCTCAGAAACAAGAGACTAGATATTAGCCGAATCTATAAATAATACAACTTAGGCATTCTTTATCCAACAAAATCTAATTCTACTAATGAATTAATTGCATTTACATTCGTTTCACGTGCATAAGTCTGACGCAATTGAACGACCTTGAAAATAAGAATTGAGAAGCGTGTATACTATTGTACAATAAGATATCGAGCCTTAAATTCCAGTTTAAAAAATAAAAATAAGAGCTACTGTAACGTTTGACTAGATTTCCTTACAAATTGTTCCAAACGTGATGTTAATTCGATAATATACTAATACATTATAGGATCAAAGTCCCTTTACAAACAAAAAACCCATTTTGAATATCTAGCAGTTTTTTTTGCCTAAACAAATCCTGATAATACTAATACTTCACAACCCCTTGATAACCTGTTGTTAATTTGTTAAAGGCGAGATGAGCAGCAACAGTGGAGGTAGCAGCGCCACGTTTGGCCTTGGGGTCGGCGTCGGTGTAGCTGGGGGTCCAAGCTTGGCAGCAGCGCAACAAGGCCAGGGTGTAGCAGCACTGCTGGTGATGCTCGCCGTCCTCTGCTTCATCTTCGCCTACTGTTGCTGGGGTGCTCCATTTTGCAGATCACTCTGCAGAAGGCACTGCTGCTGTCGTTTGGAAGATCCTGAGCCGGATCCTCGATTTGGAAGTAGTGATCAAGCGATGGTGGCGACGCCTACAATAATTCTTCTGCCTCACGGTAGGATGCTCGTAGTCGACGGAACCATCTTCACTCAATTCCAAGCAGACACCACGGGTAAATTAATGTCTTCCTGTAAAATACTTCAAGACTCTCAAAAGTATTTCAACACCATTTTTTAAATCCCAGGACTCGATCTGGTGGAGCTGGGCGAGAGTGTAATTCGCGCACAACGTACTCCTCGAAGTGTAAATCGTCATCAGTTACAAAGTAGTCAGGGTAGCATCCTGGAGATGGACGCCGAGACGCCCAGTAAGGATAGTCTTGGTTCCCTAGGTTGTTTTCCTCCACCGACTTATGAAAGTATTTATGGAAAAGAAGAGAGCGACATGCCACCATCTTATTCTGACATTCTCCTTCACAGGTATGTATATTGCTATTGTTAAACGTTCATTGAAAGCAGACCAAGGATTTGTTCAAACCAACGTTTTCTTCCATCAGATTTGCTAATTTACCCTACGAAATCGAAATGCAGGATTTTGGTCACGAGGGTAAGGAAGAGATTGAGATGCAGACCCTGGAGAACTGTCCCCGGGTGATAAGTAATCCAATAAATGGAATAAGGTTTCCTTATGGTGCTGTCACGAGCTTCTCCAGCGAGAGCTTTCCACAGCAAACTATCACCAGGAACCCATCGCTAATTAGCAACCCACTGGATGACTATTATACCGACAATGAACTGGACGGCTACCGAATAGGAAGTTTTCGTCGTGAGAACGACGTCGGTCGGACGTCGCATCAGAATAGGACAACGATGACAACGACGACTACCGAGAGTTCGACGTGTTATCAGGATTATGATGAGAGGACAAATGAGCAGAGGAACTACAGTAATGATGTTCAAGATCACCAGGTACCAGTTGGGAGTGTTGACAATGAGACTATGAACACGAGGAACCGTGCGAGAAGCACCAATCACGATAGAGAGAATCGTGATGATGGGGTCATCGTCGTTCTTCCGGATTATCAGAGGTACCAGGTCGTGAATGAGAGTTCGAGAGGCTTGAACGTCACCCTCGAGAGCAATGAAGATGCAAACAGGAACAATGAACGTGGAGGAGGAAGCAGTGCTGATCCTGAGAGTAACAACAGCGCCGATGAAGATGCCGGTGACTTTGGCGCCTTGGCTGATATTCGTGAAAGTCGAGTGTAGCACGTCTCGCCATCTTTAATGAGTAAACGAATGACTGATAAGAGAACAATGAAGAAATTGGAATCGGCTGACTGATTAAGGTCATTAGAGATGAGCATTTTTACTCTTAAATAAACAATGGATTCGCGTTTACTTTGCGAAGTGGATTTTTTTAAGATGGATGACGTTACAAACGTGAACAAATTGGGAGAATAATTAGTTCTGGTAGATCCAAAGCATTAGAGTCTTTTATAAGTTCTGACTGTAAAGAAAAACCGCTGCCGGTAACGCCAGATTTCTTTGGAGGATTCCTTGTCGATGATATGCGCGATAAAAAGCTATTATTAGGTGGCGCATGCATTGTATTTTTGTACAGTTCATTCAGGAATTAATTCTCTACCAATTTGTAAACGAAAATTTGTGATTAGAGAGCAGAACGACCAATTTGAAAAATTGATGACACTGGAGCCACCTAGCGATAGCGTCCCCTAACTATCCTCTGCTAAATTTTATGAACTTCTTGTGTTTCTCAGTTTGTCTTCTCTTGAAGCGACTGACGGCTTTTTTTTTAAAGGGATGTGACGTCACTTAATGATTTGATTAAGGGAAAGTAGTTGTACATACACAAATACACGTTCTACGATATAAATACATATTATGACGTACGAAACGTTTCATAAGCAATTTATTGGGTAATGGTAGGAAGGCGTGTTACTCTGAATGTCATTGATTCGAATTTTTTAAAATGAAATTTCGGATTTGTTCTATAAGATGATTGTTGCAAGGGCGTGGCCTTCCGTATGTCTTTGAAAAATGCACGTTGCGACTTGACGATTATTAATTACCATCTGTGTTGTATTATTATTATTGCATTGTGAAATGTTTCAAAATTAAATATATAATCTATATAAATATTATTATGATCATTATCATGGCTACTGTTAAAATATATTTCACCAAAGAACACCAAACGACTATATATAATTATGAAAAGAAATAAAGTATATAACAAAAATGGTATTTGTAATGAAATTTACAGATTTTTCTATATAGCAATATTTGTTGTAATTGTTTTGCTGCAGAGGATGTCTAATGCTGTAATTTATACGTCTGCTTTGAATTAAACACAATTTATTTCATTGCAATATATTTACAAGTTTTCGAATTTATTTGAAAAAATTATCTAACGGCATTTTTATTTTTTTTATTAAGTATCAAGCTTAGACGTACGTTTAATCATCGCTGTCCATCTCTTCGGTGACTGAGGAATCTGCATCCTCATCCGGTGCTTTTTTGTCCCAATCTTTCAAATTTGCTCCCATCGTAAAGTCGTCCCTCAGGACGCTCCACACTTTGTTACTCTATAAAAAAATTTAGTAAGTATTAGAATGAAGCAATTATATGACATTTTATATGTAATAAGCGTATAATAGACAAAACAGAAATTAGACTATAATATTTCTACCTTTTCTTCCTCTTTTTCATCCTCTGCAGTAATAACTTTCTTCTGCATTTCATTTTTGGCAGGACTGTCCACTGGAATACTTTTCGTGCCACCCATTAGCACATCTAAAAATGCTCTTTTGTCAATATTTTTTAAGACGTTCTCACGCTTTCTTTCCAATGGCCCAGCTTCCACCAATTGTCTATTTATTTCTGTTTGTTGTTGTCTTACTGCATTAAATAATTGCACTACACCTCTAAAATCAATCGTTACAAGACATACCTGTTACTTAAAATAATTTAAACAAATAAAGTTTATACATGCAGTAAATAATCATAATACTTTGTTGCAATTTTTTGTAGCGTTCTCTCTCTGTCTCTGTCAAGGACATTTGGTTTCATTCGAATACCCAGATCAGCTTCTCTTCTTTTTCGTTTGGCATGTTCTAGCTCTTGTTGTTTGCTGATCAAAATATTTTTGGATCCTTCCAATGATGTTTCTTTTTGTTTAGCTGTTTTACCATCCTCTTCGACAGCAATACCTTGTTCATGTTTATTTTTTGGAACAATATCGCATAGTTTTTTGGCTTTTGACAAAATGATGGTCTTCTTTCTCTTAGGTTTCTTAGTTCTAAGAATCTTTTGCATGGCATCAGCCCACCCAGGATTTTCATGTGATTTGTCAGTGTCATTCTGTGCTTCGTTCGAATCAATATCTGAATCTGAATGATCACCCTCTTCACCAGAATCCAAATCCACATCTTCAGCAGCTCCTTCATCTGCACTCTCCATTCTGTTTACTTCATCCCCTGACTCAATGGCATTACTGTCATTATCATCCACAGATTCTCCCGAATCGCTATCAATGAATTCCTCTATTACTGTAAGTAAAAATATCTACTATATTAACTACAATAAAATCTTTCTACTTTAAGAATATAATTATCCTACATTGAATTCCAATTTTACATAGTTACTTATATTTCCTAATATTAAATAGGTAATAATATTGTATCAATGCCATTGAATATATCTGAAAGAAATTCTCTAGTCTTACAGTTTAACTAGAGAGCCTGTTGTATGTGAAACAAATTGATTTTATTAATGATCCAAACTTTTGAATAATCAATTATGGAACTGAACTCCTAAAAATTCAAAATTCATCTCTAAAAATTATCCTTCCTTTCCTTAACAGCTTAATTCTTCAGGACGAAACATATCAAGTCTAAGATTAATCGACGGTAAAATCAATTAAAACAATGAAAACAGAATCAACAGCGTCACCTTTACACAATAAAACTTCGTGCAAAAATTCATATTCGTATACATAACCTACATTGAACGTGCAGAATTGAATATAAAAAAGGAAGATAATGAAGTTGACATTACCTTGGGACTTTTTTGGAGATTTGCCAATCTTCGCTGAAGAATCTACAGCAATCATATTTAAACTTACAGTAGCCACTTATATTTAAAAAATAGAAAAATACTCCAAATCTACTCGTTCGCGCGTTTCTCTTCACGTGGCTACGTGTATAATAAGCAGAGAAGAAAAGATAAAAGTTTAATCTTACTGCTCGCTACCGCCATCTAGTGGTCATACTTTCAACTATATACTTGTTCGTATCTGTCATTTTGTGAATATCAACGACTAAACATCACATAATTTGCAATAAGTAAAGAATAGAATCAAGCTAAAGGATTGTCACCAATTTTAATAGTATAGTAAGTTAAATTAGCATGTTGATATTTTCCTTCTCTTCGTAATGTTGTCGCTAAACCCTTTTTTTACACGAATATTACTTCTGCAAGAGGTTACATTTGTATGCATTGTAAATAGTAAATGTTAAAATTATACATTTTTGTTACAAGATTATGGCAAGGTTTTTACTTTTTACAAGGAATTCTTAATAAATTCATATCATACAGCAGTGTCCTATTTTATAACAGGTTGATGAATATGTTTAACACACACAGTATAGAACACAGTATAACTATCAAACAAATGCAGTTCGTTACTGCTGATTGTATTTTCTTTTCAGTTTACTGTTTTGTATGCAAAAATGTCACAGGTCGTTAAAAAGAACAGACAACTCACTGAAGATGAAAAATCAAGTATCAAAGAAGCATTTGATTTACTTGACTCAGATAAAGATGGCTATTTAAATTATCAGGAGTTGAAAGCTGCTATGCGAGCATTAGGTTTTGAAGTAAAAAAATCACAAGTTCTTTCTATCATTCAAACATACGATAAAGCCAATGGCAACAAAATTTGTTTTGAAGATTTTTATTATATCAGTACGTACAAAGAGTACTTTTGGTCTTATTATAGTTCTGCCACTTTTTATCAAAAGTATATGTAACCACAACTCACAGATGTAAAATATCCTTATTTTAATAGTGACAGACAAAATAGCTAAAAGAAATCCATTAGATGAACTAAAGTATGCTTACAAGTTATTTGTGGTAGACTCGGAGTGTGGTAAAATATCGCCACAGGATTTGCAGCGTGCAAGTTCGAAAATAGGATTAAAACTAATGGATGAGGAAATCCATTCAATGATAGAAGAATTTGATACAAATCTAGATGGATACAGTATAATTATATTCCTTATTAATATTTTGGTAAAAAAAATGGTAATCTGCTATTATTTTTGTTCTGTTTGTGATTTTAGTAGACGAAGCTGAATTTATTGAGATAATGACAGATTCTGCAGTCTAAGTCAAGGATCAAATACTTAAACAAGGGGAAAGTGGATTTTTCAAAGTTTTATATTAAACTACTAAAATGGATTCTGAAATTGATTGGGATGCCGAGCACAGACGCACGTTGTTGGACGGTCGTGTTGTTTTGGAGCGTACAGCAGACTCACTCGCAAGATCCCAAAGAGTGGCAGCAGAGACAGAACAAATTGGTACAGAAGTAGTAACAGAGCTTGGAGAACAAAGAGAAACTTTGCTACGAGCAAAAAGAAGATTGTCCCAAACTGATCAAGAGTTGGATAAGACACAGAAAATATTACGCACCATGACCAGAAGAGTCTTAACTAATAAGTTTGTTCTAATTGTCATTATTATATTAGAATTGGGTATTCTTGCTGCGACAGTGTACTTAAGATTTTTTTCTAAAAAATAAATATTCCATACGCTATAATAATAGACAAAGCTTTCCAATAGCCATTGAAATGGGCAGTAATATTAATATAATAGAAACAATTATATTTTGCCATAACCATAGATAATTTTCCATATTTTCTATTGGTTTTGTTAATATATTGTCATAACGAATGGATTACGTTATGCCTGATTCACTTTTAATAAACCATATAAGCACTAACGAACTGTGTACATATACATATATGGAAATATAAAAATGAAAAAAGTACATCTACAATTTTCATAATATTTATTTAATTATAATCAAACTTTTTAAATTAACTATTGTTATAAAATGCGTATATCTTTTTAAACACTTCTGGATTATATTCTTTAAGAACGGGCCTGCCAGTATCATATCCTGCTTCATCGAAAAGATCAATTTGAGATGTAGTCCAACAAAAGTTCCTTATGCCTTCGGTGCCATCCAAATCCAAAGTATTGAGTTGATAAACTAAAAATTGGAACCATTTTCCATTCGATTGTACACACTGTACAGTGACTGGTTCTGGCAATTCTTTGACAGACGTGCCAAATCTTTGCTTGGCACAACTAGCGGCAGCCGCAAAGGCTTTTACAAAAGCCCGTGAAATAATTTGATCTTGGGTCACAGGAAGTTCAGTAACATTTTTTATATCAACGTCGTAACATATGAATATTGTGTGTGCATTTGACCAATTGGATTTTGCATCAATGGCTGTAATTATATGTAATACATCACATTATTTCACTTAAGTCTTTCATTGAGTTTAAAAAAACAGTTGTATTATTACTTACGGTAAAGATCCTGAATTTGATAAATATTAGATCTGTTTAAACCAACGGAGTGATGCATTGGTAACATGTTTGGTAACTCTTTGTCTATCAAATCATTTTTGGGTTTCAATGGCTGCAGTGGCAGAGTAGATGTTACCATAGTTTCTATTTTTGAAGTGAACTGATACAGATCCTCATCTTTTTCTGCATAATTGATATTATTAATTAATGTGAATAATTAGATTTTTTTATCTCTCAATAAATATAGCTTACCGAATCGGACAGAGACCCTGCTGTCGTGAATAATATTTCTATTTTTGAAAACTGTTGAATCACTCAGTAAGTCGCAAAGACGCAGAAATTTTTGAGTTAAATTGTTTCTGTAAATATAATTTTCTTAGAAATATTTCATAGATATCAATAGTTAATATTCATACTGTATGAAATAAAATACTCTGTTTATTTATAAAGTACTTACGTTTTCCTTAAATCTGTCAGACCTACATCCCTTGGAAAAACATAAGCAGGTCTAGCTGGATCCTTCCTTTTTGGCAAAAATTCCTGATGCGCGTCAAATATGTTGGACGTGCGAATTGCTCTAAATTAATTTGGATAAGTATAATGTAAAATGCTATAATTCAATTATAGATAAAACAGATTCGTTACCTCATAACCAAGTCATTTACTTCCTTGCTCTGATCTTTTGCTAAATTTTCAATTCTTTCTGGTAGTTCATTTTGAAAGAGAATAGTTTTTAGTAACAATTGGGCTTGCGATGTCCCTTCTACTAACAGTTCAGTGTCACCAAATGTTAAACAAATCCGGTCATGCCAATCAGGGTGAGTGTTATTTCGTTTGGGTTCTGTTTTCCATGGAACTTCAACGTTTAGCCTTCAATACATATATATATATACATATACATATATGGCATTTTAATTTTAGTAATTTCATATCATTATAGTGTTCTCTCAAATCCTTTTTTTACATTTGATAATAAATACCACTTAAAATTAGATCTATCACAGGAAAATAATGTTAAGATGTGTAAAAAATATTTACCATTCTCTTTCAATTTTTGGATAAATTACGTCCTTGGCATCTACAACTTTTATACCATGTTGTTCTAAAACATGCTCGGAATATATTACAGTTGGTGTTTTTAATCCTTGAACAACCCAATGTTTTTTAATCATGCGCCCTAAATGATGCTTAAATAAAATCTGTGACAGCCTCATTATAGTTTATCTATAAAAAAGGAAGAATATTATAATCGATGTTTTTTTGAAGGAATAAAAATAACAAAATGAACACAGCTATATATGTTATTGTTATCAAAATTAACACTTTTATAACCTGTACGTGGGAGATACATAAAATATGTAAGAGACGTTGAAAAGAAAGATATTTCGCTTAAGTTCACTTTTCACTTTTAGTTTAACAAAAGAGGTTATAATAAATCTTTTGCTATAATATAGTTTTCATCAGCACGGACTTCGCATGCAAATAAATAATAAATATACAAAAATTAATATTAACTCTTTCATACTTACAATATTTGTTTTAGTTATTTCAAAAAAAGTAAAATATAAAATTTAATTATTATATTCGCGACATACAGCAGAAGAGATGGGCAAGTTACTCCGCTGTCTTAAAGCGGGAAATATGGATGAAAAGTATAACGTAAACAAGAAAATCTCTATAGTATACAAAGTACAAAAGCATGCAATAAAAAATTCTATTTTTCTATTTTGCTTCTTTTCCGTTCCAAAATAATTACAATTGTAGTAATAAATTTATTGTCAATAAATAATATCCTCTCAAAAGGGAACCATTTTCTGGTAAAACTTCCCAATATTTAAAATCGATCAAAATACGTATCTATCCTATTCCCCCCCCCCCCCGCCTACAATAATTCAAAATAGTTGAATAAAATTAGTTTATACATTTTGAATCCTACAGAACGAAACTAAACATATTTATAATTAACATCCCAATGAAACCCACGAATAAATTACAGTAAATTAACTCCTAACCTCACTTTTCAATTAATCTAATGAATATTTTCAAATTATTATTCAATGTCATATAACACTGATTTTTTGTATTTTCTCAATGTATTATTTTTTAATAAAAAACGGATATAGGGAATTGTTGATTCATTTTATTGGCAGCAGTGCGATGACAGTTCTAATGCGCGGGGCGGCGGGGAATCCAGTTGCACACAGAAGGTAGTGGAATGAGGATACGCCGCGAAAGTGAACGGCACCATGAATACGAAAACAAGCATGAATTGTGGCCACAACTATTACGACGGAAGTAACCGTAAGTCTAATAAAATCGTACAAAAACATCAATAATTAGTGACGTTGAAATAACCTCCGAAAAACACAAGATCTTCCGACAAACAAGCCGATAACGAGCTTGAAAATTCCGTCTGCTGCGCGTCCTCATGGCGTCTGCTAGTTTGACGCCGCTTCTGGCCGCCAACCCTGTTATTCTTTCGCGTCAGAATAATAGAAAAAAAACCTGAAAACTCATCACGTTCCCAACAACCAGTAAAGCCGCCACGAAAAATGACAACGCCATTATTTTTATCAAGGATCCTTGCCACAATTTCAACGTGAAAAACGCGGGGCGTTGTCGCGATAGACTTCAAGCTGACAAGCAGCTAATGTCAGGATACCAAAAAAAAAAAGCGACATTTCCTACCAAGGCGTTGAAACTCACTAGTAAATCAACATTGAGAGTAATATTCCGTAGCTCTGTCATCTATCATCTTGATATTTTTCTCTAGAATTATAGAAAATACCCAAACCTTCTTTCTCATGATACGATCGACTATGAATTTCATATTCTGACGGATCATTTTTGCCTTGAAGTTCACGATGATGATGTCACCAACGTTCTTATTGGTGAGAATTTGACATTTCCTACGATTTACCGACAATAATACAATTTACTGCCAAGATTTTCTTGCTCAATTTTTCATATTTAGTTTTCATCCATCTAGCAGTTAGTACTCATTAATCTGATGTAGGTTATACATTGTAATCGTCGGAATATACCGTTATAAATGTGAAAGAGGATGATTTGAATGACACGAAAATGCTGAACGTGCAACAAGTGGATTTTTCTCTAGTACTTTGCGCAGTCCCACGGCGTCGTGACGCTTTTATTATACTCTGAATGATATTGTGATTAAATTATGTTACTGGGCTAATAGAAGATAGTTCATTATGAAAGGAGGACGTAAGAGGAGAATGTACGTTTTACGTGAGAAATGCATCTTGAACGATGGAAGCCTCGGCGTCGGGACGTCGGTCCGGTCTGACAACTGGTTGAGAATCCCCTCCTACTGGGTCTGCTTCTTCTTAGGGCGAGAGGTAGATGGGGGGAATGGATTGCAGGAAGGAAGAGAGAAATCTCGTTGCCATAAACAAACTCCTTCACAAAATCACTGAAACTTGTTTCTCTTCGACTTGGATGTCTTCATGAATGCGGTTGAACGGCGTTGAAATGCGTCGTTTTTTTTTGAGGGTTTTCATCGATTTTGTTTATATTTATCAACCTAGACCCCTCTGTTATGCTTTGATAAAATATAAATAACTTCAGCAGGTTCCAATCGGATTTGTATATAAAATCCTGGTAATTTAAAACCGCTGTCTTTTGTTCATTGGTTATTATTTATTATAATTGCCGTCGACATATGTTTTACATTGATACTTAACTCTAGCTTTGTTAAATAATAATTGCATTTCAATGCTACTTTGTTTTTTAAAGAATATATTGCACACCTTTGCACGCCGATAATGATGATATATGTATATGAATTATATGGCGTAATTGATTATTCATTATTTATGCTAATTCACAAGGCATGATAGGAAATTGATAACGTTTGGCTGTTTATCTTAGTTTGGCAATTTTATTCGAACAGTTTAACAGAATTTATGACATGAAGAATTTTGCAGTTTATTTGGTGAAGATAAATGGTGACAAGCATGTGTTGCATATTGAGACTTGCATTTTATATTGATACGGTTCAATTATGAATTTAAAATTGTAATATAATTATAATGACTTTCTTGTATTATTAGATGTCATGGGAAGAAACAGTCCTGCGGCTCTGCTGGATATGCTGGCAGAAGTCGCGTCACAAACACTTCATTCAGAAAAGAAACTTGATGAATTCTATGTAATGAACAAAATGAAATCAAAAACAGAATCCACAAAACGGAAATCTCATGAAACGACATTCAGTGTTGAACAACTGCTCGCAATGCCAGCTTCACAATTGGTTAAGCAATTTTCAGTATTTACCAGCGATGAACTAAAGAGGCAATACTCATACGCGTGCGCTCTTATACCTGGTTGTGCCGAGAGGTATACAAGTTTTGCCAGTGAATGCCGAGCTAGAATGTCCATCAAGGCTCATCTGGCAGATCATTTGGAATTTCTCAAAAGAGATGCAGTGTCATGTAAGTGCATATGCAGTAGCATCTATATAATATTATTTAATTATATTAGCCCCATTAAATCTATGGTAACATTACAGATTCTTCCTTCACTGCAATAGCCGTAAAGTACAAAAGCCCAAAGTCGAGCCTGCAAAATAAGAGATCACGAGCACAGCAACCAAAAAAAATGCAGGAAATCCCGAACAAGGAGAACAAGGAGGTGAAGTCTGAAAAGTCAACAAATTACTTGCGCAAGATACTCTCAAATGAGATGAACTTTAAAGAATTTGAGAGGCACAGGTCACAAGAAAAAGTGAATAATATCAATGAGAATTATGCTCTCGATGGTGACAAAGACTCTAATGAAATGGAGTTTAAGGGTTTAGGAGATCACAGTTACTATGATCATGCGAGATATGGGACACCACTAGATAAAAAAGTATCATCAGATATCAGTGACACTACTGTAAACGAAGCACTAGAAGAAAATGTTAGTATGAGTTTCAATAAGTTATTAAGTTACAATTTCACTGAGAACTATGAATTTTATTGGGCCTAAGTAAAGAACAGTACATCAGGATATATATTGATTAATGACATCATATCTCAAGTATTGAAACTTGTTGATTAGACTAGATGATTCTCGTATAACCTAACAAATTACTGAATTTCATTCTACATTTACTTACGTAACGCTGCATCTGTTTATTTATAGATTATGTTGATGGTTGTGGAAAGCAATGGTGTGCACATGAAGGAGCTCCCTTACGTCGCTCCGAAAATGACTGGATATTCGAATTTAGAAGAAACAAAAGCATCCTTCCTCCCAGGTAAATACATTAGCACTTCTTTAACAAATAGATTATTCAAAAAATCTTTCTTATATCAACTGTATACGTCCTGAACTCTGTATAGCTGCTCACACCCAAACTATTTTCAAATTGCAATGTGCTCCAAAATAGAATGAGAGTGAAATGCAATTAAGTTGCTTAGAACGTTCGTGCTGTTCTTCAATACCAAAAAAAAATAATAAATCCATCTTATTATGCATAGTTGTTTAATGATCTTCGAATACATTTTTTTAGGTGAATCTGCATCCTGGTCCGAAGAAGATTATAATAGAAACTCAGAGATTGTAGTACCGGCTAAACCTAAAGGAAAAGCTAAATTTATAGGAACAAGTAAAGAGGAACGGGAGATGGCTCTAGCATTGATTGAAAGAATTAAAAAGAAGGGAAATCCCACAGGCGGTAATTTACAATGTCGTATTTGTGACCCACCGCGCAGCTTTACTGCGCCGACAACTCTCGTTTCACATTATCGCAGTCACGCAGGCATTAAACCCTACGAATGTCGCATTTGTCATGCTGTTTTCACCAGGAGGCACAGCCTCAAGTATCATATGCTCATCCACCAGAATCAGACACGATTTACGTGCGCGGATTGTGGAAAAAAATTCAGGCATCCTTCTCACTTCCGGGAACATAGACGGCGCCACACAGGAGAAGCTCCCTTTGGGTGTGAAGATTGTGGTCAGAGGTACGTATCTGTGCAATTTCTTCTTCAGAGCTTTAATTGATTCTTTATTCAATCAATTATCAATCGACTGGTGATATCCAAATGATTATAAAACAATCTTACTGATCAATTAAATACCTTCTTTGTTTTCAGATTCAAAACACGAAACACGTATAAGCGACATCTGAAAACGCGACATGGAAAAGTCCTGACTACAACTGGAGAATTATTGTGCCTATCAGAGGAGGATTTTCAGAAAGTTCGCACGAGTCGTAAAAGAAAAGCAGAAAGTCTTGTGAAAACTGAGAGTATGGCAGAGGAGGATATTACAGCTCCGGAAGCAATAATGCAGCACGAAAATGATGATTCGAATGATACTGCTGAGCAGCAATTCACTGATGGATATTATGTGGCAGTTAATGGTGATGGCACCGATGAAGGTAATAACGTCTGGTCTACAGATCAGGGTCGAATAGTTACATCACAGATTAAGAATCACAAGGAGTGTGAGACTAATGAGGAATCTCACGAATCTAAGACTGAATACATCGAGACTGAAATAACTGTAGATGAAACTGACATCAATAACAGTGAGAACGAAATGAACAGATTACGTTTTGTCGACACTGTTGACAGTGAAATTTATTTTGAATGCGATGACGAGGATAGGGGCGACGAGATCGAGATGGATACAACACTTGCTGATAATGTAGAAATCGTTGATCAGGATGAGGAGAACCAGGTTCTTTACCACAATGATCTAGAGAATAATGATTGCGAAAATGTATTGTACGAAGAGGAATTTAATCACCAGGTTCAATATACTTGCAAGGATTCGATAGGAATTCATGAGAAAATTGTTGAATACAGAGATGATGCTCTGCTGAGAGACGTACATCAGGTTGTTAAGACAGTGGATGACAATTTTGCGAATTACAATGACTCTAGTCAGAAAGTTCAAGAGTATTGTATCTCCGAACAGGATCCTTTGTACGTGTTGTCTGGGATGGATGTACCTGATGAAAAAGAAGCCTCTGAAGAAAGCATTTTGTCGGTGAGCGATGTTGAGAAACGTCTTCAGGAAACTGATTTTAGTTCAGAGAATGAAGAACAAGTTAAATACACGGATGATATTTTCTTACTAGGTAATAAAAGGGTGAGAATCATTCGACGTAACGGCGATTCAATGACGGAGTTCGAAAATTCTTTGCAAACTATTGAAAATGATTGCAACGAAAAAGACAATGAATCAGTTCTGGAAAAGGAAACGCTAAAAAAGGAGGAAGTACTGCACCGTCGTCATAGATCACCATTATTCCATTTAACAGGAAAGAACGCTACGAGGGCCACCGGAAGTTCCGTCCAAGAAGATGATATTCGCGATTTGAACGTTCAACGTAAATTAAAACTTTCACACGCTGATAATTCAGGGAAATTGCAATTAACAAAAAGTGGAAATATCTCAGTTTTTGATAAAGAAACTCGCTCTATAAATGTACTCCAAAGGGGCCGGCAGAAAACAATACTCCTGTTGGCGAACAATGATGACCTGAAAAATGGATTTTTGAAAATCGAACGCAACGGCGTCTTGGCAATCGACGCTACGAAGACGCTGTCGATCGTTGCCCTTCCGCAAAAGTAAGTAACAGAAAAGTTTTTCGACCTAGAAATCTCATACTCTGCACAATATCAAATCAAAGTAAAAATAGTAACTTTAATGGCAAAGAAGTTCGACGTAATGCGTGGATGCGTGAAGCGTGAAGTTATGAATGAGGATTTTCATAAATCAAAATAATCTGCTCGTTAAATTGATATCGGCGTAAGTTTATTAGGTGAAAAGTTTTTTATACAATGAAATATTTTTCATTATTTGAATTAATGGAGATTTAAGATCCATTGCTGTTTGTAAAATTCAAATATTCTATGTCAGTCGATTAGATGGCATCCGAAAGAGGCTCTGGAAAATGAATAAAATAGTGCATTTAGTGAAACATTTTATACAAATATTCAACGTATAAGCGCATGAGAATGTCTAAATAATCATCTTCCTTATAGATAGAGAACAAGTCACAAATTCATTTCTTATAGTGACAAAATGGTAAGTTTACCCAAAAAGAAAAAATCTGTTGTGCCAAGTTTGAAAAAATGCGTTTATCTCTTTCCAGCTATCTTTTAATCCATTAGGCTAAGGTGGTTGAATGAAGTTTATCTTACTTCTCTTTAATTTTCCATACGTTCAATACAAATTATATCATCATACGTAGAAGGAATTTCATTTTCTTATAGAACATTACCACTGTACAGGGTTGTTCAAAAGGCGATGCTTAACTGTTATTTTTAACTTTTAAACTTCTTGAACAACACAGTAGAGTTAAACGAGAATATATCTATTAAATTGCTGCAATACAATTACAATATTCCTCATAGTAAACATATATCAATTATTCAGTTCTTAATATAGAGTATCCAAAGCATTGTATCTTGCGTGTCTAGAATTGATTCGAAACAGCTCAA
Organism: Trachelus troglodyta; assembly: GCA_030142635.1. NCBI lineage: Eukaryota > Metazoa > Arthropoda > Insecta > Hymenoptera > Cephidae > Trachelus > Trachelus troglodyta. The sequence goes on along the minus strand of JARQTJ010000480.1, from coordinate 502,922 downwards.
AATGGTCTTCCACCTGGAGTCAGTAGAAAAGGAGCCAGGCACACTATGTTATAACTTTTTTTTAAAAAAAAGAAAAGCATTGAAAATGGAAAAAAATTGATTCAAGAAAAATACAATCGTCGAAAACTCATGAAAGAGCTAAATTACTCAAATAATTCCTGACGTAACCACATCGACTGCCGCATTGACGTCGCAATTTATTGTATTAAGTAATTTGAAAAATTCTAAGAGTGACATCACTTTCTATACGTTTTCCTTATTTTACAACATAATCCTCGCGCTGAATATATAACAATATTGTTAATATATTTTCTATAACTTTGTAAATAGAGAGAATTTACCACGACGCTTTATATTCAGAATATCTACAGCGCAAAATTAATATCAGCAATATTAACCTGCTGCACCTACGTGCTTCCACGATTAAATAACCATATATTACAGACATATAATTAATTCAGTTTATTGCAATCCTGAGATTTTATCATTCATCTAGGCGCCATGGCATTCTCGTATTTCTTCTGGCACAAAACATTCCTTACGTTCAAAAATTTTGTTTTGAAAATACTAACACTCGGTCATTACCTGTGTATCCTAGCTATGTGTAATAATAGTTTTTTATATTATGGCCTCTTTTTCAAAATACCCTAAAAAAATGTTTGAATTTTATGCACAAAGCATGATTCTAGAATTTCCTCCTTACTCTGAAAAGTTTGATATCCAAAAAGCAAATCTTACTGTGTTAGTACTTTTGCACCGCTTAGTCATTTTACTTCTTCCAAAAAAGTTTGTACAATCCGTTACTATCAATAATTATATTGTTTTTATCATACTTGCCAGAGTTTATATGATATCGAAGCCTCTTAATTGAAAGGAATTATAGTGTTGATATTAAATTGTAATTTTTCATACTTAATAATAGTCTATGGGACAATTATAAAATTATTCTAATTTACTTATTGTTACACTGATTTTTCAATAGTTCTATTCAACTTTCTGTTCTCCTTCGCAAACTCAAAGCATCGGTTGATCAATTGTAAACCCATATGGTTACAAAGAAAACAAATAAAAGCGTTAATTATTATTAATATATACAATACTCGTATATTGCCACATAATTCATCTCCCATGATAATGGCACTAATAATATCTACAATTTATAATATTGCTGTAAAATCCACAATTTTATTAACAATAAGGAGCAGAGTAGCTTTGAAAAAGTTTGGACAAGTCTGAAGGAATTTCAGAAGTAACATTTGTGTAGTCAAATTACGAGGAACGTGTCTTGTCAATTTTTTAATACGCTAATCACTCATTATTTTTTAAATGCGAAAAAAAGGACTGTGCCTTAACAAGAAGCAATCCCAAGATAGGAATTATAACATTTTTCATAAGGAAATTCAAGTATATATATATATATATTATATAAGTAATATAATAGCTAGTTATGTAATGGTTTTCTACTTTCTTGTTCTTCTTTACTTTCTAAGAGTTTTAGGTATAAAATAAACATAAATAAATGCTCTATAAGCCTATCTATAATATAGTAATAACTTTATCACAAAAAATATTGTTTAACGGAACCTATATTGTATTTTTATACATATTTTGTACTTACGTTCAATAAATCTTGAAAAATTATAAATTGTATCATTTTTATCTTGTAATAATAAAAGACAGATTTACATAAAAATTCATTTTATTGAGTTCAAATTGTTCAGCAAAAAATTCTTGCTTCGGAGACACTGCAATATGGCCATTAGTTATGAAAAGTAATGATAAATTATGCTCACTAGACTTGATGTATCATTGTACAGAAAATTAGAAATATAAATGATAAAACAATCAGTTCTCTTTATATTGAGACTTTAGGATCTCCGTAATTTTTCTATCGGTGGAAACTTGACAGCAACAATAGAGGATAAAGAGTACAAGTAAAGTAATATTCCAAGAATCTGAAAAAGAGTAGATAATTAGCTGCCAGATTATTTTAGAAGAAAGTTATTGAATATTTTGTTATAATTAAATATTTTTATGTCAATTAGAATATAATAATTAAAACTCAACGTACCATGAAATATTCTATATATAAAAGCATTGCCTATATCTTGACCAGCAAAGAAATAGAAATTTGATATGGCTGACATAGCAAGTAATGGACTTGCCAAGGCGCAATGAAATCTTCGAATGTTACGTTCGCTTAAATATTTTCTTTCGATTCTGATGTAACTTTTGTATTTGCCAATTGTCTTTGCGATGCCCTCCACAGTCAATCCCAAGAAATTTAAGAACGACCAAATAAATATAAAGGTCTGCATACCATGCCATAGAAACACAAAGCCAAAGCACAAAAATGATGCCAGTAATTTTCTCGTTGGAGATTTCATTCCAGAAACTGGTATATAAATGTACCTAGAAAAGGAAATTATAAATAAGCATTTATTAATTAAGGAGGTCTTAATTAATTTGAAAATATATAATGAAACAAACCTGACAAGGAATTTATATAATCCTCTATCAAAGTGTTTCCACATATCAGAGTAGAGATGAATTCTACCAATGCATTTTGGAGGTGGTGGTGCTGCTACGTCTTCAATTCTTGCAATTTCACCCCAAAATCCATAAATTACAACATATTTCAAGTGAAAATATTGTCCCATACAGTAACCAAGACCATAAAAAGCCCAAGGATTCATTTGTTCTACAATCTGCACAAGAAATATGTAATGAAAATAAAAAATTGCAGATATATTATTATTTGTTCAAGTCATTAGGATTTTTGTACGACCTCGGGATGGAATTGCAATGCATTGAAGTAGATGAAATGCATGATGAATTCGGTAAAGAATAGCCAGAATATATAACGACTTAAATTAAATATTATGGTCCACAGTCTTCCAAAGCTCCACTGTCTGTAGGGTACTTTTACCTAATCGAATTATACATCTTGTTAATAACATAAGGGTAGAATGAAAAAGCGAAAATTTAATTTCAATGAAAGTTTAAATGAAAAGATACTTGTATCTACTTACTCCTTGAATGAATTCTCCGTAAAGGATCAATGGTCCTAAAAACAGTGTAGGCAAGTACAAGCAATAAGCCGCATTTTGTACGAGTTCCTTGAGGAAACTGAGAATATTTTTGTGTTTATATTCTACGATGCTGTCAATACTGTAGCTAATACTACGTAACTGTATCCAGCAAATGGCAATTATGAGCATATAATACTTTTCCTCGTCGAGATTCAACCATGCTTGCCCAATAGATTCTGAAGTTTTGGTTAAGTATATTACTGCCAAGCAGGACAAATGCACTATCCAAGATACAACTTTACTCCGCAGTGCAGTAAGTAAACAGGATATACATGGTAATATAAGTATACAGAGAGTGCCAAGGATTCCAACATATTGCCAGAGGAAAAAAAGAGAGATGGCAATATACCAGCAGCATAATACCTGTAAATAAATATACTATTACCATAACAATTAATATAATTTTTATCAGAAATAATACAATCTAATATGTCTGAATAATGAAATTACAAAAGTAAAATTAGAATAATCTTCACTTCAAATAAGTAATACCATATTGTTGAACAAATATTTAATGATTTGTCCAACAAAAAGATGTATTATAATCCAGGGTATGAGTTTGAACATGAATGGAATCCAGGTAGTCCATTCTTCATCTGATGTATCTCGTTTGCCTCCGATCCAGAACCAACCTGGACTAAAGTCATGATACGAATCATGATAATCGATGAAATCTATAATGACAATATGGATATAAGTGAGACATTAGTTTTTTTCTTATAAATATTTAATACTCACAGGTATGCATGAGATGTACATTGTAAATGGAGTAAAATACAGCACCACTCCAACCAATTAAATAAAAAGTTGACTCATATTTGTTGAGTCTTATCAGCTCTTTAATTTCCATTTTTAATTTCGAATTTCCCGCGCTCTTATTAGGCCTCCCTGTGCCTCGCCTAGGAACTCAAAGTTCTTCAAGTCGCATAAAGGAAAGGAAGGAAATGCCAGCCAGAGTGAGTAAATCCGTCAAACTACTGCTACTCTAATGTTTGAGATATTAGGACAATCGATCGGATAAAATTGTCAACATTTCACTGATGTATCAACATTCTTTTGCTCTTCACGACATTTTCGACTTGTTAAACATTCTTACTCTTTGAAGCGGTTAGGTTCGCGTCCATCATAAACTTGTGATGGAGCACAGGCAATGCCCTATAGGCGGTAGATTTAAACGACCTGTCAATGAACTTACATATTTTTCATAGAGCAGTAATAAAAGTTTTTAATGCTATTTAGGTAACTGAAGTGAAGTGCAAGCGTTGCCGTAAAGCACTCTTTACTGAAGAAGCAACACCATTACTGACAGCACATGGTGAAATCAGAACTGGACCAATGCATGCTCGCTGTGGTACCGGTGCTCCTGAATATTGCCTTTACATATCCTTGGATAACATGCCTGACTGGATACGTGAAGCTGTAGATAAAGTGAAGTATCATTTTTTATTTTATATTTCTTAAAATTGTTAAATTTTGTCATTTTACTAACCATAAATATTTTAGGATCATTGGATTAAGGGAAAACTACACTGTCCGTACTGTCACAGTCGACTTGGGTCCTTTGATCTTGTTAACCAGACTAAGTGTGATTGTGGAGAATTTCTACCACCTCCTATCAGGATCGTTCACTGTAAAGTTGATAGATTGTCGGACACTGGATCCAATTTACCTTTTTTACCATTGCCACGCGCACATTACGATCGGCATAGAGGAAATTTAGTGAGACCTATTCGCCTAATAGCAATTGACAGAGCTAATAATCCAGTTGAACTGGGTAATACAGTCCAAAATGGTATAGCGGGTCATCGACCGTAGGCTCACTTTAAGAAAACAAAGGATTTGAACTGCAAATTTCGGCTTTCGGATTCCACACGGTGTTTTCATAACAATGTGGGTTTAGTAAATTAATGAGGAACATCTTCGTGTCAAGTATGAGCGATCTTGTCGCCTTCTCTAAGAAGAATTTTCATGGCTGTTTATGTGTTATTTTATATTGGACTTAGTCAAAATATATTTATCATTAATTCTCATTAAGAAATGTATGTGTATGAACAACACACTCTCGAGAACTCCTAAAATAAGATTATTTTTCTGAGCTTGACGAAATTGTTCTTTAATATAAACATAGTACGAAGTACACTGTAAATTCAAAAAGAAAAGCAATGAACATACGTAAGAAAGGAAACAAAGCTGGGAAAATCATAGAAACTCTGTAAATAAATATAATTATTCAACTTCTTTCTAACAGTGCAACAATAAAATACTTTTACGTGAATCATTTTAAATTTACCGCCAAGATATAACTAGCGAATCATATTGCTTCTCACAAAACCTAGGCCACGTGATGCTATCTATAAGCCAATCAGATCTGTTATTTCAAGCAAATTCTCTCGGAATGCTGGAAGATGCGCCAAGGAAGAGCAGAAGAGACCGGTAATTCATTACTGAAGTGCAATGTACCGTAACGCGATACTTTTACTGGTTGCAATACTCCACTTTGACATCCATAAATAAGAACTAAACGTGCCAGAAGAAAATCAAGCGAGTATGGTTCGTGTAACATTTTTGCATCCTGATTTGGGAATCGGCGGTGCCGAAAGGTTAGTCGTTGACGCGGCATTGGCATTAAAAAAGAAAGGTTATGATGTTAGTTTCATGACAACTCATCACGATCACAATCATTGTTTTGCTGAAACAAAAGATGGTACAATTCCTGTAACAGTCGTTGGCGACTGGTTGCCACGAAATGTGTTTGGGAAATTCTTCGCTCTCTGCGCTTACATACGTATGGTAAGTTGTACTTAATAATATGAATAAGAAAAAAAAATTCAATTGCCAACGATGCACTTGAGCTTACACGTAAGCATCTATTCAATATGTTGAATGTTTTTATTTTTTTTCAATAAATTATTTTAATCATTCTAGGTTTATGCCGCGAGTTATATATACTTTATGAATCAGCGTCCTGATATTGTCTTCTGTGATTTGGTATCAGTTTGTATTCCTGTTCTACGCTTATACATTCCGCATGTGGTTTATTACTGTCATCATCCTGATTTACTGCTGTCGCATCCTGGTGGACACTGGAAATCATTGTATCGAGCACTACTTAACTATCTCGAGGAAGTGACCACGGGACAGGCTGATAAGGTATTTGCTAATAGCAAGTATACACAAAATGTTTTTAAGGAGACATTCAAGAGACTCAGGATCGAACCTGAGGTCTTATATCCTTCCATTAATACTGAGTTCTTTGATAAAACACGAGTCGTTTCTTTGGAGCGTGCTTTGGATAAGAAATTACCTGAGGACAGTTTTATATTGCTGTCAATAAATCGTTACGAGCGCAAGAAGAAACTGGCACTTGCGATAGAAGCATTAGCTCATTTAAAAAAATATGTTACTGATTCTGAATATAAAAAAGTTTATCTAATTCTTGCTGGTGGATATGATAAGAGAGTGGAGGAAAATGTTGAACATTATTTAGAATTGATCGAACTAGCTGATGAATTGCACGTTACCGATAAAGTAATCTTCCTGCGCTCACCCTCGGACATTGACAAAGTCTCAGTCTTGAGGCATTGCAATGTTTTAATTTATACTCCACCAAACGAACATTTTGGTATTGTACCATTGGAAGCAATGTATGCCGAGAAACCAGTGATTGCCCATAATTCTGGTGGGCCAACTGAATCAATAGTGAATGGTGTAACTGGTTATTTAGTAGAGGGATCGGGTGAAGCCTTTGCTGAAAAAGTAGCACACTTTATTAAGAATAAGAACTTACCAATAGAATTTGGAAAGGCTGGTAAAAATAGGTTTTTGGAATTATTCAGCTTTGCTGCATTTGGCGATCAGTTGGATAGATCCATACAAGCCTTAGTGAATAATAAGAAGGAAAACTAATAAAGTTATCAAAAGAAAGTATTTAGAATATATATTATACTGTACAGGGTCTTATAATTTTTCATCAACATATTGCTCCGTTAACATCAATATTGTCATACATATTTTATCTCTTGCATAAGAATTCAAATATATATTTTATTTATATACAAACTTGGCTTTTTTATTCAGAAATGTGGATGCCAAACAGATGCTCCTGTATATTGACTCCAGTACTGAATATATTTCCTTGCTTTTCTGTGAATATATGACAAGAGACTACCTACAGTTCTCTCTACTTTTGCGCCTTCACCACAATTCTCTCTCTGCTAACCGTACAAGATGGTGATTAGTTCCTTTTTTCTCTTCCCCACTTGCGCAATCACAAGAATAGATCATATAAAAGCTTCCATACCTAGCTATCTCCATTCAACATTAATCCTATCTTTCTCCAACATTCTGCATACAAGTGTATAAGAAGAATACTCTATATAATATTGCACTCCCATCCCTAGATTCCCAAGAATACAAAATAAGAGAAGGTTGATTGTATTTCTTTGATAAAATATAGTGTTTCCTGGAGTGACTTAAGAGAAACATCTAATACAGCAGGATACTTGAGTAGTAAAACATCAAATCTTTTTATTCCCTTGTATCCTTTGTATTCCCTTCAATTTTCCTAATACATAATTCCAAATTTTTTATTAAATAAACTTCCATTTCAATAGTCGACATTACTTTATCCGTACATTATATTGTTACTAATCAATTATATTTAATAGCTGACTTTGGTATTTCTTTTACTATAAAAATACAGTAAAATTACTTGCTATCGGTGATACTTTGACAGGAGTTATTTATGAATAAAAGCAAATTTATATTTTACCTCGTGCCAACCAAACGTATATCATTATTTATAAATTCTCTTTTACGCTTCCTTTCTATCCCAGTGAAATTGTGATTTCGTTTCATGATATTGCTTCTGTATTTGGTTGAACCAAAATAAATCATTAAATGTAATCTGCAAAGTGCGTGCACGGGTGTAACCGCTTGATGTTCTATTGTTAAATTAAACACGAAAGAGTTAAAAACGTAAAAATTTTTGTGACCACAACGTTGCCTTATATTCCTCTTTCGAAAAAAATCTTAAGCATTAAGTATATCTTCAAGGGATGAAATAATGCACGATTAGATCTATATAACTTAATATATCTTTATGATAAGCTATTATTAACAAAATAATGCATATTATTCTCAGTATTAATTTTTGGTCTTTATCCCCACTTCTGCTGTTACAATCGTTTACCTAGCCTAGGGCTTATTAGCATCAATCGTAATACAAAAGCTACATTACACGTTAAAATGCATGGAAGTCATGAAAGCGGTAATAATAAAAGAATTGTGATGTTTACAAACATTTAAAAATCGTAAAGCGTATTTCTTCTCTCAAGATTTCAACGAGAATTCGACAATTTCGCTATTTAAAAATTCGACGATCGTTATAATTTCGAGGTAATTTTGGTCCCCCGGGGAGAAAAAATTGTTGTATAACCGTAAATAATTGTCTCTCAATGCTAAAAAGAAAATTGCAAGAACCAACAAAAAAAAACGAGGAATTTATTTAACAATTATGTTTCTATCAAATCCGTCGCAATCTTATATGCGGACGTGAAAATTGAATGCTTAGTATATAACTGGGAAGCAATATTTTTTTTTTTCTAATAATTTTAGGAACATTAGCTTTACGTCATATTCCACAAAAATATAAATATTTGCATGCAATGTCACTCGGGTAGAGTAGAATATTTGTCAATTTTGAATATTCGCACAGTGTATCACAATACTTCTTTAAATCGAATAAAACTATAATCGCAATTTACGAGTAGCAAATAAATTTCTTTTCAGTTTAAATACCTTACGAATGGATCGGGACTGGGGAGTGGAAGAAACAAAATGGCGCAATTCGCTCGCTAAAAATATGAGTGTGTGGTCAATGTGGCATTTTTAACTTTTTGTTCCTTGCGTGTATCATTTTGACAGTCATTTTCTTTAATTAGTTATAGTTGACCTTCACCTGCTCCACAGTACCAAATTTATATGACAAGACTAATAACATCCACGCCTCGTACGTCTGGCCAAATGATTCGCGTTCAATTTAACACGCTTACGCCCGTTTTATTCGACGCGGTTCAATGCATAAACTCGGTTTAACTGTGCTATTAGCCAATCAGGGACTTGTATTTCGAAGATAAACGCAAATTATGCATTGAACCGCTTTGAAGAAAACGGGCCTTAGAGAACCCAGGGTTTACTTTTTTTTGGAATATAATGATAATTACATTTACAATCGAGGAAAGTTTGGAAATTTCCTATATATAGCATTTAAAAACGTCAGTCCCAGTAGTGTGCGGCTTATTGTCTGTTATCGTTTTGCAGCTGCATCTGCGTCCAGGGCTGAAAAAGACAATACATGTCAATTATAAACTCATTTATGACGCTCAAGACTTTAACGTGTTAGGTTTGCAACCAGTCTGTATAATAGTAACTCGACAAATGGTTCCTGCAGATGGTCGTAGGAATTATTCTCTTAAAGATATCGAGTCGTGCAAGATCAGCTAGAAAATTAACAATTAGAAAACGCTCGAGTGAAAAATTGTTTATCACTTTCTAAAGTTAGATAAAGATCGGTGTTGTGCTGATAAAGACGATTAGTGTATAGGATTTGAGTCAGTTGAGCTTAGGGGCATGATTGATTCATTACAGATGATCAACGTTTCCATGCGGAGTTTTGCCTTGGGTAATTTTGTAGATTTTTAAAATGTCAGTAGAAAATATTGGGAACGTAGTGACAGCCGGTGAGACACAGGCGAATCACGAGTGATGTTCGGAATTGAATGTTTGCAGAAGTAAAAACGTAATCTTCTTATCTTATCTTGGAAATTTATTAACATTACGGAATAGTGAAATTGGCTGTCTTGCAGTGTTGGTACGTGGTGTAATCAGAAGTGTATTGTTGCGTACGTCATTTTTACTGTGGTACTTAAGTTGTTGATTTAATATTAAACAATTAAATGTAGAATCGATATTGGTATTTCATCAAGTTAACTAAATTCATAATTAATGGTGGTAAATTATTTATAATAAATTACGTATTTTAATTCTATACTAAATACACAGTTCTGATAAGTTTTTCTTATATTGAATGTTGTGCAATTTTGATTTTGTTAAAATTGAGCTTCCATTCAAATAAGGTGCAAGTATGAGTCATATTATTGACACTGAAGAAAGCAGTGATAGCGATGGAAATGAGTATCCTATGGGGAATAAAAATGGGTACTCACTCTTGCCATCACAAGCAACTATTTTGACTTTGTCCACAATGGCCACCTCCTGTACTTCTCGGAATTCTACATCATTAAGCATGAACGTCCAGACATTATCGCAAAACCTGTAAGTATTCAACTTGCCAGCCTGTAATAGAATAGAATGATCATATGTAAAAATAGAATAGAAGTTACGATTAGTCCCAAGAATCTATTTTAATTAAGATCATTGACATCTTGACATATTAGTCACATAGAAGATGAATGAAAGTTTAATCCATAGTAATATACAAATAAACAACGATATCTCACCTTAAATGTGAGTCTAGATTTAACTCTCGTTGCAAGTGCTTGGTTAATAGCTTTGTCAAACTGAAGTAAAACTTTAATTGCAAGTTGTGGTGTAATCTGTCCATACTGAAAATAAAAACACAATTATAGCAGCATAATAAGACCTCTAAGCGTAGATGTAAAAATCATGATATACAAGTGCAGGTAGTACGATTTCATAAATATTTCAAATTTTGAAACTAAGCAAAAGCTCTTCGGTAACTAAATATTTATATCAATGTATTTTATCCATTCCGTTATATCTTCCTAATAATTGCATCTCTAAAAAAATTAAAGTAATGGAATTATACTGATCTTCTCAATGGCAACTGAATGACATGTAGCTGAAGAATTATCTCGACAATTAACAATCTTCAACAAATGGTGACTACCCGATAATTTTCGTTACACTTTATACATTTCGGATAGTTGATAACCTCTCAAACATACAAACTGGATTAATATTTGAAGTTATCCATACCTGAATCAATTCATCGAGACTTTCTTGTAACGTATTTCCTAAGGTAGTATTTCTATACAATTGATAAGACATCGTAAAGAAGACGCCTTAGTGAAAAACTGCGATTATGCGTTAATTCCTAAAGATTAACTATGCCTTCACAAACGAAAGCGCCAACCAAGCTGAAGTTTGATGTAATAATTAATTTCCAAAGTTCGCGTGACACGTTGCTACCAATGCTACAAAAAGAAAAGATGACGCCTCAAATGAACTCTCTGAAGTTAGCGTTAAGTTCGGCACTTTTCGAATAATTGGTAGGAACGTTTATCTACACGTAACTCCTATTGGCTCTAAATATTGTCATGTGACCAGCAGCCAATGACGTGCTTCATTTCAACACGGGAAATACGCGGGAAATTTTGTAGGAATAGATTAAATACTATGTTGAAATATGTTAAGTATTTTTATAAACACTAGACTTTTCTATACGGTTTTATCAATCTGATAATTGATAAATTTACAAATCCGAGTTCTTTATTATTTTTTGAATGGCAATTCGAATGTTTCTTTTGTACGGCAGATTAGTAGTATATTAGGTATACTACTGTATTTAAAATTAATTGATATATTTGAATTTAATGGCTTTCTATTTCTTTAAATACAGATTGAATGTTGCATCTCGCCCTTATATTAGTTAATTCCATTGATGTAAATTCAAGCTTATTACTTATAGCAGAAATAATATCTAATTCCCATTATATAAATTACGCGAAGATAATTCTCTACGTCTATTGACAATAATCATTCTACAGCTTGATAAGAGTTAGATAAGCACTTGGTCATTATCCGGTAAAGCATACATTGACTTTAGTAGGCGACCATTCACATTAGTCCAAGTATCTTAGTGAAATGCTTACATCGTTACGTGATCCGCGACCATTAATAACTAATGAAAAGAAAAGAATGAACAAGAAAACCGTATAAAACAGTGTGACGATAAGAAAGCCTTAACTTGAATGTCATATTATAAAAAAATTCAAAAGCCATGAAAGTACAGTAAAATAACGAAAATTTAACTGAACACAGTAACCGACTTAAAATTCTTCATAATTTCGAATGAATTAAAAAATTCGCTCTGCTAAAGTTTCAATCAACATTAAGAACTCCTAATTAATTTCCATCGAATCGATCGTTTAATAAATTCAAATAATTAACGGCTTACAGAAGTTAGATGTAGAGTTGATAAATAGTTAAGACTAAATTGACCTTTGTTATCATAGTGATTATAGAATACGGTAAAAATTGCGACGTAAATTTCGTTATTCTGAGAATGCCAAGACATACGATGGAATAAAGTTTATAATTTTGATTTGAATAACGCCCGACATAATAACGAGAGGAAAGTTGTTTTTGAGTAATTAAAGAATTGCAGTTTTCTTTTTTTTTTGTTCCTCTTTACGACTCTTCTGCCAAACGGCGCGGTGATGTTGGTACAATTGCTTAGAGACTTGACTATGGAGTGGAATGGCGGCGGAGAGATGGAAGAGCGGAGATCCATTCGCGACTCGAGCAAACCGCTCAAGAAATACGGCAGTACTGCTAAGCACATGACACGAAACGAAAATCTCATCAAGCACACCGTCTCCAAGACGGATACCCTTCAGGGTATCGCACTTAAATATGGGGTCACGGTACGTATTTGACAACTGGTATGACTTGTCTAGATTCTTATGAATTTCTACATTCTGCTTCTTATATTTTTAGTTTTTACTTTTTTGCTTTCTGTCTAAGATTTGCTAAATAGTTGAGGCAATTTACTATTGAAGAATATTTATGTGACACTGCGTAGTGTGTCAATTTTGACATTTTTTTTGTTACATTCTTTTATGTTTATTTTCTATTTATATTTCTCTTCAGTTTACCTAATTTTTAAAACCGTAATGATTTGGTCAGAGGGTTTTGATATTATTGAAATATTTGGATTTTATTCTGATATATATTCTTTTGTTCGCTTAGATGATTTTGTATCAGAGTTGTTTCTACGTATGTTGGTTTTCTAATTGTTGGGATGTAATGAATTTTGTTTCTGAGTTTGAGTCTTTAATTCACTTTCATTTTTGATATTTTATTATTGAGATTGATCAGATGTATCATTTTTAAGGTGTGTCGAATTGTCCTAATTTTAACAGATGGCAGGCAAGTGTATTGACCCAGATTTTTATGATAATTTATGCTTTCTATTTAGTCCTTTATTGTCCTGTTGTTTCATGATATATATCATAAATATAATGTTTCTGAATTTAATCCTTTTTATGTAAAGTTGTCATGATCTTAAAAATATGACTTATTAAACTATCTGCTTTTAATTTGTAGCTCTTAATATTCAATGAGAAACATATGATGCAATAGAAATTACATTTTTTAAATTTTTACAAGTTTTTTCATTCATTTTTGTATAATATTGATATATGAGTATTTTTTTTGTTTGAAGCTTGGAGTTCACATGTATCACAGAATGCTTGTGATCAACTAATCATGTTACATGCTAAATATTTTCTGGGTTAGCAATCACATGCTGCAGGTATTTCACACAAAATTAAGAACAGATACTCAAATATTACTCAATGATACAATATAGAATGCCATGGAATAACTGCTAGAATTCCTAATGACACTAACAAACATTACTGACTAGACAGCTGTTTGACATTCATAAAAAATTATATGAGCTTTGAATACAAATATCTTTCACATTCATCAATAATGTTTTATATATTTGAATACTAATTAGAATTCACATGTGATTTAACATAACAAGTTTTATATAGTATCTTAGGACATACAAGGTAAAGCATTTAAATGAAGACTGTCAAATAACTTAGGAACAAGGTCTTATATGGAAAAAATGTTTAAGACAAAAGTTGTGTTGGTTTAAGAGGGCAATAGAATAGCCTACTTTCATTTTATTGATAGAGGGTTTTAATTAAAGTAGGCTATTCTATTGTCCCTTTAAATCCTTACAACTTTTATCTTAAACATTTTTTCATGTAAGACCTTGTTCTTAAGTTATTTGATAGTCTCAATTTAAATACTTCACCCTATATATGCTTATAGCATTATTATTCATTTCAGATGGAGCAAATAAGACGAGTAAACAGGCTATGGGCGTCGGATAGTTTATTTCTACGAGAGCATTTGCTCATTCCTGTATCTGGAGATAATCCAGTTCCTTCCCAGCATGATGGCAGTGTTTCATCAGAGTCCGATGCTACTCAAAATATGGTGAGAGAAATTGCTATAAAGTTACTTCCAGTGATATTGTAATTAACTAAAATAAATTAATAGTGAAACATCATTATATTTGATTTTTAGACTTCTAGTCAGTCTTCAATTTCGTTATCTATGGATGATGAAGGATCGATAAATGATTTTTTAGCAAAAATGGACACCTCGATAGCAAATATGAAACAGGAAGTTAAAAGGGCTCAAGGAAACAGTGAGTAAGTTACATGAACTTTGGCGCTTTTATTCTTTCTGTTTACATTCACATGATCAATCGCGTTACTGACAGCTTATTATCAATATTTTTGCTCGCTTTCATTCGCTCAGATTTGGAGATGAGACGTAAGTATATTTTTGAATGCTTGTCCTAATGCATCTTCATTTGCTGAAATACATAATAAATATTTCAATGAATTTTTTAAATAATGAATACAACTGTGCTAAAGCAGTAAGTAATCGAAAGCAAAATTATCAATCTTCCTCAGAAAGTCTGAGGTTCTGCATCGACTAAAATCCAAATGATTCTATTGAGATCACGAACACGCTCTGTTAACACAGTATGACCTAATACAATATTTGATTATTTAATAAATTACATACTATCACTACCAATTGACATTTCATTTACAAAGCAATCATAAATTCATATTTTGCACAATACTAAACTTGTGTAGTCTTTTGCACTTAGCACTATAGTAATTTTCAAAGATTCTCCACTGACTCAATCATTCCACAGCATTGAAGTAGTAGCATGACCACTCACAAGTCATTCCAGCGTTCGTAGAGCACTTTTTATTTTTCTCATTCTCTAAATACTTTCGTCACTGTGCATGCCCGCTGTGAATCAAATATATAGAAATAATTCTAACAGTTAAACAATTCTAAGTGAATTAAAAACAATTGAGAATCTCTCTCCATGTGCGATTCTTCGCCTTTAATTTTTTTTCCAGGTTTTGCCACGAGGGGGATGACACGTTCGTTCAGCGACGGCGCGCCGTTGCTCGATTACGTAACTCACATCCAGTTACCTCAAACGCACATTCAACCACGGCGTCCACCTCCGAGTTATTAAGGCCGTCGTCTTCAGGAGACGTGCACAACCTCCCTTCAGCCGTTGTGATGACTCAGGGTAGACGAGTCCAAACCTCCTTGCAGAGATTGCAGCAGCAGCAGGACGAGATGTTTCAGTTATAGCAGTTAAGGTTCGGTCGGCCGGTCAGGTGCGTCAGGTCTTAGGGTCTTAAGGTCTATTAAAGCTTCGTCCAGTATAGCTTAAAGTCAACAGCCTAATAAATCTAATACCAGAAATCAATGTAAATATAAGTGGAAACAACTCGTAGAACTATGTGTCTTGACAGTCTGCAGTAAATGAATATTCCCTTTTGAGAATTTAAAAATTACCCCATTGCCAAAGAATCCTGGATTATTTTCAAATTAGTTATATTTTTGTAAATGTCTTATCGTTAGGCTAATAGATTATATATTTTTTCTCTTTACTTTTACTGCATACAGTTTATATTTAATTCCTACTTAATTCTCACACATTTAATCTTGAATGAAAACCAATTCTTAATATTTGCGTTGATCTTCTGATGTTTGCAGACACTCTTACAATTGGAGCAATTGACATTGTGTTCTTATCGTTCAATTTCTGATTCATGAGATTTACCTCTATAAATGATTGTACGGCTGTACAAATACTGTTGGGATATTTTTTCCTTCTGCTACTTAAACATACTCAGTTATACGTTAGATAAACTTTGAGCAATCGAAGTGGATCAGTCACTGCAGACTTTAAGCTGTAAAATTTAGTGGTAATTTTCATTGTTAAATTTCTAAGTGAAAAAATATTGAGCCGTTTGCCATAATTATTATGTCCTCTTCAGCCATTTTATCTTATGCAAACGTACTCTATTTCTTTTTACTTAGTAAATATAGTAGTAACCAATTTCCTGATGCCTTACGTGTGCCCCGCCCATCCGAATCACGACTGTCCAAATTTCCAATTGTTTACTACGTATAGTCTACAGACACAATCCCAAGGTATTCATATATTTCTAATATAAATTAATTTCGACCTTTTCTTATCAATAAGAATAATCATATAACTTAAACAGTCAGGTGTTATAAATGACTGAATAGAAACTGATTAATTTCGAACAAATTATTTCTAACGATAAATTTCACAGGATCATTTTCCTTCAGTGGTATTATATCCCAGTAGGGAACAAAGTACCAGACAGGATCTTAATTCTCACGATTCAACTCGAAGCAAAACAAAAGAACCTTCGATTATCTTTCTCCCACGCGATCGGTCATACGAATATTAAATACGTAATTACCATTTATTAAATATCAATATATTAACAAGAAAGTAATACTGCGCAGTTACAATCGAAAGTCTATTGGTAGAATGCTAAGAATTAAAACTTTTTCTCAATACGTTCAATCCAAGCAGGATTTTCCAAAACCATTAAACTCGAGTTATTTATTCCGATGCCTCCCACGTAATAATTGATCATTAATAAACGAGCAGAACCATTTACCGTACACGTAATACCTATTACGAAACGTGATTGCATTTATATCCAAGCCATCAAGGTCAATTGTAAACTTGAGTATAATCAGAACTAAATGAACGGAGGCGTTCTTTCGCGCTCAATGACACAAAATAAATTGGTCTAATCATAGAAATTACAAGTGACTTTCCTTTTATCATTTCTTATTAAAATATTATGATCTTTCCTCTTTCTTCATGCTTTGCACAAATAATAAAGACCGATCGTACACTTTAGCGTTCTTTGTCGCAAAATACACAGATACATATACACTTATACGTATAGAAATCGTTAAACGTAACGACGTGGTTTGCATTATTGTATAACAATGTACAGTCTTTGTAATAAGTTTCTAATACCAGACGATTCCTAAAGTAGCGTTAGCTTTGACTGTATAGGAGACCTTGTATAATAGAATTTAAAACGCAATACGTTAGGCCCTAGAATCACCATTTTTTTTCTTTTTCGCAATTTGGACATAAAATTGGTCCGTCGGAGTAACAGAAAGTAAATATGTTATAACGATAGCGTTTCGAGCACTTAACCACGATTGCACTGTTGTTAAAAAATTGAATGCTACGAAACTATGTTAAATTTTTGAATTTTGCGATTCAATAAAAGTGGATGAAAATGAATGGAAAATTCCATATCTAATCCGAGCTTGAGATATAGATATATTTCTTGTTGCGATTACCGTTACAGCGAATACACTTATTATTATTAGTTAAAAGAGTATATATAATTAATAATATATTATAAACTGTATATCTATTCCGAGACTCCGATATATAAGTTATACTTTATACTTGACAGTTTAGTTAGACCAATCGTTATTGGGACCGCCTTGAAGAAAATGAACTTTGAAATAGCACCGTTTGATATTAATTACAGTATTTAAGAAAAAGAGAATACGGAAATCTTTGTTAGACGTTCAGATTTCTAATGACGCTTCGCTCTTAAGGTCGCTTATGTGAAATGTAGATTGTAATGGCAATATTTTGAAATTTATTGTGAGTTAAGTTTTTTTTCCTATTACTAGATGGAAGTCTTAATTAAAAGCGGCCTTATTAGAGATGCAGGAAAAGACGTTGTGTATGTAGAGCGTGACAAAAAATGTGGACTAGGACGTCTGTGGTCTGTTCAGAGGCATTACTTTTGACTGTGCTGAAAACGTTAGGAAACTTAATATATATGAGATGTTAAATTCTTTTAAAAATACGTTTGATTGATTGTATGTAATGCAATTATGAATATAATAATTGGAGACAAAAATTACTGAACTGTGATGCTCCATATGTTTCAATTGGATTAAATTTTTATTTTTGTTTTCTTTTGGTTTAAACACATTTGTTTTATTGACAGAGGCGGCCTGATTGCGATATTACCTAAATCATCCAAATCTGTTCAGGCGACTGAGACGTTACGTGTATAAAATGTATGTATGTTACTTTAGAAAAGGGTTACTGATAAGAAAGGATTATAAAATATCAATTCGAGACTACTGACAAGATCTGATATATATCTGATGTGTGTACTGTAAATATGAGTAATATAAATTATGCGTAAAGACATCCAGCAAATATTGTATTTGGTTGCAGTATTTGTTACAGCGGTGAGAGACAAATACAAATATTCATCATTATCAATGTCTAATAATATGAACAATTTTGATTCAAAGGACAGTCCATCCTCCCGATGCTCCTATTCACTTTTTTAAATTGCATTCGATATGGATTTATGGAAAATAGGAGTAATATAGAGCTTTGCGAAAGCCCAAAAATGATAGCAATGGATTCAGTGGATATATATGATATATATATCAGTTTATCAGTCTTATTTACGAATCTATAGATGAATTTGATTGTCAGATTCAATATATGAACTATACAAAGTGGTTATGTTGACTTATTTGGAGACTAAAGATATAATCTGCTAATTATTAATAATCGATTAGTCGTTTACAATTGGGATTAGATTTTGAAATGCGTCCTAGTGATTAGCAGCCAACTCTCGTTATCGGTCTACTACTGTAATGCTTGGAGAGCATTTATATATTATGAAGAATATAAAGAATAAATAAATGCACATGTTATAGAATACCTTTTAATTGCTGCTTAACAATTACCAACGAGTATCCTCGTTGCAAACTAAGCACCAGAGTGTGTCTATTTAGAAAATTTCTATTTTTACACAAAAAACTGTTACACTCGTTGAAGTTCATTCGATACTGAAGCACAATTGTTGTATGGAGCACGTTTTCTTTTTTTAGTTTAAAAGGATTATTTAAGAATTCTTACAAGTGACCATTTAGCAATCGTTGCGTTTTTTGGTCATTCTTCATAATATTTGACTTCACCTGACATATTTTGTCAAGTTCTTGTTTTATCAGGTCTTCGATATCCTTTAATGTTTCCTTCATTGGCTCTATAGATTGTTGCGTTTCTCTATAAGAACGCAATTACCAATTATTTCTTATTTGATAATCAATCGTTTACAAATTAATAAAGTTCTTAGAAACTATACTTACACTTGTTCCTTCTCTAACTCTTTACTTAAACGATTGTACTGACTTCTCCATTCTTGCAATTCTCTTTGCATCATTTCTACATCTTCCTGTAAGATCAATTTGTTTCGTTGTATTACACAGGATATCCGAAAGTATAAGGATAGCAAATATTACCTGTAAATAATCCAATAATTTCCCCAAAGGATTCGTCGCGCGGGTTAATGTTTGTATTGCACCTCGAAGCTTGTCAACTTCTTTAACAGTAACTTCACGGTCCCTTCTAGAACCTGCTTCCCATTCCTAAAATCATATTATTCCACTTTCAATTTGTAAGTACGATGTGGACATTTTTTGGAAGGAAACCAAACGTTGTATTCGTACGACAAAATAAAGCATCAGGTTTTAAAAGTAATTAGTACCCTTACAATCTCCACTTTCTTAGGCATAACGTCAACGTTATCCGTGTTGACCAGTTCTCGTTGGGTTTCCAAGATCTGTGCCACTAGGTGTCCATGTTCACTAGATAATTGACTATCTGTATGACTAGGTCGTTCAATTCCTAAAGAATCTCCACCACCGATACCAGTTTCCATCACTACCATATCATCTGCATCATCCTCTTTGGTGTCATAATTTTCCACTATGACATTGACGTTTCCCAAAGGAGTCCTTAAAAGAAAAATAGTGACAGATTATTGATCTATGAGTGACTTTTAGCATGGAAGAAAATGGATATACACATTTATGAGATTATGAATTTATACGTAATAATTTTATGCATCGAATAATATTAGCTTACGATATGTCTTCGTTAACAATGTATTCTGTTTTGGATTTCATTCTTGGAGCTGCTGGTCTTGCACTTATTGGTCTTGCACTTGGGGGCCTTAAAGAAGTTCTAGGTCTAACAGGTACTGTAGATATACTGGAAGTAATTTTTCAAAATTATAGACACCTGTTTCAGTTTTTTCTAGAAAAATTACTATGAAATTACTTGGCTGATTCTTCACTGTTGTTTGAAACCGTGCCCATTGGTCGAGGTGGTGGACTTCCTGGATGTTCAAAAGTATTTTGTTTATTTGTGATGCTAAACTTTCTGTCAGATTTTGCAGACTCCTGTTTTTCAATATGTTTTGTATTTTCTGGGAGTCCAGCATCATTGTCTTTTTCTTTTTTGGAAATGTCTTCGGGAGCTATGCTTTTCTCACGTGCCTCTTTTGCTGTACTTAAACGGGATTTCTGTTCAAGAGAGGATGCATCTTCGGAATCTTTTACTTTTTCTTTTTGTTCTAATTCATTTTGTTGATGATGACCTGAGGACTGTCGTCGAGTACCACTGGATGATTTTCGAGCTTCAGCTTCCTTGGATTTATGTGTAGGGGAATTCGTGGCATCGAGAAGGGCTGATTTGATCTTTGTAGCATCTGAAGACTTTGGAGAAGTAACATTTTGCTTTGATTTCACAGAAGACGGTTGTCTCTTTTGACGCATAGATGAAGGTGGTTTTTCTGTAACTGGCTGCTAAAAGATAACAATATATAGACCATAATATAAATAATATTTTTTTGATATAGTTCCAATATTCAAATATACTTTATTGTTTTACCTCTGATGGCAGGACGTTAGTAACTGCTGTATCCTGCACTGGAATATCAACTTTTCTTTCATTTTCTTTCTCTTGCAGACGTTTCTTTTCTCGTTTATCATCCTCTCGTGTCTTAACTTCCCTAGAGGCTGTTTTCTCAGTACTGGAGGATCTTTTCTTAGCTTCTGTCAAGACCTTTTCTTTTTCATTGACTTTTCTAGTTTGCGAGGAATGTCTTGATGCTGGTTTTTTAATAGGATCCTCCTTAGTTGGTGGTTTAGGCTTTGTGTGCGTGCGAGATTTCTTCTCACTACTTTTTTTATAGTGTTCGATTGCCTCGACACTGCTCACCTGTGATACAGAGTCAAATAAATAATTCCAAAAAACCTTAAACGATCAGTAGATATGAAAATGACCAACTTTCTTATCTAAAGCTCTTCCAATTGCATGTAGTAATTCATTAGTTTTTGTTGGTTCGTGACCAGCAATAATTTTACTAGCTCGTACTGTTAAATTTGTTCCAGTGATTAACTCTGTATAAATAAAGAATTCAATTAGTTAGTTTCATTTGATTAGATCGCCTAGATTACATGTATCTTTCTGCAATATATATTAACTTCTTATACTTACTAACAACATCGATGAGTTTTGTTAGGTATGCTAGCTTAGCCTCCTTCTCTTTAATATTATCAGAATTCAATTCTTCCTCCGTAAATAAACCACTCAGAAATCCAGTTTCTTTTATAATCTGTAGAACAATATCAAAGTATCCCAATGATTTATTCGTATAAGATACAACAATGACATTGACATTAACAGTGCATATTATACAGAGTGCAACAATGTAAAAGTTTAGAGCATTACAGCTGAAATAATATCGTGAAGAAATCGAAATGGTGGTTTTCTCAGTAGCTTTTCAGTTAACGGTGGTTTTTTGAAATATTTTCCAAGCAAATCTTGTGTCCTTTTAATAGTTTCAGGTTTTACGTCTTCCGTCATTGATATTTTTTCAAAATCAATGTACCAACACGCTGTTAATTCTTTGATTTTAAACAATATATTTCTAGACTCACAACATATGAAGCAGTAAGAACTTTAAAGTATTATGAGAAATAGAATCTAATACAAGTGAAAATGAAAGAATCTTTGCTACGTTTTGCAAAGGAGAATTAAACGTCAAGAAATCGTGGTTTTAAAGAAGCATCTGTAATGTCAAATAGTAACCATGGTAACAATAGTCACGTGGCTGCGAATTGGGATAGTGTTCGTGTAAATTCGTATTAGATCGTCAATCATTGTCGGTCGGCATTTTTTGACGTTACGGGTGTTGACTATCACATTGTAAATAAATTATAAATATTGTAATGAATAATATATAAAACAGCTATAAATAAATATAAAATGCGACTAGTCACGTTATCAGCAATATTATCCATATATTTATTGAGAGCAAATGCCTGGGAGGTAAGATGTTAGAAGTGAATAGTATAATTTTTTGGTTATGGAATTTAATAATCTCATGTTTAGTTTACTTCAAACAATTATTTAATAATATGGGCTTTTTCAGATACCTGAGAATTTTGCAGAAACAGGACATTCTAATAATTGGGCTGTACTAGTGGACACATCTAGATTCTGGTTCAATTATCGTCATGTGGCAAATGTTCTTTCTATTTATCGTAGTGTGAAACGCCTTGGTATTCCTGACTCTCAGATAATCTTAATGATTGCTGATGATATGGCATGTAATCCTAGAAATCCAAGGCCTGCTACGGTTTTTAATAATATTAAACAGCATATTAATGTTTACGGAGATGATGTTGAGGTAGATTATAGAGGATATGAAGTCACTGTTGAAAATTTTGTACGATTACTTACCGGGAGGCTACCACCGGAAACACCAAGGTCTAAAAAGTTATTGACAGACGAAGGATCCAATATATTGATCTATTTGACTGGTCATGGAGGAAATGGGTTTTTAAAGTTTCAAGATTCCGAAGAGATAACCAGTCAAGAGTTAAGCGATGCATTGGAGCAAATGTGGCAGAAACGAAGATATCATGAAATCTTATTTGTTGTCGATACTTGCCAAGCTAGTTCCATGTATGAGAAATTTTATTCACCAAATATTTTAGCTGTAGCCTCCAGCCTCGTTGGCGAAGACTCTTTATCTGTAAGTCTGTCGCTTATCAATAGATCTTTCATAAAATATTACAACTTACAATATAATTATCTTTTTATAGCATCATGTCGACCCAGCTGTAGGAGTTTACATCATAGATAGATACACGTACTACGCACTAGACTTTTTAGAAAAAGTGGAACCGTCCAGTTCAAAGAAGCTCAGTGAATTTGTAAGTAACATTTATAAGCGTTTAATTAATAAATCTATTTCTGGGATTAATGCTATAAAAACTAATGTATTTATATATTTTACAGCTCAAAGTTTGTCCTAAACATTATTGCTTATCTACTGTGGGTGTACGTACAGACTTGTTCAGAAGAGATCCTAAGACTGTTCCAGTTACAGATTTCTTTGGTTCACTAAGACCAGTCGAATTGACAATGAATATAGTGAATGTTTTGCCAGCGCAAGTGAACAAAACTCAACCAGTGGAACCTGAAATGAAATACACTTATGTATCACAATTTCCAAATTTATCTAGCTACACATAACAATTAACTACCAATAATCTTTGACAAGTGTTTTCCAGAAATTTATTAAACATTTCATGATTAAGGACATCATTTTACTTACATCTGACTGTTTCATATTTACCCAAATTCACGGAATTAAATATCTCATCTATATTATTTCCGCATAAAAATGTCGCTACATAAAAACCAGACCGTCACTTAAAAGCGAAAAAAGATTAAGAATCGGATTAACAAGAATATATGCATCGTACTAATTGATAAGAGAAAAACACTGTTAATTCCATGATGTAATTAACATTAAGATAGGTTGCGGTAATGACTATGACATTACGCCGTTTCACCAATGATATCTTTGACTTTAATTATTACGCAAAAGTTTCCAGAAGAGTTTATTTGTCATAGAAATAAGAGGAGGATAGATAATAATTACGCATTACGTCTTTAATCAAGTATTTTTAAATATGTGTAACATCTCATATGCTGCACGTCATTTCTAATCATCATAAAAACCGTCAAGATTATGATCCATGAAATAATAATCAGTATTAATTTTTTTTTAAATTACGTTCAGTTTTTTCAAAACTTGCATCAGTCGGTCTATTTCGGGAAAAAACAATAATTAACTTTCAATCATCATTGAAAGTTGATATAATTATTTTAACAAAACGTATAAACGTGACTTGATACATATAATTAATTAAATTAAAATGCGTCGTAAAATCGTTTATCTTGCAAAATACGTTTCTCGGGGTTAAAGAACATCATGCGTTAAATCGCGATAATTAATAATACTTGCGACTATGTACAAATCGCCATTTACATTACTTGTTTTATTTACTTCCTACTTCTGGCCTTTATTTCCTCCATGTGAAGTTTTATCGTATTGATATAGATATTGATAAGAGACATCATCCATGCTTTACTATTTATTATGTTTCTGTATAAATTTAAATGATGTTTATGCTTTGCCGATAGAGTATACATTTGATTTCTTAGAAGTTTCTTTTTTGCTTGTTTGCAAAGGAAATGAAAACAGTAAATTATAAATATTTTTCTGGAACCGATGACTAATGGTAGAATTTAAAACGTAAAACTTCGCGAAATAATCTACGACCAAAGTCGATAAAAATGTCGCGAGATTCACGTATCAATCTATAAAAGCAACAACGAATCCAGCGGATGTTCAGTTCACGAACCAAAGCTGACGAGTGAAATTTTCAAAAAGATTGAATAAATAATAACGGTGAGGAATAATTTATTTTTGATAAAATTTGACTATGGTGGTAGCAAGTCAGTCAATTTCTTAAATTCGAATTTTGAACGGCAATTTTTATAAAACAATCCGTGAACTTGATTAAAGTGATTCGTGAGACTTGTATAAAATTAATAAGTACAGCCGACATTACATTCATAATTAATGTTGTTAATTTCCAAAATATTTTAACAATAACTCTATATACGTCAAATCACATTTAGCCTTGTTTCATTAATTCTTTTCATAATTCAGATGCATTTCTACGTGTCTTCTGTTTTCTTCATGGCGGTTGCGATTTTCGCAATCTTTGCGGCTCCAGTGGACGAACAATTCATCGACGTACACGATATGGATTCAAGTGAATTTAGTCCTCTGAGTCCATATGATCCAGCGAAACATATGTTTTCAAGATCGCCTGTGGTTCCGTTTGTTCCAGTTTGCATTATCAAGGGCTACTTACGCGATCCGTTTAACTGCGCCAAATTTTACTATTGCAAAGAATCTCATACCTCACCTTTGGCCTTTTATTGCAAACCTGGATTTATTTTCGACATCGATAAAACCACCTGCGATGATCCATATTACGTCACGTGTTAATTCGTTAAACCGATTTCCTGTTTCCTCGTTAATTTAAAAAAAAATGTGAACTATTTTACTGGTTATTTATTTGTTATTTAATCTCACGCTCTTTCATGCTATTATTGTTACTGTTATTAATAACATTTAGCTTTGATAGTATTATGTAATATAGATACCATAAGAGATGCGTCGTTGCATGTTACTCATTAGTGTATTAGAAATTTTAATTACTTTTAATGGCAACGAAATTAAAATGAATTGTTAATGTTGTTAAAATGATATTTGTTATATTGTTGATAATTTAATTCTGTTACTTTATTATGTTAATTGATTGACTGTAGAAATATATAATCTTTTCTCAGAGATATAATGCTGCATTCATCATTTATTGCATTATCTATAATACTACAAGCTTTCCATTCTTATCATACGTAATTAATAATCATGGATCATTATCATAGCTTTAATATAATTGTGAGATCAGTTTCTTAATCTATTTGGAGCAAAACGACCATGACACTATGTCGATGTCAGTTATTACAGTTCATTATCATTAATTTCAATATCCAATGTCAGTCTGCAAACTTGGATTTTCTGTACTTGTACGAAATTCATTCTCCTTGATATTAATCTGTCCTTATTCAATGACTATTTCAAGACATTTTTTAGATTTTTTATAACATCCTCTTCGTTATACATCTTAATTGCTCGAGATGAAGCAATTTGAAATTCTGTTAAATTTCAAGGAACAAGATGTTCATTGAAAAATCATGATATTGAAATTATCTCTTATTGTCAATAACGTACGTTTTGCTGTTTTCCAAATATTTTAAAACAATCGTGTATTAACACTCAACCAGATTCTGATAATTGCAGACATTTAGTTTCGTATCGAAATAAAGACCAGCAGCACAATTAAGCTCAATGACTTGATACTTATTTGAGTACACTTTTTGACACAAGTAGAACTTCCGGCAGTTTTTTGGATCCCGAACGAAACCGGATGCTGTGCAGACATCAGAGATGGCGCCACCAGGAGCACTCTCTTGGGGATTCCCCGTAGTCGTTACAGTTGTTGATGGACTCGTTGTTGATTCTTAAGAAATATATTTCATTGTTTCTTTACTGGGTACGTATCGATATTCATTGTTAATATTGCTAGTATTGTTAACAATTTTATCAACTTATACAGTTGCTAATAAACTTAGAAATATCGATGCTGTCAATGAATATCGGTACGTACCTATAGCATTTGATGAATCAGAATCATCACGTAAAATGTTGTTGAGCGCTTTTAACAGTGGATACTTGTCACCACAAATTCCATTAAAATCATCAGTCTCGATGCTCCACAACATGGCACCACCGAGGCCATGTTTTTTCACAAATTTTGCCTTTTCAGTGAGGGATCTAAAAGTTGATAAAAAAAATATTCATTACTCTTTATAAAAATTGATGGAAATATTTGTACACCTATTTATCATTACAATCGTAAACTGATTGTTGATGTTGAAATTCAGCAGTGACCTAATGGCCGATAATTCAATTACGTTAAATAGAACTTACTTCGCGTCGTCGTATCCTACCCATTGATTTCCTAAATGAGCATATGGAATTTGCTGCTCGTTATCCCATTCGACAACCCAGCCCTCTTTCATCTGCAATTCACAGATCTCATTATATCCAAGCATCCCAGACTCCCTGGTATATGGACCAGGATTTCCAGGACCAATGATAGCAGATCCTAGCTTGGCAGTATTAGGATCCATTAAAGTAAAGGATCTGCCATAAAAACCAGTGCCTAGAATAAGTTTTTCAGCTGGTGCACCCTGAGCCAGCCAATAATGGACGGAGGCATTCTAAGAAATGAATATGATAAGATCAATATGAAGATATTCTTTCAACAATTGAAAAGTGAAAGTAAAAAATAAACTTACCACATTCAAACTCTTGCCATAACTTGACTCCCAGGAGGCGGCATAAAGTGGCGCATTGTGACCAGCAAACTTATCCCAGGCGCCATGAAAGTCGTAAGCCATTAGATTAATGAAATCCAAGTACTTGGATATTGAGGGAATATCGTATGATATTTTAGCAGAACTTTCAGTCGCGGCAACAGCAGCACTCAGGATCAAATTATTCTCATCGAATACTGTTCTAAGTTCTTTTAGAAGCAAGACCAAATTTTCTTTATCCACTGCCGCACCACCACGTTGTGCTGGATATTCCCAGTCGACGTCGAATCCATCGAAATTATATTTTGTAACGAACTGTAATATGTTTTTGACAAATTTCGATCTCAGAATTGGATCCTTTATCACGTTGGAGAACGTCGTTGATTCTTCGCTATAACCGCCAATGGCTATCATTGTTTTGGTACCAGAGCTGATTTCACGAAGTTCATTAAATTTGCTAAAACCACCGCGACCGGAACCATTGTCTACGTCGGTCCAGGAATCCAAAATTTTGATTTCGCCATTCGACGTTAATCCAACGAAGGAATAAATCATGTGAGTGCAAAGTTTTGGATCGATTTTGGAAACGTCGAATTTACCATTGCCAAGGCGGTAGACTGACCAGCTTCCAAAGTAACATACTATTTTATCTATCGATTTAATTTGTCAAATTAATTTTAAAGAGTCATGGGAATGATTCTTAATTGATAATTTTTAATTTAGATATTTCTTTATTAATTACTACTTACGTTCTTGAACTTTTGCAGCAGCCAGTGCTACGATAATTGGCAAGAATACGGTCCATCCGCGCATCTGTAAAATTATATTTTATTGGGAGGATTAAATGATTACTGTTTTAATCTCGAGATTATTTTATTATTTTACTTTTATGCTTTATTGTCATTCGTACGAGTATCATTCACAATTTTCATATTTTAACATTATCAAAATCATATGAAACGAATTTCTTTTTGTATTATAAAGATTACAATAATTTATAATTAATGTAGGTAATAATAAATAAAAATAAATACAGTCAAAAAATATAACAAAAGAGAGATTATATCATTCAGCTTATATTGTTGCACTCGATTGAATTTTATATAAATACTTTCTGTTAGGTATTTATTGATTGAATTTATCTCATACAGTAATAAATCATGCGATAACCGTAAAAGATTTTTAATAAATGTTTTCTACGTCCCACTTAGTAGTGAATAAAAGTTATTAATAGTGAAACAATTAGAGAATCATAGTTTTTTTATATTTTATGGAAATTCAAATTTCTAGTTACCTTCCTAGCAGTAAGAATTGACACCTATTCTGTCAAAGTTCCTTGATTCACAGTATAATTTTCACAGATGGGTTTACAGTTCCCTCTGCAATCTGACAGCAAGTGCTCGCAGTATATCCCTTATATGCACTTATCAATGAACTGTATACATATGCACTTCACTGTTGCACCGAAGGGCAATAAAAGTAACTTAAATATTGTTATCTTATATCCTGACATTGTATATACCTGGATGACTTTTCGTATAAGCTAATAAGAATTGAAGATTGAGAAAAAGTTTGAGTAGAAAATTAGTTTAACTAAAACAATGATGATAATTTTGGTTAAATATGATACATATAAATATATTTTTTTGGGAAATATACCATTACTTAAGATGAAATATCTCTTTTTCCTTTTATAATCTGATGCAATTGTAAAGGAGGGTGTGCTCGGATGAATCACTTTGCAACAGTAAAGTGATGGTAAATCATTATTAATTCTATAAAGTTCTTATGATATCTATATTCTAGGAATATGCATACAGCATGATAATAATTGTAAAGATATGAATGATTAAAGTTCTTAATTCAATATGGAATATCTTGAAAAAATATTCTTTTTTTGGATGATAAGGATTTAATGCAATATAGATTTACATTGGTGTATTCTAGGACACTGTACATAATGAATAACATAAAAAATGTTGTAACTATATGGTAACTTAAAATTTCCTTAGTCGTGCAAGTTTATTTTGCCGATTCATTCCTATCTTTCTTACTTTTTTCCAATACTCTTTCGTATTAGGATCTAGCTCCTCTAACTTTGGTGCTGGGCCTGTTCTAAGTGACCAAAGCCAATCAGGATATTCAGAGTCAGGCTTTATTTCAACGTCCTTTCCTTCCTTCATAACGTTAGAGCCACAGACGAATTTTAAGAGTTTATTAACATCTGTTTCAACCGGCAAGACCTTCTTCTCCACTGACACTCCAATTTTCTTTCCCTTTTTGGCTTTACCTAATCCTGCGACTATAAAACAAAATAACAATCATTTACATGTTTTTAGTAAAATTAGTCACATCTAACCTCGATATTCCACAAACTAATATTTTTTTTCCTACAATTTACTGACAATAATACAGCTTAAACTTATGAGAATACCTGGCCCAGCGTAACCATTTATCTGTATAAAATATTGTGCGGGTACGATTAATTTCTTCTGAAAGTGAAGAAAATTAATCGCCGAAAACAAACTCATCTTGAATAAATGGAGGTAAATTTAACCTATATAAACTAAGAGCTATACGTCCATGATATATTATACGTCGGTATAATAGTCCAAATCAAATTACGTTTTGCATTAGTTTGAATTTTCGTCGTTAAGGGGGCAGCACCTCCTACATGTAGTGATGTCGTCTGAAACGAGTACAAAATTGTTTGCTTGAATGGTCAGAAGGCACTTTTATTAGCAAACAGGTAAGTATTTATTCGGTTATTTCATATAGAAGATCTTTTTGTTTCAGTCGCAGAGGTCTGATTGACACCATGAATGGTTCGAACTGCTGTGATCTTCGGTTAAAAAAAGAAAATAAGAGAGATACAGAACTCATTCGTACTCTGAGATATTACAGAGGAAAAAGAATACAGACGCATAAGTATTTCAAGATAATTTTTTCACCAAATACAATAATAAAATAGTATATAAAGTACAGATGTACATACATGACCTGCGAAAGATAAGTAACAACAATACCATTACAGACATATTAAATATATCACTGCAATATAATATGCATGTGTTATATGCGCTATCACTTTGGACCTCTACTATTCCATAGGACATTTTTAACAAGTTAGTTTTTAAGGATATCCTAGGAGAACAGTGAGGGAAGCATAGAAAGGAATAACAGACTCGTAAATAGAATAGAAACGTTTGCTGGCAGACAGGGAAGATATTAATGAAGGAAAAAAGAAGAAGATTGTTAAAAAAAACAGTGAAGATGAGAGATGGTAAGGACTGAGGGAACAAGGAGAGAAAAAGGTGAGAAAAAAAAGACGCACGCACGAGGACCAGATTATTCTGGAAGAGTCAGAAAAGAGAATACTGAGAAAAGTAGGAAGAATAATAGAGCGAAATGGACCACTCCCCGTCATTTTCACGAGGTCCTGCCTCTCCATAAGGGAGCTAATTGTAAAACCCCTCCGAGGCCTTTTGACGTTAACTTCCCGACGGCGAAATATCCCAAATTATACATAGATAACGCTTCAGAGAATCGATCGTCTTTATCAACAGTGAATAAAATCACTATCCTCTATACCGAAAGATATACTACACGGCCTTTTACCTTTTTTCCCTAAAAAATAGAAAATAAAATTGAAATAAAGCAGCATAGTTTTGATCATTTACAACGCATGCTGTACTATATCAGTTAAAAATAAGAATCAGAGTAATACGAATAACACACATTCTATAAATAAAATCAATTTTCTTAATACACGCTACGTATATAATAAAATTTTCTGTTTCCCAAGTTTTAAAAATATTACACCCGTACCCGTATGCAAAGAAAAATATCTGAAGCATCATTTATTCTCGTCTAAAGTCCCGATACCATTTCAGGTTTATAATCACAAGCATATATATAATTAAATATGATAGACTCAAGTGCGCTTGCCGGTTGCGTACGGCTAACGCGCAGTAACAAACAAACAGGACTAAATCCCAGTGTGATGGTCTCAGCGACGACGTTATAAAAATATGTCGATATTTCAATGACTCGCTGTCGATTCACGGTCTTCTGCTTGGACGTGTCGTTCACCCTCGAGTTTGTCTGTTATGTAATGCCAATAAGCAGTAACATCATCAGTGCGCCGGTAACTGTACATAAGAGAATAGAAAAGTAAAGTAGATCATACTAAAAACTCTTCACCGTTGCAGAATAAGAAATTAACGTTTAACGTAAGAGGCAAATCTGCTACCACTAATGCGGAAGCAGAACGCGAAGGTAATCAGTTCCTGACGATTGCACCAGCTCTGCCGATTCTACCTGGAGCTCCGGTACCACCAAAACTTACTAAAAGGTCTTACAGTACACTCAGGTATTGTTACGTCACGGTTGGTTTTATAATAATTATTATATTTATCACTCTCCTCCACCTGTTTGTAGTTACAATCATTTTTTAATGATTTTGAAAAATCGTCCTCGGTTTTAATATTTAAAAAAAATTCTTTTTTTTAGCTCAACGAGTACCAACTTCAACGTCGAGGATGCCGAAGTTGGAGGCTGCGATGCGGTTACCTTGCAACAGGCTGGTGAAGGTAGGGCGGTTGTGGCGACGAGGACGTCGACGGAACGTGAAAAAAATCCTGACAGGATATGCCTGGACAGACGGGGATTGACGACGTTCCCGAACATCATCGGCGAGAGCAGGCTGCGTCTCCTCTCATTGCAGCACAATCTTATAGTGAAGATCGAGGGGGATAATTTTTTACAGCTTACGAAACTCGTTTTCCTTGACCTTTATGATAATCAAATTGAACGGGTCAGCAATCTTGATCATCTTGAGAATCTGCGTGTGCTGCTGATTGGTAAAAATCGTATAAAGAAGATCGAAGGTTTGAAGCAATTGGAAAAATTGGAAGTCTTGGATTTACATGGGAATCAAATCGTTCAGATCTCCGGTCTAGGAGAGCTGACGTCGTTGAAAGTTCTTAATCTTGCTGGAAATAATATTAAGACTATTGGTTGTAATGATTTTCAAGGTCTGACATCCTTGAAGGAATTAAATCTGAGGCGCAACAAAATCAAAAAATTATTGGGCTTTGGGGAGACCACCCAGCTGCAGAAATTGTACCTGAGTAACAATGACATACAAAAGTGAGTAAAATCCACGTGGACGTTATCATACGTTTATCATATATACGTGAACAATCTCATACATCTACGCTGTGATAAATGTCAAAGGGACCATTATCTATTCCGTGAACCAATTTGAAAGTAGGGAAAGCATATGTCGCATTATGGATAATAATTATCTAATACACAAAAGTCAAGTATTGGAAGAGGCGTGGGTGTAGGAATGGAGTAAGTGGTTTATGTTTATCTTTAAATTATTTTGATAATTTGTCATTTTAGGATCGAGGATATTGGAAGTTTGGCGAAGGCGTTGCAGCTGCGCGAAGTGACCATAGACGGGAATCCGGTGACCTTGAATGCAGATTGCGTTTCCTTTCTGGTCTCTTATCTACCGAATCTTCAAATTTTATCAACGATGCAAGTGAGCGAGCAGGTGCGAAGAGCTGCCATGGCTTGGCGAACTACTAAGGAACAATCAAATTCTGCTTTCCTTGATCTCAGTGCTCAGGTCTGCGTAAACGTTAGGCGCGAGGAGGTAATCTCTAACGCAAAAACGAACTGGGAACTTTTGAGATCACAGACTAAATGCTTTGCGAGTAACGCTAGTAAAACGAATAATATCAAAAGCGATCACGTGCGTGGTCTGCAGCTGCAGAGTTCGAATAAATTTGATGCAGGGAGAACGAAGGGTTTGGATAAATCAAAATCAAAAGGATTTGGAAGTCTGACTTCTATTAATGAACACGTTGAAGCTAAGAAGATGAGCTTTAAGAAGAGAAGTAATTCGAGCGATAATGTATTCAGGACTGAATGTCCTGATAAAGTGAATGCATTGGATTTCAAATTGCCGCCAATATTAGTTCCTATTATAAACAACCTTACCAGTGGTAAAGTTACTGATAACGGAAGGATAGATAATAAAACCAACCTGACCACCATCGATGGCGTCGAAACAATCACAGATAGTGATCCTGACAGCTCGGAGAGTCATGAGAGTCTTAAGAGCGGTCTCAGGAATCACCTGATGAAACCAAACGGAAGAGCCTCGTCGATAGATTTTGATAAGACCAATGGAATTTCAAAGAGATATACCAATGTTTTCAAGGGAAACAGCACCAGGAATCTGGAGAAAGATATACAGAACCCTGGTGGAAGTCTCTTTGTAAGGACACCAAAATTCAACAGTCAGGACTCAACAATAAATGGTAATGATAGACAGAGTCCTGGCAAAAGGTCTTTGGTCAGGAATGCAAGACCATTTTATAGTCATGATAATCAAAGTGATTATACAACAAAACCAATGGTCAATCGACCAAGTTTTTACTCATCAAGTTCAAAAACCAGCAGTGTCGAAAGCTGCAAATCTGTATTGAGCGATTCCAGCAGTTCTTCGGTGCCTAGGATCATCCTGGATAAGTCTTTGGATTTGGATAATGATAAAAGCCGGGTCAAGAGTGCTCAGATAAAGAAGGTTGTTCATTACAAAAGTAACAGAGCAGCTACGGCAAGGGCTAAACATAGAGCAATGCCTCCAGCAAGTCCACCGCCTCAGCCAAGTCCACCAAAGGAAAGAGAGCAAGGTAAACAATGATTCTATCTCTTGACTGAATTATCTTACATATTAAGTTAAAAAATTCTTTAGGTGGAGATTACCTGGTAGAAATTGCTGGAAGGTGTCTCAATGTCTATGGTCAGGCTGCACTGCGATTCATCGATAGACCCTGGGATGTTGCCAAAGCTCACGAGGTCAACATTGTCAAGTTTAATTATGTACAATTCAATGGGATCGCAATGATTCTAAACAGACTCAAAAACAGATTTCCAAATGCCGAACACTTCATCTTCAAGGAGACTAATATAAGTCATCTAGGTCAGATAAATGCTCTTGCCGAAGTACAAGGACTTACCAGTATCCAGATCGATGCTGAAGGCAATCCCATCATCTCTAAAGATTGGAAAGTCTACGCTGTATTTCGTCTGGCACACTGGGGTCTTAAGGTTATAAACAATAAAGAGGTCAGTAACCTGAATTAATTATGCATTTGCAAAATGTACATCCTAATTAAATAAAATGATCTAACAGATAACTGATGAAGACATTGAAATGGCCAATCAAGAATATTCAGGTTTGACTGATATTGTTATGTGGTCCTTGCCTGAATCATTACTTCAGCCGTTACTGCAGAGGTTGCATCTTGAAAAGGTTCAGAAACAAACTGGAGAACAAATCACTGCCAAACAGTTCTTGTTTAAAAGCGATCCTGCGTTGAGAAACGTCGTCGCCAAAGAGGCGCTGCAATGGCGACGAGGCAACGTCACTCAGGTTAGTGAGTTTTATAAAAAATTATGAAATTAATAAATATCTCAAAATTTCAATAATTATATTTCTTATCATCACAGGAGGATCTTATCTGGAGACACAAAGGAAAGGTTCATCTGTCAAATTTAATAGACGTTACAGTTGACGCTATTCAAAAATTACAAATTCTTGAGAGGGAATGGCCGAGTATTCTCTTTGAACTTCTTCGCGACACTCTTCTCGATTATTCTGAAATGAATTCTTATATGAAACGTTGCAGCGCAATGCTTGAGAGTGATAAATGAGATGGGAATAGTGAACTATAGAAAGAAAGAATTAAAAAAATGTTGACAATAGCAAAAGAAAAAGTTAGACGCAAAGAGCGACGCTCTTTAAAATCATTAAGAATTTTAGGAATTTATAGAATTTTCATTTTATTTATGCTATGCCTCTGAGATTTTATTATTAATTTAATTAACAATGTTATCTATTTATAGTAGAGTGCATTCACCTTCGATTTACTTTACTTTCTCCTGCAATCGTCGTTAGAAATTAAACCTAACTATATTATTTTTAATTCGTATAATGTAATATAAATTCAAGTTTCGTTTATCGCTTCCATCGAACCACTACGACTATTTTTGGTCGCTAATATATTATTGTTACTGTTTTTGTACTAAACGAGTTTATCACCGTGTTAATTACGCAATAATGAACACCACGGTGTACAAGTGTCTATATAGCGCATTTTCAAATGACTAATGACAGTTAATTTAATTTTCAATTATTATTAAATCATTACTTTAGTCTTGATCAAGGTAATATTTTAGTATTGTACAATTTGTGATTTTGCCAATAGTGGTCGAGTATTTTTAACAATAACCGTTATATCTAGCATTAAAGAGATATTGGGTAAAGAAGTCCAGCCCATGTATCCAATGTCTGAAACGACCTGTATGGCATTTCAACCTCCTCTGGAACTTCTATAATAGTTCCAGCATATCTCCTATGTCCACTGTGCTTACTAGCTGTCAGACACAAAATCCATCCCATAAGACTCTGCCCTCTTTACTAGTATCTCCTTGATGCAATTGACACTGTAAAAGTTTCTCTGAAACCTTCTTTCCTTCAACAATGGCAACAATTCCAAAATTCTAGTCCGAATTTATCGAATTAAGTTTATAATATACCATTGATAAATATTC
This sequence comes from Trachelus troglodyta, assembly GCA_030142635.1. Classification (NCBI taxonomy): domain Eukaryota; kingdom Metazoa; phylum Arthropoda; class Insecta; order Hymenoptera; family Cephidae; genus Trachelus; species Trachelus troglodyta. The sequence continues at coordinate 466,820 of JARQTJ010000480.1, read as the reverse complement.
GTTGATACAAATATTTTAATGCATGCAAGGTCATGGATTATATGAAAAATAAAAAGACTCCAAAACATGAAAAACCCGTCTTTTCCAAATAAGTAAATTAACGAGCTTTCGATTAGCTTTGTTTTAATAAAACTAATCGATTTTTAATAATAATTGTTTTAAATAAAACGTTAGTGAAAATAGCTTGTAGAACGTAGCATACTATACTTGTATATATCTGATTAATAATTTACAAATGAATTCATAAATTCATATTTCTAGAACACAGGTGTGCATATTTATCATACATTTGTATTCTTCACGCTACTGTACAAGTCATACAATCTCATTAATGATTTTAAGGATAGATGAAAATGAGTTATCGAAACAAAAGTATAGTATCAAAGATAATTTTGAAATTAGCATTGGTCACTTGATCAATTAATCTAATCCTTCTCACAGAGCGAGAATCAATACGTAAAGTATTTCACTGTGATAATAAAAACAGTTCATAATATTTAAACTCAAGTATATATTTACAGAATAAAATTCAGAAAAATGATGTCACTTGGTACCGATAATCGATTCAACGCTAAAGGATATAGTAGGTTTTTTCTCCAAACAAAGATTTCTCTGATTGCTTGAATTCTCTTGGGTTTCAGGAGTAGTAGCGTAAGCGATTTCACCAAAATTCGTACTGCTGGTTGTTCCTGTAGGACACGAGTACCAAGGAATTCTTGTATAGGTAGGATAAAAAGATTGCAGGTCCAAAGAGGTGTCTGAAAACGAATGTCTTTTCCGTTGGCGTTCGTTGGACGACAGAGAATCCAAAAAATGTGCAGCAGGTACGACTGAAAATAAAAAACCACGATTTTTTGTTGAAACTGAGCAATCTTTCAAAAACTAATAACAGCTGGCGTAATAAATTAATCGGTGTATAAAATTTATTAAAACTATATATGTATTCAGTTTGGCGCAAGGAACAGCTGTATCCAAGGGTATCGACTTTTACGATTTCCTTTCCTGCAATGGCAGAGAACTCTTTGAAACTGGAGAAAAGTCAGTCGGCTCGAAATAACAGGACGCCGCTTTACAAGGGAAAGTGATACTGTATCATTTCCAAGAATAAGAAAATGGCAGTTGCTGTCCGATTTACAGAGATCCTCCACGTAGATTCAAGAGGGGATAAGAATTGTGTAAACCGTCGTAAAGTTATTTGAGTCTGATTGTGTATCTAATTCGCTGAAAAAGCTCGTAGTGTCGAACAAACAAAATTTTATTGTCCCCCTCCGATGGACGGTTAAACAATCCCGAGTGTTTATCAGGACGTAAACAACCCCGTGGAGATTTTTATAATTGTTTCCGGCTGTAACGCGGGAAATTTGAAACTTTCAAATACCAGAGAGTAATTCATCCTTAAGAATATATAAATACGTTCAGTGCTGACATCTACGATAAATACCTGCAGCGGTTCTTATTCCGTGAACGGAATTGAGACTTTGAAAATTTTGCGTCACGCTTATTCGCGTCTGTGTGAATTGCAGCTGGTGACGTTGTAGATTACGCAATCGTCGCTGATAAGCCAAAGCTGCTCTTTGCTGATTTCCGGAAACTGTTTGATCGACTTCCGCCGATAAACTGCCGCTACCTGTCAAGGTCTCGTTCGCATAATTTCCGTGTGCCTGCTGTTGTCGTCTTAAGGCAACCTGGGCTGCCATTACGCGTTGACGTTCTACAACCAGGAGGCAGCATGCACATCGACAATCCTTCCACGCGCAGGACCTTTTGTGACCCTTTAAACCGGATATTACGCCATGATTTCGACATCTTGCACATTTTGGACTTCGTAAGCGATGCTCGATTCCTGATGAATGATTTGACTGATCGCCTGGACCACCTTCCATATTTTGATCGGTTTTCATTGCGTAAATTTTATAATGTCTCGATGATTATAATTTAACGGGAAGTTTATTGACTGCTGAATGAGAATTGCTGAAAGGATAGTTAAAAAATGCGGATGAAAATATATAATATACCGATTGTACGTATAAAAGATAAGAAAATTTTATTTAACTGAAATAGCATCTTAATTTCCTTATGGTTCAAGAAGGCTGAGTTTGTTTTTAACGAAATTGTTACAAATTAAAACTTATATATTAAGTATATCGATACGATATTTAATTTCTCATTATACAATTTTATCATAGTATTTAAACTTACCATACTGATTGTACAATGGCCGTGCTGTAATCCCGATGGCTTGTAAAAGATTAAATTTTTTTTGTAACGAATCCTTAGCATATATTTTTCAAAGTTTAATTCAGTCACTTTCCTTTATAAAAATCCAATAACTTTGTTATAAACAAATAATAAAGTTCTCGTCCAAATGGAGCATTATCATCGCGAAAACTTATTCCATTGATTCATTCAAATTTTCGTAACAGTAGCACCACGTGCGTTCCGCAAACACATAAAAATTCAAACTGATATGAACGTTAAAAAAATAATTTTCTCTCAGTCCAAAGTACTTAACACTTCACAAAAGAATATATACAGTTTAAAATATCTTTTTAAAGTGCACTGATTCCAATTTAAAAATCCAGTACAAATATAACGAAAAAATGCCAAATAAAATTCTCACGAACCAAACCTTACAAATCCCAAGCGCCAACTGTTCCGCAAACGCGTAGCGCGACTTGTTATAAGAAAAAGGTTTTTTTTCCCCACAAGAGGAGGTAACGTTCTATCTCCTCCTACAAAATTAAAATATATTTTTAGCCCAGCAAACCAACCGATTGGTTCAAATCCAACCAGAGCCACGCCACGTTAATATAACACAAGCCAATAAGATTTCATTCCAGTCCCACATACGTCCCCACATACGACACATATTAACATTACAATTGTTCCCGCGTGCCAGAAAAGGAAAAGCATTCAAAATTTCCCCCACTCAACCGCTAAAACTGATTGCGTAAACGCGCGAAATTCGAATGAACTTAACCAAATTTAATATAAATTTCAGATAAAAGACAAGAGAAAATAATTCGATCTTTCTTATCAGAAACTAGACACTCGGTTTACAATGCGTTATTATTTGTAACCTATTCTAGGTTGTGCGCATGCGCATCTACGTCTAATTTCAAAAGTAGTATAGCGAACGTTCGCCCAAAGGTATTTGACGCCAGCTGCGACCACATGGCATTCTTTCTCTGATCTGACTTTAAGAGCTCGTTAATACGATCCTCTTACATGTTGCCAACACACAGTTAATATTAGTTTAAAGCTTGTTTTTGTAACATATGAGTGCTGGATGGACTTCCTCCCGAGTGAACGAGGTTCCTGTCCTTTGGGACATATACTAACCTTACTATGTACTAAAGATCTTTAAATGCCACCCGGCTAATGTTGTCTATCTGTATGTATATCTAGTCATTGTTGTTCCAAAGCTAATGTCGTTTTGACGAGTTGCACTTGGAATTTCTTTTTGTACGTTTCACTTGAGAAAATACTTGCGACACTGAGCACTACAGGAGCTGAAAGTGGTAACGTTTCACCAGGCCAATCTACTCGAACATAGGTTCAGTTAAATTTGAGGTTATCCATAGCACTCTATAGAGCCAATCTATTAAGGCACTATTTCTTTTAAATTAAATACCCTTGGTGCATATTGCATTTATTTAATTGCACCAGTACCCGGCAAATTTTTGAATGATCGTAGGAGTCATCATAAAATATTGGGGTCCATTCATTTTGACAAGATATATTTTTGGATGATTTTGGGTACATTTTTTTTATTTTTTAAATTAATCAGATAAGTTCGTGGACACGCAGCAAATGATCTTAGGAGTGATTACAGATCTTCAAAATGAATCCGTAAGGTAATCATGACTTTTGTAATAAAATATATTTCATATTGAATTTTTTTAAATTATAATACGAACTTTTAAATTGTGCATATGATATGGTGTCAAATATTACTACTCGTATTTTCAGTTTGACTTATAGAGAAGGGTCAGTCACATGGGGGTGGGTCGATCCTTGTTGGCAGGTTAGCGGAAAATGAATAATAATTTATGACATATCTTTTTTCTAGACATTTAGCCACGCAACTATCGTCGGGCGACACATTGTCACACGTGCTTACATTAGGCATGGGTTGGGACGGTTTTCAAGAAGCTGCAGGGGTCAAAGTTGAAAGAGATACGGTGGTGTTTTAAATATATCGTAAGGCATGCGTGAAACGCGTTGTGGAATTCGTCTTAATGAGCGTAGAATGACGTGGTGTCACTTGGACATTTTTTGAATATTTTTTGCCTACATTTTTTTTTCTTTTACTCTTTTTCAAAACCCCTCGACAGTCGACACCCTCGTGTTCTCTTGTCACGGCAAATATGTTGACAGGGTATTCAACATCTTGCGAGATGTCAAAAAGCGTGACTAAAACGATGTTACACCTTTTCCGCGCAATGCCGCTATTGCGGCTTTTTTTTCGATTTTTCATTTTGTTTTCTTTTCTATTCTTGTCGTTGAAAAAATACTGTGACTCTATGGTTGGACCTTGAAATTTTCTTTGAAGATTTTCTGCCCATGGATACTTCCGTATTTAAAGTTCTTTGAGGCGGGCTGCAGAAATTGGTATTGATAAATCGTTATCTTATCTTTTGTATGAAATTAAAGATTTTTTTGTAAAATTTCATATTCATACCGTACGATAATTTCAGATCGATTGTCTCGATTGACGTTCTGCTGTCAGTTATGAAAAATTTTGGAGATCATTTTTGAAATATATTTAGCACGTAATTTTTTGTTAAAATTAACGTCCATTTTGGAATCATGAGTGTTCGTGCACTTAATGTATTTTTATCATTTATTTAAAGTTCGATTGATAAATCATTCATCATTATCGTCGCTGATACTAACCTTGATATACGTTGATAGGTTATGGTTTTTGCAATGCCACATTGTACGAATAATTTCGCATGGTATCTTGGAAAGTTTGTTTTAGGATTCGCCGGAATTCTATTTCTTTATCTTGGTTTTGTAAATGAGAAGTAAATTTTTAAAATACCCACCGCTTCACCCATGTACGTAATGGATGCCGTATAAAACTGTTTTATTAACCTCAGAGACGTTACGTGCATCTGTAGAGCAAGAGGCAGAGAAGCAGCACGAAACAATGGCGCTCGGTAAGTAGTATAGATTGTGAATAAACGAAAATAAATTTAAAAAAATATAAATTAAAAATGTACAATCAATCTAATCAGGAACATTGATAATTTTCAGAGATCCATATCGATGTCTATGCAGAAAGGGGTGAGTAATAAGTAGCAATGAAATTTATAAAGTAATAAATAATGAAATTCATCAATTACAGATTTCGTACGACCAAAACTTATGCTTGCGGCTGTACAAGGCGACTTCTGTGAGTAATTTTCGAGGGCCAAAAAATTCCCAAAGAATTAATTGTAACAATTATGAATTTTCCAAACAGTTCTAAATCTGACGTCAGATGCGCTAAGAAATTCAAACCGGAATCTACTGCAGAAGACGGATGCTGTTGTACCAGAGGAAGAAATTAAGTAATATTATTATGAAAACCAAACCGTTATCCCAAAAAAAAACGGTCCAATTTCTATAAACGATGAAAAAAGACAAAAAGAATATATTCCAAAAAATCTAAAATAGCATGGTAAACAAGAAAGTAAAAACTTCAAAGTTTATCACAGAAAATTCGCACCTGTCGTCCATAAGATTTTTCACGTGACTCAAGATCCATAAAAACAAAAATGCCTGAGTTACGATAAAGAAGCAACGTCTTGTTTCAAATCTCTGAACGTCGTCTACAAAGGATTCGAAATAACGAAAACCGTTACAAGAGAAAAAGAAACGCAGACGAAAGCCGTCGGTCTTTACGTAGAAAACTCGTTATTAAACAGTCGTTAGTATCTTAAATACGTTTCAGCCAGCAGTTTATTCGTAGCTGTATGAATAAAAGAAAACGTCGAAGTCAACGAAGAAGAAGCAAAACGCCGGAAAAATTCAAAAGTCAATTAATACGCGTCTTGTTACCGCTTGACGCGTCTATAAGTGGAATCACGTTGGAAACAACATCACTCATATTCATACGTTATTCTGTCTCAACTCTTCGAAGATGGCTAGTCGGCTATATGCTCCTCCTTTTTGCTAACGAGACGACCGCGGCTACTATAATAGTATACACCGAACTGCCAAGTCGCATTGAAAGTGACAGATTATTTATTTCCTTCACGGTTTCGGATCGTCGCGAATCAAGATGGCGGCCAACGGTCACTGGCAGACGAAGCGTACGCGACGTGAAAAATAAGTGGCGATAAAACTTAAAACGTAACAAAACTTCCATTGAATTTCACATCACAAGGAATATAAGTTAATTAATATATCACCGTGAACAATTTGAGTAACAAAAAATATGGCAAAAGTACTTCGACCGTTCGAATGCCCAGCATCGTACTTTTAGGTTAATTTTTTCTTTTGATAATTATACAACGAATTAACTCGTTTCTTTCATATCTGCCGGTTAAAATCTCTCAATGGCGAGCCTTGTTTAGGTAAACACTGCAGCTGCATCACATTGCGTTTTGCATCTTCTTCATCCTAAAGATTTTGCTCGCATTCCGCGATATGCAAAGCGACACGCGCCGTTACTCACAGCCACGGAGTCGGCAATCCGCGCGTCAACGATGTGGATTTCGAAATGAGTACGAAGATGTTAAACGAGGGAACTGTCAGACTGTCACTCTGGTACAGGAGTGACAAGCGCCCAGTTTCTCAACGTTTGCGAGTCCTCGAGAGATGAAAACGCGTTCCAATCTATTTTCACGGTTACAATTATTTCTCCTTCAGAAATGCATTTGAGTATCGGGCACATTTTCTCCATGAAACATAGTAACATACGTGACCCACGAAGATCATTAAATTCTATAAATTAAAATTAGACTTACTGTTAAATAATTTCTAATTGTATAATAACAGCTCAAACTGTCAACTTAAAGAATACTTGTTAATAATACAAAATTAATAATAACCTTTAACATCTGTGATCAGTGTATTCTAACCAAAATTATTCGTTTATTCGCACTCTTACACTAGACTTAATGTAAAAAGTATTAGACTATGTAAAATTAAAATGCATATTTATACTGACTGATAACTATAAATAATTTAAATGATAAGTATATTTAAAGCCATCTCGAGCACAAGAATTTATCTGAAGTTTAGAAGACAATGAGACCAACGAAATAAAATCAAGTTTGATCATTTCAACGTTGCATTTATTTTTTTTTTTACAATTACAAAGCATCAAACTTTGTAAATCCTCCTTTATCCATCACCCGACACTGGACCCTCCGTGGTTTCTTATGAGAAATAATCGTGTGCGATGTCGCCCAGTTTCGCACAGCATCTTCGCAGCATCCAATCTTGAGCTCATCTCAATGTCCAATAGTAGTCTCCTCATCCGGTTTCCAATCTATCAAAGAAATACGGTTATCGAAAAGCCATAAGAAAAATGATGCCCAAGTATAAATTTGGGCAATTAATTATTTACATTATATATATATATATATATATATATATATATATCATTTAATTCTCCAATAATAAATATATAATTGACAAAAAGTGTCAGACGTGGGACTGTATAATCAAATGAACGTACAGAGGAAACCGTATGAAAAAAAAAATACAAATGACAAACAACCGTGTACATCGGATACATCAAAATGGACAATAACTGACAGTAATTATAAAAAAATATGGATTCGACCCAAAAATTGAATTTTTTCAAAATCCCAGACTCGGAAGGGAGAATCCCATCGACTGTTTCCGTTAAATAATAAAGAAAATAATTAATCAATCCCTGTCAAACCAAAAGAGCAAAACACTGTAGACGCCAATGTCATTTTCTCGACACAACAATGTCACAATGACGAAATAAGCACACAAGGGAACACGTTAATTTCTCAACGTCGAACAATAATATCAAATTTCTCCATATCGTGCAAATTCGTGAGTGACGCGTTTCCGGCGTATAGCTATTGAAACAAAAAAATCAAAAACTACCTTGAAGAGCGCAAATCGAACAAAACAAAGAATCCCTGCAAGTATAATTGATCGGCACGATTACAAAGACCTCAAGCCAAAAGAGAAGCAGACGAATTTCGTCGTGCAGGTAGCGCGTATTTTCTTTTTTTTTCATTATCATAAACGCAGAGAGCGAAATTCTTTATCTTTATCTTTCCAAGAGAATTAATTCGATAGCGCGATTACCGTTCGATCCACAACATGGCTGTTTTGTAACATCTATACACCATTGTATATGCATCATATACATATACCACATAAAAGTTGTGTATATACATATATATAATCTATAATCGACAGGCGAACACCTTGCGTCATAACACCTAATTAATAAGGATATTTTTAATTAACAGTTAAAAGTAAAGAGGGCGCACGCGTCATAATGTAACATACCTTTACCTGCGTTAATTCAAAGCACGTTTGCGTGTGTCGGCCTCGGTACGCAATACGCTTTTTTTTTGCTCGTTATCATTCAGTGCGGCCAAAACAACGCTTATTTTTTTTTGGTTTTGTTAATCCGCTCTTTTACTCGTAGGATGAATAAGCTTTCGTCGGACTCGCATCTACGGGTGTACAGGTAAAGCTCGGAATTGCCGTCTGCCTTTTTTAATCCTTTTCCAGAACACGAAACGAGCTGTCGGCCGCCAGATGGAGATAAAATTCGTGAACCCTCGAGAGAGACCACCACGTGCGTTACTGTACACGTTTCGTACGCACTAGGGACAGTCGACACGCGAGGAGCCGCACGCATTTTTTTTTTAACACTCTCGATGGTGAGCAGTCTTAGAGAAGACTCCGAAGAGGACGTCGGCATGAACGTCCCCTGCGCCATCCTAACAACCGCTGATCAGTCGGTACCAGTTGAATCAGTAGATAATCGCCGCTTGAATTCTTTTTCCTTTCGTCTCTTAGGGCTCGCCGAAGAAGAGGAGGAGAAGGTTACGAACGCTTCCTGGATCCATAGAATTTCGGAGACGATCAGGCTGACCATTTTTTGCCACTTTCAAGTCACTGGTACAGTGACGCTTCCGGTTTTGGCGTCCGTCGTCGCATCTGGCGCGCGCAAAATTTCGCCGAGCGATGCGCAGGTTATTTTTCTTTGAAAAAAAATTTTTTTTTCGTTATTTTGACAAATTTTTTTTCTTACGTAACTTCTTCCCGCTGACTGCATCTTCTGCTGGTATCGCTCGTGTATTCCTGTTATCGCTTCCGTATTGCCGCGACGGATGAAAAAAAAAAAGGTAATCGCTACGGAACGTCCGCACACACGTAGGTAAATACACGCTCTCTCACACGTGTACGTCTCGTGTGTGTTTATGCCCTGGATTGGTCGTGTGTGTGAGCTCTGCATGCGACACGGTCGAATATCGGATTCCCTCTTGAATTCCGCATGGCGAGAAGCTAGAGAGTTTGCCAAAAAAAAAACAGAAAAAAAAACAAGAAAAGAAGGAAGATGAGGAAATTTGGAATTGGAAAAATTAACTAAAAAAGAAAAAAGAATATTAAGGGGATACTCGGAGTAAGAGGGTGACGTAACAAATACACGTGTTGAAGTCGAGCGACGATATCAACGTAAAATTCGAGGGGACTCCTCCACGTTGTAATTCGTAAGAGTAATGGCCCCTCAAAAAATACACAATGATCTCGTGGCGCGGCTAAAGAAGCAGAAAGAGAAGAAAAGAAGATACAAGATAAATAATATTGACAATAAAACAATGAAAAGTAACGAACGAAAGAAAAATGTCTTTCGCGTTGCTCGCAAATGAAGAAAACGATTTTTTAGAAAAATTCTTATTTTTCCACGTCAAGCACAGGTAAAGCGGAACGTCATTGGATGATCCTATGGATCGCTTGGTGATCGTATAGATCCTATGGATCATCTAATGGTTATCTCCTGTTGCAAATATACGGAGTTTCAAATTTGCGAGTGTCGCGCCACGCGACAATGAAGGTAACGCGGCGATTGTGCTGAATTCGTGGGAAAAAAAGAAATAAAAATAAAATAAAAATAGCACAGCGAATCATTTAGCGAGAGAATGAAAATGAATTTCGCTGTGCGAAATATGATTGATATATATAGATATATAGATTCGAAATATCATTCTTATACGTCTATATATCTATATACACGCTGATCGCCTCGTTTTATTCAATAATTCTCCATCAAGGTACATTCGAGAAAATTTGCTCTAAGCACGTTTCTTCCGCTTTATTAATGAACATTTTTTTTCCAACATCTTGAGGTTCTTACATATAAAAAAAAAAGAAGAAAGAAGATAAACCATACAGCATTCGTTTATAGCCTATGTTGTCACTGACCGTTTTTTTTTGTTTTTTTTTTCTCCTTATTTTTCATTCCAAACTTTTCTATATAGTTTCGCACAACTACACTACAGGATGGATAATAATTGAAGTTCGTCTAATCTACATTGGTTATCAATGTTGAGAGTTAAGCGCTAGCGCGAGAATGATTAGCCTAGACTTTCACTTTTTTTTTGGCTACGCTTACAAGAGACAAAAAAAGAGGTAACGAGTACAAAAAAAAAACTGAAAAAATAAAGACCTTCGAAGGTAGTGCTAACGAGAGTCAAAGATTAACAAAATCAACGATATAAAAGAGACTCGTCCGATTTCACATTGCAATTCGCGATTTCTTTTTTTTCTCTTCTAAAACGCGTCAAACCGTTCGACGTTTCTTTGCTGGACAATTTTTTTTCTCCAAACTTTCGCATCGAATTTTTATCTGAATTTGAATCTGAAACTGACTCTAATCCACGGGTCTGTCTCCTCGGTATTATTTATCTTTTCCCCTCCTCCATTAAACGTACCTTAATTTATCCTTAAACGTTACTGGATTAATATATAAATTATACACGGTTCTTGTTTTTCTTTTTATTATTTTCTTTGTTATACGCTGCGAGCGGACGTCGTTCTTATGACGTAGGTTTCGTGGGCTCGTGTTCGTAAAGGGACGAGATGAAAGTGCGCACTGGCGTACTGCGCAACTGCGATACCTGAGCTTCTATAAGCCACCGCAAGGCGCGTTCAAGTATACGTAGCCCTTTTCGGTTTTCAGCGCGTCGCGCGTCCTATAAATTTGCTTTAGTACTTTGTTTTTTTTTGCTTTTTTTTTCGTTTTAGTACCTCGGTGGCATCGCGTCTGCCGGACCTGGGAAGCTAAAAGGGTCAAAAAATGAAAAAATCGCAATATTAATTTTGTTTTTGTCTTGGATTCTCGACGGACATTCGTACAGCGAAATGCGAACGAACTCAAAGTATAAGATGTAACACTGTCGTTTCTCTGCATTACAATAATTTGCGATACGCATACGCGGTACAGCACGCTCGATTAAAGCCGTTAAAAAAAACAAAGAAAATATATATATATACACACATACACGCAATTTTAGTTCAAACTTCGATTTACACGTTGACCTACGAGCCAAAATACTTTTCATCGTGTTCTTATAATTTTCATTTGATATGCTGATTTTTCGCCTAAAAATTCATTTTTTTTCCATACGTCGTATGCACCACTTTTTGCTTCAAATTTTTATAATTTTTTTTTCAACACGTGTTAATCGAACGAAAGAAAAACTTCTTGCGTGTACAGTTAACGTCGTGTATGTCGCATCGATCATTTACAACTTGAACTTCAGCGCATTCGCGTCAGAACATCGAGAAAAGACGCCGCAGAGACTACAGGCTTTTTCATAGTTAAGTTACGCACTCGCACGCTTTTCCAAACCGTGTGGAAATTTCGGTATGGAAACAAGAATTCGGGCGCATGGGGAATAAATGCCATCTTGTGTCCCGCAGTGTTTCTGCGTGTACGAATGCCCATTTAAAATAGCAAAAAAAAAGTATCATTCGACGATACTCGAAATTCATTGTTTTTTTTCCAGCGCGACATCGCGAACGCAAATTTGTTTTTTCTGTTGCGGAAGAATTTTGCAATTCCAACGTACGCGGCTTTGGTTCGCATCGAAATTTACGCTTTTTTTTTTTAAACTGTACTCGGCTGCGCCTGTGTCCTTCTCGTGCGTTAATAAATTCGCAATATAAAACGCCAAATCTCAATCAGTTGTTACACCTTATACTTTTCGATATATATAATTATCGCCGATTTCATGCCACAATGCATCAAATGTACTTTTGCACGTATCTTTGTTGTGGTTGAGCAAACGACGTCAACTAAAATCGAATAACACAACGCAATGAGAACGTGAAATTGCAAAGTTAACGATTAGCTAATTTTCGGCAATTTCGCTAACGCTTATTGCAAACTTCTCATAATGTTCGAAAGGGCCGCGAGGATCGGCGTTATGGATAATATGTTTTATTAATAAAATGCAACTTACCGTCCGCCACCACGTGGGGGACCATATGCATCTGGTCTGTCATAACCCTCGTTATAACTGTAAAATAAAATAGAATTAACATTAAGAATCACGTAGTCAGTTGAATGCTAAAAATAATTAAACTACCGCTAATCAATTGTAAATAAAAAGATTTCTTAAAACAGCACTTTTCTCTCTTAACAATAAATCTTCAAGCTTCGATTATACCAAAAAAATCGTGGCTAGATCCAATCCAATGTAATTCAAACATTCGTGAAACTTACCCTCCACCTACGGGTGGATATCCGCCGCTGGGTACGGTGTTTCCGGGTCTTCTACTAAACATATCTGTCTGAGGTCCTGGACCAGTACTGTAGCTGGGTCCGCCAGGACCAGTGCTGTAACTGGGTCCACCGCTGATGGGCCTGTTAAACGTAGTGATATCATTAACGAGAGAAGCGCCGTCTCTCCTCTCGTAAGACATCGTGGGACCACTCTGACTAACACCTACAGGGCCCCCCGTAAGACCGATTTCCCCAGGCCCGCTCGGGTAACCCCTGTCATAGACCATTACAATAATTTATCAAAAATTGTCTAACGTCATTCACAGCCAATTGTGCAAGGCATCTATTACAGCGGCTTTACTTGATCATTAATGAAAATATTTGTAAATTGAATAATAAAAGCAGCAATATCGATGCAAGCCTAACGTGATAAAGTGAACTATGAACTCTACGGTCTCTTTTGAAAACCCACTAACAATACTTATCGAACTTACCCAACGTCACCGTATCCAGTAGCGTAGCCTCCAGCGGCTACTCCACCACCGCCATTTCTCATTGGTCCAGCTGCACCCCGATCGTAATCATTTCTAGGCGCATAATCGACTGCGCGGCCGCCACCGAAATTATCGGTGCGGCCATAGTCCACAGGACCTGTTGGATCGCAACCAAAACCTACCAATTTATAAGCAATCGATTGTTCTCTTTCTTAATCGTAACACTAGGTAACAACAAAGTACCTCCACGATTACCGAAATCTGTGCGCGCTCCAAAATCAGCACCGCGTGCGTAGTCCGTGGCGCGTCCATAGTCTGCTGTTCCAGTTGGTCCGTAACCACCGACAGCCCCACCAGCAGGTCCATATCCGCCTCCCATTCCTGGTGCAGTTGACGTGTAACCGCCCATTGTAGCTCCACTTACGTTCTGACCGTAAGCACCGCGATCGTTGTATCCACCGCCAAATTCTCCTCCGCGACCGCTGAAGTCACCACCGCCACGATTTCCATAATCGGTGTAGCCACCGGCAACTCCACCTGTAGCAGATCCGTCGTAACCAACGATTTGGATCGGTAGAACTGTAAAGCATTTCCAAATGACGAATTCATTTTTAGACGTTGATAATGTTTCTATTGTTAATTCACGGGTAATCGCAAGCATTTACTTTTTCATTTTTTTTTTACTTTCAGTAGGGATGCAGGTATCGAACAGATTAAGAATTATTTTTGTACAATTAACCTTGACAAGAGAATGCTTGCGGTAGTTTTCGATAAGCTATTTTTAAAAGAGGTTTGACAAACCTCTTCGGTCGTTGTACGGACCAGGACGACCGTCACGACCTCCATCTCGGCCACCTCTGCCGCCTCTCATTGGTCCACCACGTCGATCTCCATCGCGACGACCACCTCCGGCACCGCCGCGTGATTTCCCGGTTGACTGTTCGACGTTTATCGTGGCGCCCTTGAAGTTTGAATTGTGTAGCGCCTTTATGGCTGCTGCTGCATCTTCTTCCCGTGCCATGTGCACGAAGCCATATCGATTCATCACGTCGCATTCGGTGACTTCGCCAAAGCGAAGGAATAACTGGCGTAATTCATCGTTGCGACAATTCTCCGGTAAACGACCGACGAAGATTTTAGTCTTCCTCTGAAAATATAAAGAAATTCAGTAACAATGTTTGGTAGTGCTTGATCGAAACATTTGTACAGATGAAATTCTGTAGCTTCGCAATGTCATTTTGATAACTAAGAAATACCATAGACAAGTTTGATTGAATTGGAAATAAATATTATTTGTATCTCTGAAATCGACCGTGCATATAAAAAGACATGAACGGTGTCTGTTCGAGGATATTTACTCTTGCTCGATATCAGCTCTAAAACTGTTATTTGAAATATACGTCAAATCATAAAAAGATAAGACGCTAAATGCATCGAGCATCAAAGTACTATAGTACTCTGCATTGTTTATACTTTAACAAGCTGTTAGTACACTCACCGGCGTATTGGAGGACACCATTATCTGAAAAAGACAACGTCAACTTTACATACTTGTATCTTAACAAAATTACTTCAAAGACTTTGACGGTTAAACCTAACATTGCTTATTTTTTAAAACAGTATTAATTTCTTTTTACATATGTAGCTACAACTAATCAAGTTCAATAGAATTAATAGTGCGCAATATTTTTGATTCATAAATATTTATACTTATGAAATTCACAAAATAGCTTATACATGAACTTTGATACCATAATAAGGGAATAATACTGGATTACATAACAGTCAGTTTTTAATTTACCATTTTAATTATCAGTTAATTCGTTAATAAACCAACATTTACAGATCATGAAACTGATAAAATCAATTAATAGACTACTAGAAATGACGTGTCGTTATCTTGTTTGTTCTTTAGTCGCAGTAACGGAAATCGGAGTTTAGAAACTTGATTGGTCTGAACGACGCGACGCTTGGCGCACCGACGCGGCCATGAAAGCCTTGAGAAAGTAACAACGCCGGCACTTATTGAATTCACATATAAGTATCAGATCTGAATCTTTTTCGATTGATATTGTAACACCAAAACTCAATATTAATGATTATTTTCAATGTAATTGACATTTAAAGACGCTTAAAAGATCCAATTGGTTAATTGCGTGTCTAATCCCGCCCAAAACCAACCGGTTGGCGTACCTAAACGGGTCAGACGGTATGGCTAATATTTATTAATAACCCCACAAACGTCTCGTTCAACCGTTAAGGATTCAAAACAATAATGTTCAACGCAAATTTTTAATGCAGCGGATACTTACATTTACGTGCGACGTTTCGACGAAATAAAATGAAAATAAAAACGAAGTACGTTCGCGTCAAACGCTGATCTGTGAAACGAAAGACGAAATGGCGTCAGTCGACTGCTGACAGAAAGAACAATCTAGGAACTGATGCAGGAAGGAATTGACTAGTGGCGCAATCTACGATTTTGTAACGAATAGACGAACGCCGACGTTCGCAGTTCTGATTGGTCAGCATTATTGTTTTCTTGCTTCCGCTTATCGAAAATTTACGGAAATTGGTAAATATTTATACGATTATACTCTAATAATATTATTACGTAAAATATCTATTTGATATACGGTGTATGATTTTTTATTAAAAAAACAAATGGTGATAAATATATTTAAAAGTTTTTATTTTGACTAGGATTTTGAAAAACATGGATTACGTATTCCGGCGCCATTAAAATTTCATGGAGTGTTTTTGGCGTCATTCATTCGGCAAGGAGCTTTGTGCAGTGGTGTTGCGTGTGTAAACGTATTTATTTTGTGTATTTTTCTTTGAAAATATATTAATTATTAGTTTAGTTGTTAATAGTGCCATTGGACATCAAGACAAATAACTAAAGTTTTACAAATGAGATAATTTTCATCGAATACTAATACGTTTCGTTTATTTTTATTTACAGTTGAGGAAGCTCACAAGAGAAGACTTGGCAGCTGGATTTTTGTAATTTTTCATACTTATGGTACGTGAAGCTAAGGACTCTAATAGTAATTTCCCAAATCAGTTCTATGGCGTATTCAGAAATTCTCGAGAAAATCAAGTTTGAAGTTTTGCTAGTGCGTTATGTCCACTGAACGTATTACAGTATTCGAGCAGGCCGCGTAGCTCACTCGGCAGCGCTCGTCTTTTTTTTTTTTTAAATACTACGTCATTTAAATATAATAATCACCAGGTCTATGCTAATTCACAGATATATAATTATAATCTTCAATGAAAATCACACGTTTTATTGTTAATTATCTGCAGCTTGAAATGGCGAATAGGCGAAAAAAAATAATATGCAGCAGTAATATTTTCCTATTATTTCGTCATGATATGATAGACTGCATACATTGTTTACAGCCGGCACGGTCAACTACAGCACAGTTGCTTGGGCACAAAAGATTGTATAATATTCCAGAAGAGGTGAGGAGAAAACTGTTTCCTTCGCAAAGGACGCCTGTTGATATTAGCGTTCCAGCGTTGCTTTTCAGAAGAGGAAGTAGTGCAGTGAGTCATTTCTCCTTATTACAATAAAAAAAAGTTTATAATGTCGGGCGACGAAGCCATCGATATGCCTGGTTCTGCGATGGCACAAGATGATTCTAAAGATTCTCTGCGCATTGAAGTTTCAAAATTACGCCTGAGAGATGCCCTTGTATATTACGAGCAGATTTTAACACAAAATAATCTTGTTGCCTCAACACCATCGGAGGAAATTACTGAAGAGGCAATGGTACTAGCTGAAGACCTCTTCCATCATACGGTAGAAAGTTTACAGGAAAAAAAGTTTGTAACAGATGAAGAACTCATTATGGTCAATGAATCGGACGAAGAACATGTTTTCGAAGAGTCTGTGAAGGTGAAGACTGAAGATTCTTCCGAAGATTATGAGCCAGAGGAGAAAAAGACAAAACCGTATACGGAAAATATCCCGCTGGATTATAAAAGAAAAGTTATTGCAATAGTTCGAGCTCATCCGAGATGGAGCCTAAAAGCTTTGCAACGTAAGGGGTGCAGCCGCTTAAAACGTATGGAGGAATTGCCGAAATGGGAAGAACATATAAAAAGTGGTGGAACAGTAGCAGACAAATACGCGACTATCGATTCGTGGACTATCGATCGCTTTGAGGAAGCTCAATGGAACAATCAACAAGTTAAAACCAGAAATTTGCAGGAGTGGGCTTTATCTGCTGCAAGTCAATTTGAAAATTTTAATTTCAAAGCTTCGAAGAGGTGGGTTACTAAATTCAAACAGCGACATCGAATTAGATCAAGAAAAATCACGAAGTTTGTAACGGAAATAGAAACCGCAACAATGGATGAAATCCTGACTGCTGCTGAAGATTTTCGTATCCAGGCACGTGATGTGATACCAAATTTTGATCCCGATCTCGTCATTAATACCGATCAAATAGGTATTAAAAATTTGTCATTCATAATTTATGAAAGTAGACCTTGGTATGAAGTATTTTGTATTTATTCGTTTTCTATTTTTTAAGACTGCCAAAATCAGTCAACGTTCGACAGAACTCTGGCGACCAAAGGACCAAATGTGGTTTTGGTGAAGAGGGAGAATATCAGTAATGTCACCTATTATTATACTGCGCAGTACTCTATCACCCTATCAGGAAAATTGGTTCCTCTGGTCTTCGTATGCCTTCCAGAAACAACAGGTACATGTGGACCCAGAGTTCAAAAATCGGTCGATGAGTATCTAAAAAAATACAAAAATGTCGTAGTCAGATCATCAAAATCGGGAAAGTTGACTACAAAACTGCATAGAGATTTTTTAATTAACACTTTGAAACCATATGTACAAAACGAGAAGTTTCTACTGTTTATCGATTCCTGGGGAGGCCAAACCGATTCGGTTGTGTATAATGAGGTGTTTCGGGATGACAGGCGTCTGCCTACTTGCACGATGCGAGTAATTCCACCGAAATGCACTTCGTTAGTCCAACCTTGTGACGTGTATTTTTACCGTCAGGTACAAAATTTAATAAAGCGTTTTCAGAACTGCGCTTACCTGATTGAACAAGGACGTGAAATCAATGATGGAGAAGACTGCATAAAAATTCATTCTATTATTCATCACCAGTTGTCCTCCCCGATCTTTAATAAAATGATCAGGTATGCATGGTTTGCTTCGAAACTTTGCGATGACAGAGACATTTTTCTGAACGTGAATGAAGTTTGTTTTCCAATCGACATATTGAAAAAAAATTGCGATTGTAAAAATGCAGCGTTTATACAGTGTGCGAGATGCCGTGAAAACTTATGTTTCTGTTGTTTTTACGACGCCTACCACTGTGGCTCATGTGACAGGACACCTGATTTATAAAATACTGCAATAAAATAATATAAAATAATCCGATATTTTTCATTTTTGTCCTAAAAATCTTGTTTGCTATGAGTACCAATAGCTAATCATTAAATTTACAATCAAAAGTGAAATTATTCGAGCTCCAGATAATTAACAATAAAACGTGTGATTTTCATTGAAGATTATAATTATATATCTGTAAATTGGCATAGTCCTGGTGAATTTTTATATTTAAATGATGTAAGTATTTAAAAGAAAAAAATATACTCGAGCGCTACCTAGTGAGCTACGCGGCCTGCTCGAATACTCTAATACGTTCAGTGGACATAACGCGTTCGCAAAACTTGAAATTTGATTTTTTCGAGAATTTCTGAATATGATATCGAACTGATTTGGAAAATTACTATTCGAGTCCTCAGCTTCACGTACCATAAGTATGAAAAATTACAAAAATACTATTGACGTGTCTTCTCCTTGTCAGATCTTTAGATACTGGTTTTTTTAAACTACACACAGTCTAGAAGCTCATTAGGATAATATATTGTACAAGTAGTAAGTCACATCTCAAATTATGCTATAGTACAGAAGGGTATACATATATTATTGAAAGAACCATTTAAATTTTTTATAGTTTATTAGTATTTTCATCATAATGATTATTGTAATTTATCAATGAAATGGTATATTGCATAAAACAAGTGAATGGTATTCTGAGCAATGCATTTATGCATATGAAATAATATTTTGAGTATTGCATTCATGGATATGAAATGGTATACTGAATATTGCGTATAAGGATATGAAATAGTATTCTGAATATTGCATACAAGGATACAAAATGATATTTTGAGTATTGCATATAAGGATATGAATTGATATTTTGGGTATTGTATACAACGATATATAATGGTATTTTTATTATTGCATTCATAGATATGAAATGGTATATTAAATATTACATGCAAGGATATGAAATGATATTTTGAGTATTGCATTCATGGATATGAAATGGTACATTGAATATTGCGTATAAGGATATGAAATAGTATTCTGAATATTGCATACAAGGATACAAAATGATATTTTGAGTATTGCATTCATGGATATGAAATGGTACATTGAATATTGCGTACAAGGATATGAAATAATATTTTGAGTATTGCATATAAGGATATGAATTGATATTT
>JARQTJ010000480.1:401858-443727 GCA_030142635.1 Trachelus troglodyta | reverse complement strand
TGTAATATAAACACACAAGAAAAATAGATTCATGATGAAAACGAGTTAGATTTTTGAATAAAATAAATAATGAATATTATTATTGAATTATTGAATTGTCTTTACTATAAAAACAACATGATAAGAAAAATAATGGGGTCGAAGTACTGAACGTGCACAATATAATACAAAAAAAATTTCTTGAAAATTTTCTGAGATGTCTGGCACCCTTTGCGAAGGAACCCCCAAATAGTGCAGCCATGACGCTCCTGTCAAAGCTTCGTACTTTCGCCACCAGTCAACGCTCGAGTCAACACCGAAACTTTTTCCAGCCAGACAGCAGCCTTAAGTTAAAGTCACATTGTATTTTACATTGTGGTTAGAGAATAATGCAGTATGAATAGTAATATGCGTTATTATATTTGACTGGTATGTTGAATTATATGTTATATTAATAAATTTAGTTCTTTATATTATCGTTATTCTATTTTCCAGGAAAAGTTCACTGTTTGGTTACATTGCGAAGAACAAAATTATAATAGCACACAATGACGGGGCCAGTGGGAGGTAATGTAGCCAACAAATTTCGTCAAACTTTTCGTGTCATCCAAAAAGATGCATTGCATTGGTTCCCTGGACATATGAGTAAGGGTTTAAAACAGATGCAGCAACGTCTAAAGACAGTCGATTGTATTATTGAAGTGCACGATGCTAGAGTTCCACTTTCTGGTCGTTGTAATGAATTCAATCATACCATCACTGGCTTGAAACCTCATATATTTGTCTTAAACAAAAAAGATTTGGCTGATCAGAATTACAATGACAAGATCATAGAAAAATTGAACTTTGAAGGAGTATCAAATGTGCTTTTCACAAACTTCACTAAAGACAAGTGTCCAGGCATGAAAAAAATTCTGCCCTTAGCTAGAAAACTAATAGAGGAGTCAAATCGTTATAACAGAACATTTGAGCCAGAATTTAACATAATGATTATCGGAGTACCAAACGTTGGCAAGTCTTCTCTGATCAATCGCTTGAGAAATGTTCATCTAGGTAAATCAAATGCTACACAGGTCGGTGCAGTGGCTGGTATCACACGTTCTGTTTTAACAAGAATAAAGATATCCGAAAAACCTTCTGTGTATGTATTAGATACTCCTGGTATCCTGGCACCACGTGTCAGCAATGTATACGATGGACTTAAACTAGCTCTCGTGGGATGTCTTCAAGACCATTTAGTAGGTGCAGAGACTATTGCAGATTATTTACTATTTTGGTTAAACAAACATGAAAGATTTGAGTACGTCAAGGTTTTAGGATTGCCAGAACCAAAAGATAACATATTAGAAGTTCTTTCTATGACTGCCGCAAAGCTTGGTAGAGCTAAGAAAATAAAAAATTTCGACGGTCAGTACGTTATGAAGCTTGATCTGATATCTGCCGCTGAACACTTTATTAAATTATTTAGAACTGGACAGTTAGGTCGTTTCTGCTTAGACATCGATCAATTTACATCAAATGATGAGGAGATGGAATTAATGTAATTTCATGGTGCAAATGATTAGTCCAACAAGAGTTTAAATTTGAGTTATCATCATTAAAAATGCAAGAAATGAATTATATTCAAATTACAAGATATTGTCATAAAATACTGTCTCAGTGTATTTTGTCTATATGTAAATAAATAAGTTTTTAATAATAAATGACCAGTATTTATATTAATCAATTAAATTAAACCTCAATAAGTCCAGGAAATCATTGTCAATAATTCTTACAAAATATATTTAATCTCGCAACAATACTTGCTCAAAATACATTGAAACATATGAAACTTTAGGTGCAAAGAAAAATTGTAAAATAATCCAATTAATATATGATTTCAATTAATAATCTCAATCAGTATCTTTTAGTCACACAGTATAATAGTATGCGTTCCGGTTTCATATTTATGTGACTGGATACTACGAATATTCTGTGAAGTAGTATAGTATCTCCCTACCACTTCCTTTTTCCAAATCTGACATTGAAGTTGGATGATCGCTTTCTCTTACAAGTTATTCAGCCCAGCTTAGTCTTGCTGTAAGGTGCGAGCCGCATGGTAGCCGTAACCAACAACTCCATTTGTTAAAATCCCACGTTTCAGTCTTAATTACAATTAATAGCCCATTTAATCAGTAATACTGTACCATAACATTTAACCAGCTGTTTTGATCTTAATCTTAGTCCTGGATACTTTATGTATCTGGTGCATATTAAGAAATTTAAAAAAATTCTAGCAAAAATGTTTGCGAGAGTGTCGTTTTATCCGTCGCTGATTTATAATATGGTGATGGAAAAAATTTCTTCAAGAAGATGGTACGACAGAATCGACGAGACTGTTATATTAGGTGCTCTACCTTTTCGAGGAATGACAAAGCAGGTATATTTATTATTAATTTAATGGAAAGAAAACGATCTTTCAATTTTACAAGTCTTCCGTGAATTCGTTTTGAATTTGCCATTAAATATTTCTTTGGCTATTTTTGAACTTTTTAGGGAATTCATTTTGTCTTAATAATTTCTTCACAATGATATTAGCATTGGTCTAATAAGTTAATTGAATTTTTTTTTCATTTAATTTAAGATTGTTGAACCCAGTTTGTGTTTTGACATTGAGAGCCATTCCTGATTTCATGATAAAGTTTAGTTTTGTAAGTTGTAATTAATTCTTATCAAGATTTAATCGACTGAACGGTGAAAATGTATTCACCACTCTAGCAGCTTTATAACTGTTCTTATAACAGTTCTTAAATTTAGCAATGCAGAGTTTGAAGAAGTCTAAAGCATATTATGCGAATTTCAGGATGAGTTTACGAAATAGTAACATTTTAGTATAAAAGTATCATTTTACTCGTGGCTTAAAATCAAGATCGATAAAATTCGCAAAAAAAAGGATTTTAAGTCATTCACAACGAATTTTTTTTTACATTTTACACAATCGCGTTAGAGACACTATTTTTATATATTTAAATTATTCCTTAGAATTGGTCTAAAAAGATCTTAAGAACTGTTACATAGATTTCCATAATTTTCAATTTCAAAATTTCACCTCTGACTTCTTTTCAGTATAGGCATTTTCATAATGCAAAACCGAACGAAACAATTTCCAGAAAAGATATTTCTCATAAATCTGTCAAACCGCAGTATTACTAATCACGTTAGAAATTCTATGCGATATAGGAAATCCCCGTTTTTATTATTTCCTACCATAAAAAGCGATATTTTAGTAAATCAACTACAAACTATTATCCAAAATTATCGCCATCAATTTTAATGCAAAATAGTTTCAACTGATGTCCTTCGACTAATAATACTTGCAAAATACAAACGTCGCACGTGAATATATTATTGAACGGTACTATAAAACGAATTAAAATAATAGATGAATAAAGAAAAATATGTAATAATCGCAAGATAGATAAGGATTCCAACAACGAAACAATAAATATATCTATAAAATTTTATAGCTGATAAACGAAGAAAATGTAAAGGCAGTTGTTTCAATGAACGAGGATTATGAGTTACAACTTTTCTCCAATAGCGGCGAGGTAAAGATAACACAGTAAAGACAAAGAACAGTGTTCGATAATTAATTTACATTGAACTAATTATTCCATTGTAATACCAAAGGAATGGAGCAAGCATAATGTACAATTTCTACAACTTTCAACAACGGACATCTTCGAAGCACCCTGCCAAGAGAAACTACAACGTGGCGTCAATTTCATAAACCAGTTTCGCGAAACGCAAAATTGCCAAATTGGTGGTTCTGGCCTTGTAGATGGAATCCAATCCCCAGGAACCGTTTATGTACATTGCAAAGCTGGTAGAACTCGTAGTGCTACATTGGTTGGCTGCTATTTAATGATGGTAAGAAATGAGTAATGTCAAAGAATTTACCAAAATTCTACTATCAGTATTTCTATTACTGATAAGAGATATTTGCATTGCAGAAACATGGCTGGACTCCAGAAGAAGCCGTAGCATTTATGAAGGAAAAACGTGAGCATATATTACTTCACACTCCACAGTGGTACGCATTAAGAACGTTTTACGAAACCCACGTGCATAGTCAAAGATGATATAGTAATAATTTAGAATTGTACTAGTTTCAATATTGATAAGAATGAAAAATTGTATGCATCCCGATAACGATTATTTGTTGACCTGATAAAGTTTGTCAGAAAGTTGAGTGCTGACATGTGTAAAATGTCGTTTAAGAAATATATTGACAAACAGCCAAATGCGTATTTGAAAAAATAGATATTTTAAAATCATTTAAATATGACTTCTTTTATTTACAATATTTACCCTACGTATTTGGATCATTAATGTTTCACGAGGAAATTGATTTTATTTGCTTTTGTGCTTCGTTTGCTTCACGTGCAACGAAGCAAATTTTGTTGCTTGCATTATTGCCTTTTCTAATAATGATTTTAATTCGTTCAACTCGATCTGGATTATTTTCATGTTATAAGCTTCTAGAGGATCTTGATGCTGAACGATTGCACCCTCTGCTTTAAAAACTTGCAATACTGTGTTCATCCAGGCGCGTGCATTAAATGTATCAGAAGCCATATCCTGTTGACAAAATGTGGACGAAGTGGATATTAATTTATTAATTTAATTTATTTTCTATTAAATGTATTAAGATCTTCGAAAATACCTTTGGTACGCAACAACGTGCTTTCACTATTCCATTTTTGTGTGCGATAATCATGACAGGTGCGTCCTTACAAAGCTTTGTGATCTTTCGCAAAGACACATTTTTTAGCGATGTATCAGTAGGCTCTAGAGCATGTATGACAAATGGTAAATCAGATGAGTATATGACACTTTTGATTTCGTCCTCTAGTGTGTTTCTAGAAAGAAAAAATTAATTGACCATAGCTGTCTATTAGTCTGAGTAACCTTTAGAAAAATTGATCAACCTACGTAGTTAGTTTCTTTCGCTGTAATTTTATAGCTTGTGATATATTATTCAGTCGTTTCAAACATTCCTGTACAGTTAAATAAGGCACAAGGATTTTGTCACCTTTTCCTTTCAATCGATTATTCATATCGAATATCTTTGCATTTAAAATATTCGGTTTTGTAGCACTCTTTTGATATTCGTTCTCAAGTTGTACCACTTTTTCTTTGACATTCTCTGCAGCTAACCTTGCCAATCTTGCCAGAGGTCCCACCGCTGCCTTTATTGTACGACTGGATGAACCTTCAGCTTTGACATTTGTAATGCAAAAGTGTTCGATCATTCCTGTTTTATGGACATGTGTTCCGCAGCATGCTTCTCTGAAAACAGCAGATAAATCTATACCGAACCACTTTTTCTAACAATTCATATTAATGATATTGTAATGATCGGCTAATGACATGATTTTGTAATTAGAGCTAACTTACTTAGATACTAGATGCTCACTATGTACTTCTATTATTCTAATATTCGTATCAGGATACACTTCTCCTGGCACTAGAGTTAAATCGTTTTCGGATGATAGTTTAAGGGAATCTACAATCCTAGTTTTGACAGCAACATCAGCTTCGATGCATTTATTTACGAGTTCCTCTATAGTGGCCACATGTTCCGGAGTGAATCTTTCCCCATAAACACTAAACTGAAATATTAAACTGTCCCTGGAGACAATGCTGCCTCGCTGACAAACAACAGGTAAGATCTGCCTCAGAGCAGCATTTAATAAATGCGTTGCAGTATGGTGTCTCATTAAACTAGTGCGAGTTTTTGTGTCGATCGTGGCAACGCACTCATCACCAACGCGCAATTCCAATTCCTGTTTTCTGAAAATTGTATAAATTTTTGTCTCACCCAAATCAACAACCAAAATTATAAGCTGTATTTTTTACCGATACATTTTTCTTATATGAGATACATTAACTTTCATTGATAAAAAAGAATAAGATAATTTTATACTCACGCAGGGTCTTGCACAATAAATTTGCCAAGATGTATAACGTATCCGCGAATTTTTCTTACTTCCTCCACTTCAAGACGCAACTTCTTAAGGTCAATATGTCCTTTGTCAGACAACTGACCACCCTCCGGAGCATAAAATGGTGTTTTGTCAAGTATTATACCAACTTCAGAATTTGCATCTATCATAGAATCCACTTCAACAACATTTCCACTGCTGACAATAGTGGCTTCCTTAATAGCTTGACTTTCGTCGATAGTTTGCGATTCAGATTCGGATATTAGATTACCTAAAATTCCAGTTTCATAATTCAAACATTAAATTTCAATGAACTATTTAATATTAAAATATATAGTATCACCTCCTGGGTGAACCTACCATTCACGATCATTCCAAGTAAATTGGATTTAACAGGTGAAAATTCGTATCCGTTGGCACTAATGTTGTAATCATATTTTGCAGAATCCTCGGTCGTCGGAACGCCTCTTTTCTCCAACAAATCAAGCGATTCTAGGGAAACAATATCCTTGCTGGCTCTAGTAAAACCAAGTTTACTTCGTTGCCTAGCATTTTCAAGTTCTCGAATAAAATCTGCTTTGTCGAAAATAAGCGATTCTGCTTTGGCTAATTCGCCTATAGTATCAGCACTTAGTCCATAGGTATCATAAAGTTTGAACGCCAAATGGCCCGGTATGGTTTTCATTGTTGTACTCCTATAAAACATATTTTTCATAGTGTAAAATTGAAGTTTGTTCGTGAGAACGATTTTACAATTTTTTAATGCAAATTAAAGTTAAGTACAGCTTACGTATGAGAATTCAACTTACTCATCTGCTAACGAAGCTTTTAAATCTTTGTAGCCAGCTGCTAAACCGGAAGTTATTGAATCGGTAATGTTAGCCAAGGCTGGTCGCTCATTTACTATTTTACTCCATTCTCCATCAGCAACGTTTCTCAGTGAATTCAAAAGCTCCTCCTCATATTCTATTATCGTTTGAACCTAATTTTATGATGGTATTGTCTCTCATTTATATATTAAGCGCAACTGTTGTTTTTTATGACTAAATTTTAAAAAATGCACAGATATGTTAACAATGCATATTACAAGTTACCTTCAGTAAACTTTTCTGCAATTCTGGATAAGTATCGCCCAGGGTATTTGCCACGTGAAATGTTAATTCGCGTAGGAGTCCATTCTTTTTAAATGTCTTATTACTCACATCTATGGCCTTTCTTAAAATTCTTCTGAGTTTGTGACTAATGAAAGAAGAGAAGTGTCAAATTACTGTATTGCTGTTGTACTTTGTATATCAATGCGCAATACAGAATAACAAGCACACTTTTGCTCAGGTAGTATGCCATCGGTTAAGGCTACAGTAACCATCCTTGCATGATCAGCCAAAATTCTATATCCTGAATCCACTCCATCTCTATCGGTCTCTAAAAATCTTCCTTGGTACGCTGGAGCATTTGTAGAATTCCTGATAGCTTCAAACAATGGCTGAAAGAGATCCGTGTCGTAATTAGAACGTTTGCCTTGTAATACAGCTACTAGTCTTTCGAAGCCCATTCCTGTATCAACATGTTGTTTTGCTAAAGGAACTATAGGGCCACTTGCGAGCCTGTAAAACAAAGTAAATAGAATCTATTTCTGCTTGCTTGATATTTATCGGAAATAAATCCAAATACCTTTGATATTGGATAAACACTATGTTCCATAATTCTGTAACATCTGGATGACCTTTATTGACTCTTGCTGCTTGATTTGTGGATTGCATTGTGTGATCTATATGAATTTCAGTACAGGGACCGCAAGGCCCTGTAAGACCCATTTCCCAAAAGTTATCTTGCATACCAAATGGTAATACTCTATCCTCAGGCACGCCAAGACTTAACCATATATCTTTACACTCCAAGTCAGGTTTCAAACCCAATTTCTCATTGCCAGCAAAGTATGTAACGTACAAAGAATGTTTGCTAATTCCATAAGGGCCTGTGAGTAATTTCCATGCATATTCACAGGCTTCTTTCTATAAAATTTAATAGATACATTGTCTACTCTTGTAATACAAGTAGAAAAAAATGTTCTACCTTAAAATAATCTCCAAAAGACCAATTGCCAAGCATCTCAAAAAATGTATGATGATACGTGTCGAATCCAACAATATCCAGATCGTTATGTTTCCCTCCAACTCTTATGCATTTCTGAGAGTTTGCTACTCTTCGAGCTGGTGGTTCGTGACTACCTAAAAAGACTCCTTTAAACTAAAAGCAAAGATTGTTAGTTTTCGTTAAAATTATTTACTGAGTTCGGACAAAGTTCATTACTTGATTCATCCCAGCATTCACGAAGGCAACAGTAGGATCGCATAATGGCAAAACTGGACTAGATCGTACAAACGTGTGGCCTAAATCCTTAGTAAAATAATCTAAGAATTCATTTCGAATTGCTTTTGCACTTTTATACGTCCTAATATTATTTCGTAACTGTATCATTTCGATTTTTGTGATTTTTTCAAGTCGTCGCAGAAACATTGTCAATCTTCCTCACTCAATCCTTGCCCGCGGACTAAGGTTATGCGGTAACATTTAATACAAGATTTTTGCTAACAGACGATAAGAAACCTAGAGAAATAAAGATCATATACGAACATCACATGGCGACAATAAAAATATATTAAATACATAATTTCGAACCCAAAGCATCTGCAATAAACAAATCATTACAATGAATAACCTCTGCATGCGAAGTGGTTACCGTTGCTGATACATCATATGATTATTTAACGTAACATTTTTTATATTCGTTAATCATAAATATTCTGCAGGACTATCAAAAATTTCTCCCTAAGATTTTACTTTACAATTCGAAAGATTACGCGCTATTGTTTGACTAGCACCATTAAATTTATGAAGAACGATTTCGAATTATTCAACACGTGCAAATACAGTCTCGCTATTCGCTGGCTCTAACGGAATATTTTCGAAATGACCAATAATAAACTTCGTATAGTTGGGTAACCGAATATTAAAGAGATGAAAGTGGTCAGATTCTCAGTTTCACACACAGACCACTTATTGGGTTTCACAGCAAACAGTATCAGTTGCCGCCACGTCCAAATCTCATGATTGATAGACTGAATAACCCGCGAGAAGAAAAAGCGTTGAAATTACCTTAAATCTCCATAACGACTCAATTAGCTCGCTTAGCAGAAAAGAAGCATAACAAGGAAGTGCATTTCGAAAGCCTAACGAAAGAACTAAGAAGTAAAAGGATAATAAAGAAAGATATTTCAAAGAAGGGAATGAAGAGAACAGGAAGAGGCTTGATTGGGGCCCTCACCAGCAATTTTCATGGTGTCCTATAAAAAATATATAAGACGCGATCGTCCAAGAAACCAGTACAGAATACCGGCTCATGGAAGAATAAGGTAGTTCCTGGGCACCTCCTTAAGTGCTCCTCCAATCTCCAAGTCTACCACGGAAAGTCTGCACTCCGTTAAAAACTTCCAATACTTCGAAATGTTCCTCACCGTGATTTCCGATTTCTAAGCGTTAAAGTACAATTCCATTGCATTATTTAAATAATCCAGCAATTAAATTTTATATTTCAATTTCAGCTCGATTCAGTTTCAATATTTCACGTTTGCATTCAATTCTGATCAAGAGACTCGGTCGAGTCTCGCTCTAAGTACAGGCAATCGGCTGTACAGTGGACGAATGACCGTTCTAAGCGTAAGCGCTTTCAAATTGTATTCTCCCCCGCCAAATTCTACGCAGCAAATCTGCGCTCCAACAAATTTAACAATTTCCAGCACCTCTGGCCTCAAAAAGTACGTGTAAAAAACTGTACCAAGTACAAGAGTGATGTGAATTCTTCAAAAAAAAAGTATTGAAATCATATTATTAATGCCAAGTACATAAGTCACTACGTACCTGCTTATTATATGATCTAGCACTGACCCATCATTTTAATTGTATTTTCAAAATTTCCTATAACGTCCTCTTATATTACTACGGCTTCTCATAATTATGATTCAATGTTCATTTAATAATTAATAAAACGTTAGGTCATTTCTTATCGAATAATACTTGGAGGGTCCGTGCCAGGAATTCCAAAGTACTAAATTTGAACGTACTAATAGTATTTTAAAACTATAAGTTTGCTATTAGGCCTTTACCGTGATTATTTCTAACGAATTATTACTAATATGCTTTATACAAAAAGTTGACTTCGATTTTCAGTTTAAAGACTGACATAATGAACACAAATTTATATAAAGTATTGCACAATATTTTGTATGATATATTAATACTTATTGTCATATATTTATATAACTAAGAAAAGAGAAGAAATACGAAAAAGGATAATAAACACATGCTAGGAATGCTAATGCCATAGTAAAACACCATTATATTAATGTACACTGAAGAAATGACAATACCGTGAGTTTAATTACAATTTATTTTTTTCTTATACAAATTACAATAAAAAAGGACATTACATTAAAATTTAATAATTATTCACAGTCATACGATAACATTCGACAATGACGTCGATGAAAATGAATTGGAACACTTTCTAAGTGAATTTCAAAAATAAAGCAAATTCTCAATTTTCTATCGCCCATTGTCTGATTTCTGCGCAGTCTTATTTCAGTGTCTTTATCATCCTTGTCAGTAGTTACCATGAAATTTGAAATAGCACACGCCGCTTCCTAGTGCGTCCTACGGTGCGTCAAATGAAAATCTTTGTTGTGTAACATTGAGAGACACCATATTTTATTAAAAAGAAAAAAATAAATAAAATAAACGCATTACAGAAAGATTGGCAAAATTTGCAATTTTAATAGAATCTACAAGTTTGTGATTTAACATGAAATATGAATGACTTGTGGGAAAAAAGGGGGTAAGAAATTTTAGTTTTCAAATCCAATCAACACGTAAGAACGAACGTGTATCTTTGGTAAGAAAAACAAAATTCTCATATGACTTGAAAGTCCAGTAATTGGCATTTGCGAATATTAAATTTATTTATCACACGTTGCCAAGTCTTACGATTCAAGCATGTACCGTGTGTTGTAAGAAAAACATTTAGTACAGATTCGCTATGCAGAACAAGAAAAAATTAAGTTTTCGACAAGCAAGAAACATTTTCTATTTCTTTCAATTTTTTTTCTATAGTGCCGATTTCAACGTCACTGAGTCAACAAAAAAATAAATGAAAATACCTCACCAAGGAAAATACATTGGCTCTTTGAAATTGGACACCGAGTATACGCAACTATATGACGAGTTGCTATCGTACAGAAATTTAAAGAACGTCGTTACAGAAACGACTGGACGATAACTGACATCGGAAGTTATACGATTATCATCGATATACGTTTAATTAAATATTAAAAATAATTTGATACTTATAAGTAAAAGATTACGCGAAAAAAAAAAATTAAATTAAGGCTAACAAAAATGATTCTTTGCTACAGCTGACTTAAGAAAGTAATAAGCAGATAAAATACTTTGGAGCATTTGGATTTTGTACAACCTCAAGGACAAGACAATGGACTTTAGTTAATGAAAGTGCTCAAGATTCTTGTTCCTGAATAAAGAATAAAGCGCGACTTATAATAGAGGCTTCCAACGTGCACAGAATCCGCGGTGTGATTTTAGTGCATGCGTCGATAATACGTTTTTTCAAATCTTCCGGGCACTGAGGACGAGTTACATAAGCGACCCGTTTCACGTAATTCCACAAGAAAAAATTAACTGGATTTAAATCTGCGGATTCCGATGGCCACCCATGATCAGAATTGCCAGGACCAATCCATTTACCAGGAAACATTATGTCAAGGATTTCCTTTACTCTCAGACAATCCTTCTCAGGATGGTTATGTTGAAACCACATTTCGTGCCTTACATTAAGTGAAACATCCTCGAGTAATTCGTTCACAGCCACATTTAAAAACTGATAAGACGCTTCGCTAGGATCAATCTGATCCTCGATAAACTGAGGACCGACTATGCGATCACCCACGATACCAGCCCAGACATTAATTGACCATTCAGCTTCCGGTTGTGTTTCTTGCGTCAAGGACGAACCCTCAGCGTTCCCATGATTGCCGCGATGCTCGACAACGGCTTCGTTTGTAAACGTAGTCTGATCCGTCCATAATATTTTCCTGACGAAGTCCTTCTCATTTTTGTCTTTGTCAATGAGCCACTTGCAAAATTTGAGATTGCGAATAACCTCCTCTTTGTCCGACTCCTGGTGCAACAGTGTCCGCTTGGGTTGAGACTGACGATTCTTCAGCATCCTCATTATCGGCGATTGGCTGATGCCGTGATCGGCGGTCAATGAGCATGCGCTTCTGTTGGGACTGTTCTGCGCAGACGCGATCACGGCATCCGCTACATTGCGCACGCGCACACTGCTGCGCATTCCTGAGGAAATTATAAAATGGGATTGCACCATGGGATTGGACCCCGGATCCTGAGGATGACATCGACCTGTAGGACTGGACTAAATTAACAATCTTAATTTTTTAACAATACAATATACCAAAATCCTTTGTTCTCCTACAAATACACCTCATTAAAGTACTTTTAAAGCAATATCAAAAATAATTCTATTCCTTTTTACTTTTTATTCAATTAAATTACCTGTATAATCCAGTACTATATGTCAATAAAGGCAAGGTACGGAAAAGGATTCAATACATGCTCGCGACTTAATTTTTTTTTGGGATATCTGTGTTTCTGTAGGAAAAATAGACAATTTTGATTTTTTATAAAGTCCAGTCGCCCTTATCATCGATACTGCTTTATAGATCATTGTAAAATCATTTATTAATTTTCCTTAACGATGGCAACTCGTCTTAATCTATGCGTATACACGATTTACCACGACCTGTACTTAAGTCGATGAAATAGCGAAAATGCTCAGAAATTTCAGTCTGGCCTCACAATTGTAATCAAAGTGCGTTTACATGGTCGACCAACATTATCAATTCAGATTCTGTTTATATTTCAAAACGCTAGTGAATCCAGCAAAACAAAAACTAAAACTCATCTCCAGCTATTGTTTTTATTTCTATGATTTCACTTCCATATTTTTTTTTTTTTCAAAAAGGGCTCAGTGACTTTGTACTATCAGTCAGCAATGCTCGATTACCATTGCACGAACCGTCGTGACTTTGAACACGACCAGCAATCTTTAATGGTATAATGACATGATAAATGTAACGAACCGATCTTGTGCCTTAGACTCTTAGTGTATTATCCCTCTTTTTTCTTTTTCTCACATATTACTCTAAATCAATTATCATGAGGTCGGGCGACTCACTTGTACTGCTGATCGCACTGTGAACGCTGGACTTCTGAGGTGACGTTAACCCACTGGCGAATTTTTTGTTCGAACTTTGACTAGGATTCGAATCCTCGTCGTCGCTGTCGGATATTAGGTCGATAATAACAGCGCGTTTCTTTTCCTTTGGCGTTGGCGAGGTGGGATTGCTTTCGTCTAGGATAAAGAAATTATTTATTTAAACACTCAAGAAACAAATCAATAAACGAACGATATTTTTTACAGAAAATAGTATTGACTTACCAAGATCGACTGTATCCACGTCGATTTTGTTATGTGAATTTATTTCGGACTTGACTTCCTTGTCCTTATCCTTTTCTTTCTTGAGCACAAGATTCTCCCAAGAGCCGTCCTGTAACAACTGTATCTCATTGACGTCTGGCAATAATTTACTCGAGCTAAGGACGTCCTGGAAATATCCATCGATGACGAGATTGTCATACAGCGCTGGTTTGTCACACACTGGACAACTCCAGGTTGGTTTTCGTTCGTTCATTTGCAGAAACAAAGAAGCATCGAAGCATTGCAGATGCGAACAAGTAGAAGAACGACAAGGCGTGCTCATCCGCATTTTACCAAGAGGACAGGCAAGTGAAACACGTAAAGACGTCGTAGCAATTTCACTGTCCGCATCCTCGTTTAGCTTTTCCTTAACTGAAAAATCGTGGAAAGTGTTCTATGTCAGTGCAATGTTTGATAGAGATTCGGAGGAGGATGTTGATTTGTATCAGAGATATAACTTGTTCATCAATATTTTGAAAAACTTATTTTTACGCACTTAAACCCCTTGTGTAATCCGAATGTCGCGCCCCACGATTTTTTAATCTTGTCAAAAGTTCACTGCTTGACAGCTTTCTCACGAGATACACAGCTATGGCGTAGCGTCTGTTGTAGTCAGCTGACCATGTGACTTGTATTTGGTTTCCCACCGTTGGTGAAAGTTTCACCAGCTGACTAATATTTACTGGCCTCGGAGGCCTCTTCGGTTCTACCCCAGGTTTATTTGTGGGTATAGGATTCTAAATACGGTGTAAAAAAATAATGTGGCTTAGAAAAATAAAGTATACATGTAACCTGATGACAAGTGGTTGAATCAGATTTCATTGAAATTTTAAGACTTACAGGCAAGGCACATGGCTTTCCATTAACTTTGACAGCGATGCTGGGTGGAAAATAATCTTCCTGTTCGCATGAAGTTTCTTGCAAACAGAAGCGCATTTGAACCTGTAACACAAAGTAACCATATGTCTAAATAAAGCTGATTTCCATTCGATTGCACATAGTTAGGTAAATAAACTTTATCTACTGTATCAAATAATTCTAAAGATTTTTACAAAACTATCGTTACTACGTATATAATCAATTTGTACATGCATTTCAGAAACGCAACTTTCACCTTGACTTCGGGTTCCCAAAAAAGAACAGCAAAATAACAGAGAGCACTCTGATATACAAGTCTTTAGCTCCAGAAGAATAACTTACGTAAATGTTACACCCAAACCTAATACATTTTTTAACGTATGTTAGAAAAAAGTTATCTTTCTAAGGTTATGTTAATCTGGGGTTAGGTCAATGAATATAATAGATACTTCACCTGAACAGTGTAATCTATTTTGCTCCCTGCTCGACAATCTCTAGAACTTGCAATGTCAGTTGATTGCTGTGGCGTTAGATGAAACATGAATGAGCTTTCCTGAAGTCTCATTGAACCTTGCGGCATCAAGCTCGAAGGTTTTAGAAGTTCCCCAAGCATGTCGAAGAATGGCAGTTTCTTCAGTTTCACATCCGGATGGACGGGATATTGTGAGGGTTGCTGAATTTGTAATTGTGGTGGCAATACTTTTGCTTGGTATGGATATGGTGAATATACGGCACCTGTTGACCGCTGCT
Source organism: Trachelus troglodyta (assembly GCA_030142635.1). NCBI lineage: Eukaryota > Metazoa > Arthropoda > Insecta > Hymenoptera > Cephidae > Trachelus > Trachelus troglodyta. The sequence goes on along the minus strand of JARQTJ010000480.1, from coordinate 428,526 downwards.
GTAAAATGGAAATGTTTGATTATTGATATGCAAATTTAATTTAGTTACGATACATTCATATGTTCATGAGTCAAAGGTAATTAGACAAAGATAATTAATTTGATACTCTAGGTCGTCAAAGCCAAATATACCTGTGGTGTTACACTTGTGTAACCTGCTGCAGGGTAAACAGGGTTCGTTCTGGCTGATACTTGTGATTGCGGGAGTGATGCTTGATGTGCTGGTGGCAATTCTTTGGTTGGAGCAACAGATGATTGAGGTTGTTGTTGGCCCATGGCCTGGGCATGACCCTGTCTGAATAATACAGAAGGTCAAATGTTCTTAATATTCTTTTAATACTATTCGATCAAGATTTAGGATTTATGGACAGCTATTTTGAGTCCATTTGTCCCTATCACAATCTGTGAATACCTTGTATAATAGTTTCGGGAATGCATATTTTGATCAATTGCTGGTTCTGCTGCACCACCAGTTTGGCTATACAGCTGATGTGCTGCAAGCTGATCTGCTCTGTAAGAAAGATATATATATTATGCCACTGAATTTTTATGGACATGCTTATATATGAGTAATCATTTTTTAATTTAATATATACCGTTGTACATTTATTATTCTGTTAAGATTAAAGAGTCACGCAATTATGCAAGCAATAAAGAAATTTGCTAAAATGGAATAAATCTCATTTTTATGGCTAATAAAATTCTGTTAATTAACAAGAATAAATAATGTATTACTACCACTTACTGAATTGTTTTGTAAAGTTCACGAATTTTAAGTTGAACGGGATGAGATCTTAGACGTAATAATTCCAAAGCTCTAGTTTGTAGCTCGTTTTTTCTACCAGATTTATTTCTACCAGCAAACCCCAAAAGCATCTGTAGTTCAGATACTCGAAAACTTAACACCATATTCTGTAACACAATAAAAAACGTTGCTATTTATTTCTCATTGTGTTTTAGATGGATCTCGACAATTATGTTTGTAACAGTATTTCGTATAAACTCCCAAAAATCTAATTAAAATAAAATTAAAATAATCTTATTATAATTATAAGTACTATAACAATACAATACACAGTATAAAAATATTAAACCTTATGAAATACCACTGAAAAACTGAAACCATAAAATTGTATACCGCACAAAAATGTTGAATCCATAAAACAATATGATAGTGTCCTTTTTAAATCCTAAAACATTTAAAACAATTTCTGCCTTTTTAATTAACCAGAATAGGACAGCCAATGTATAAAAAATAAATTAAAAATTTTTTTTAACAAATCAGAAAGCAGCAAAAGACAAAAGGATTCAAGTTGCACATAAACTATGAGGTTACCCATGGTCGTTGAAAGCTGTTGATTTGACATTGACGTTGGCTTTTATTAAGAAATAAAATATTAAAACGTAACGAAAATATGTTCGCACTGGCTCCAAAATAATGCACGAAACCAATGAAGAAATTTAAATGCAAATAAAGAATAAATCCATTTGGTCCACGCGAGTAAACAATGAATCTCGTTGAAGCCGAAGATCCTCAGCACGTAAAGTTCCTCTCGCAAAATAAAAATACCTGATCGCGCACTCCGGAAAATGTCGCATCAATTGACTCGATAAATCGTTTCGTTATTTCCGGATAAAACTGAAACAGTGTCCCACTGCGTGATTCGCGACCCCCCCTCCTGATTCATAAAACAGATTTGTACCTCTAATTCCTCCGTCTCCGCCATCTTCCTCGACGATTTTTTTTGCGAAGCCGTTTTGCCTGTCTTTTGCCCAACGACTCGTTGAAAACTCCACACCGGCCAGCTTTTCTCTTAAAACTGCCGTTTCTGGATATATTAGAGTGCGCCGGCTCCACAAATATTATTGACCGTATTTGAAGTCAACTACTCTAATGATCTTTCCGCTTCTATACGACGATGCGGCTGCACCGTTTGTATTTCGATCTTTCAACGGTTGCAGAAGAAACCATTCGCACTTTGAGATCTGGCGACGAATCCAAACTTGTCCGAGGTCCAATTCAAGTCGCCGAAGGAAGTGACAGTACTTGACCCCTTATAAATACGAAAACGAGTTTTCCAATATGGCCGTCTAAATTTGCCTTCCGGCGATTTTTAATTTTCAATTTTCTCGACGTATTACTTCTATCAAAAATCCAGTCGGTGTTTGTTTCTTAAGGATAAGACGCGGAACTGTGACAAATAATTAATACTCTGACAACGCAGGAGTCAATTATTGTCGTGCTTATGGATTAACAAGTTTTTACTTCTGGTTATTTATTCTCTTTTACTATATTCTAGAATTGATGCCGTACGTAATCCTAGGGAAATTTCTCTTCTCACATTTAGTTAGGTTATGTTAAGTTGAAATAGGTTAGATTTTACTAGTTTGGTTATGTTACTAGTTCAGGTTCAATTTAGGTTAGGTTGTAGGTCCGCTCGTACAAGCGTTTTTACGGATGCTTTCCAATGGAAATATCAGTAGACAAATGTAAACGATTTTCCTTCCACTGTTTTCCAATCACGATATCAATCGACTAACCCATACACGGTACTTATTCCTAGATTGTAATGGACGCGTTCACGCCAAATATTAATCAGCACTGAATATAAAAACTGTAACCCTCCGAGCGCCTAATTCCGCGGGATACTTGAAATTCTACTGGATGTCCCCCGCTGGTTTATTTCATTGGTAAAGAGTGGAAACTCACCTTGCGAATTTGAGGATCGTTACGAAATAAAAGTGAACGTAGAATAGAAACGTACATGTATATCAACTGCAATCTGCTGTGATCAAAGGTCGATACACAAGTCTTTACTTCAAACTCCAAACTATTGGGACTCACCCCCGGAGTCTTTACAAAGATTCTCCTAGAAAAATAATTTTCAGCTAATCAAGCGCGAGTTCAGAAGGAACAAGGGAAGAAGACTCTAGCCCGTATTCAGAACTCGCTTTTAGTGCTAATAGCGCGTTTTTAAATTTTTTCTTAGTGACTTTTAACTACAAGCGACTCTGTTAGTGAGCGAGTTGTGAATACGGGCTTCTGAGTTTATACTAGCCGTTTCTCACGGTCGCTTCTTCGAAGAAAGAGCCAACCGTCTCCATTTCAATCAATGGCACTTGACTTGCTGGCACTGAACACTCTTAACGTAAATTAAAAGTTTTAAATAAACATAACTAAGTTAGACGCCTTTTAAGTAACAAAGGGAATACAATTCTGGCATTCATAACTAAGACAACGTCTGCTATAAGGTTTCTGATATAATTTCTTAAATAATTACAATGTCACCACTTGCATATATCGATTCTCTCAGAGTTGTCCTTTTATAAACTGAATCTCCTTTTAATAATGTCTTCGATTAAAAATATCCTATATTTGTCGTTTGAATAATTGCGGGCTTCGACAGTGTTAAAACGTAGACCCTCTGTAGAGGAATTCCTGAACTATATCGAACGTTGTCGCAATACGTACATGTGATCATTTACAAGCGGCCGCAAAGGTTCTGGGTATTTGGAGTGTTTCTAATGCATTCGACATTCCGATCGTAAATCCATTACTTTAAACACTGAGCCTGCAGTCGCTCCCTTTAGTTTGCCTAAGTAAACAAATAATAGGTAACACAAAACCATTCAAGGTTAGTATTGATACTCTTTTCTCTTATTTATAGATTAACTTAATTTTTCAATTTACATTTTAAGTCCTTAATGAATTAAAATTTACCTTTTTCAATATGTTCAAGCTGTTTAGTGATTAGAAATGACTTTGTAGACGAGATACTTCATTTATTTTGTGATCAAATGTAAATTTATTATTGTTTCATAAAGCTTTTAGTAATGTTCATTGTAATTGTTCACCTTTCTTGCCTAAAAGATAATTTTATGTTGAAAATCGTATAACATTAATATTTACTCATATTGTGAGACAGAAGTTAACGTGCTTCAAGATTCAGTGACGACGTTTATTGTGCTTTTGCAGATGTCTGGTAATAAGTGTCGTAGTTGTGGTTCCACGGATATAGAGACAGATTCTGCTCGTGGAAACGCAGTATGCGTGCAATGTGGTGTAGTATTCGAAGATCAGCTTATTGTGAGTGAAACTACATTCGAAGAAACACCATCTGGAAATATGATGGTTCTTGGGCAATTTGTTGCTAGTGATAGTACCGGTGGAGCAACGGGCTTTGGAGCAGGTATATATAATACACTTAATAAATATATGCAAATACTAATAGGAGCTATTAATCTTATTGTAGTTTTTCATTTAGTTTTTTTTATATGAAAACAAGATGTAGCTTCTCTGGTTTTCCACAAACTCTAAACAAAAGTTTTTCCATTCAGCATATCACGTCAATGGCAAAGAGTCCAGAGAAATCACTATACAGAATGCCCGAAAGGGTATAACGCATCTGTGTATGCAATTACAGTAAGTAACAGTTGATCAAAGAATTTGGATCAAAAATTGAATAGAAAGTATCGCCAGTTCCATTAATAAATAATTTTACAAATACAGATTGAATCAGCATTGCATCGACACTGCTGTAAACTTTTACAAAATGGCTTTGAGTCAACAGTTAACACGTGGAAGGAAGCAAGCACATAATCATGCAGCTTGCGTTTATATCACATGCCGTACAGAAGGCACTGCACGTATCCTTTTTCAATCTAACACCAAATTATTTAATGAAAATTAACAGCAATCCAATGCTACCTTTAAGATAAAAAATTATACTGACTCTTATAAAAATTCATAGTATCTTCTGCAGTAACAAAATTTATAAATAAGATAAAATGTTTTCGTTAAAGAATAATTCCTCAACAAATCATATAGATATGCTCATCGATATCAGTGATGTGCTACAAATTTGTGTTTACGAGTTGGGCCGAACATACCTTCGATTTACCCAGGCATTATGTATCAACATACCATCAATGGGTAAGTAACATTTATATGTTTATAAGTTAAATGAAGTATTATGCTGCATTTTTGACAGTTAGACGAATAATTTTAAATAAAATTCCATAACGTTGACTCACGTTCAATCACATTATACCAAGTTAAATGCTTTGAATACACCAAGAGCCCGGTTATCGCTACTCCGTTCAGCGCTGTTTCATTTAACATTCTAAATTCTAAGAATGTATCCCAGTTAACCAATGTTTTACTGTCTTAGCTAAGGTTAACTGGAGAATATTTTTTATGCACTAAGAATCTAAAAAACCTAATCAGTGCCAGTCCCTTTTGGGAATGGTGGAACTCTTTGTATCACAAAACAGTATTCAGGAGCATTTTTTTCAAATAATAATATAATCAAATAACGATATAGGAAATAGGAAACTTGTATACAACGGAAAAGATTACAGAAGGGGACTTATTAACAGTACGACAGAAATTCATTGCTTGTTAAATGTTAAAGTGACAGAGGAGCATCTAGTCGCTAGTGCGTACAAAAGATTTCAACGGTACATATATTATTTTTTGACTTTCTTAAGCGCTTCTTATCAAGTACCGTTACTCGTTATAATTGGGATCATAAAAAATTATCGCTCGGTTTTATAATTTATCTACAGAGATTCCTCATTGCGGATCTTAAAACGTATCTTCATTAACTGGCCTAGACTTTCATTCTAATTAATATCGCGTTATATAATTTTAATCAGCCTATCGCAAACTCACAGCTTTTTCAATTCAATTATTCAATGACAATTCATATAGCCATTTTTTATAACGTGTTACATTTTGCTTCTGTCTTTGCAAAACCTAAATGAACTGTGAAATTGACGACTTATCTCTACAGTATCTTTTTTTAGACATTGGCTGACTGTCTCTTAGAAAATTTCGTAAAAATTACATAAGCAGGTAACCACTCGTAAATATTAATAGATTCCTTTTTTCAATCCAGTACAATTGTTTAGCATATGAAATGAAAAATCATTGGTTATTCTTGTTCATGTAAATCGACAATACGTGTCTCTAAAGTTATTCATGAATATATATTATGCATCCAGCCCAGAAAAATTGGACTCGCGTCATTTGTGATTATAAAGATTATAATATGTACATATACATCATTATCTCTAATCAATGTCTATAGAATATCATTGAGGTTATGTTGGCTATCTTTTTTTTTGTTCATTATTATATAATTTGTCTCTTAGTATTCCTTTTCTAGCTAAGCTAGCACTTTCGAGTTAACGCATGCACGATTGTTTTCATAATGGCGGGAATTTGCAAAAAGGAAAAGGTTATCTGCAAGGAGCAGAATATATTGCGAAGTAATATTCGAGAACGTCGCCAATCTAAGAAAATTTGAAAGTATAAAAAAATCAACGCGATCCTCCTGGGAATCCTTTGTAAATTTCATTACGAAGCAAAAGAAACGTATTTTCATTTGATTATACAAATATTCCAACACGTTGCCAATTCGCGGATTATGATAATTCGCAAAATCAATTTTTTTCTATACGCATTTCAAATGACAGCAGGAGGGCTTCAGTTTTGTGCGCAAGCGTTTTCGTGCCTGTTCTTTTCTTTTTATATATTTCTTTTACGTTACTTATATTGACTATCTTTCGAACTTTGGCTTTGCTGCCGAATTTAACGATGTTTAGAATACGCGATTGCTATTATTACGTGATGAGAATGAATGGGTCGATTACAATGACGACTATGACAATTAATTACAATAAGTTCTCTCCGATGACAAGTGTTTTTTTTTCATAATCGACTACGCACGTGTCTATAAATTTCTTTCTTAGTGGATTATTAATAACAAAAGATATCACTCTTCACGCTCAATGTTACACGGCCGTCGCGTTTCTCTCAAAAAAAAGATACGTCTCCACAAGCAATATGCACCTGGCAAATAAAAGTACTGATAAAAGAAAGCAAAGTAGGTTTCTACGTTAGTAAGAATTATCCTAAAGGTTTACCAACGCCGACTGTTGATTAGGTTCAGTATTTGCTCATCGCGCTCTCGAGTCTGTAAGTGTGAACAGATGATTTTTGAAAATTCAAAAAAGAAGGGAGTCGGTTGGTTAAGTAAAATATCGGTACAGTACCCGGCAGTACAATGAAAAGGGAAAATTGTAAATCAAGGTATGCTTCGATTTCGCGTACAATACAAGGAGATAGGGGACAAGGATTTTACAATTGATAAGGATAAGCCAGTTTGTTATCACAGGTTGCCGCGCGAGGGTTAAGAAAAGGAAATTTGAGACTCGACCTAGCCTGGGCGCGACAAAGGGGATTCCTGACCTTAAAGAGACTAAAGCCAGTAGATGTGGATGAAGGTTCCGGGGGATGAGTAATTGTTCAGTACTCAAGTACAAGGAGGGGGGGTCCTTTTTTGGGTCTTTCGCCTCTAGGGTGAAGAGGTCACCAAGAGAGTGATGTAAATCATAGTGGCGTTTAGGTTGACCGTACAGCCATTTTTTTTTTTGGTTAACAATAACCGAATTGCGTTATAATCCAAATGAGTGTTTTGAAGCGAGGATGACGTATTGGCTTTTGATTAAAGTATTTCTTGGTACAATTTCGTTAATCGGTCCCGTTAGAAAATTTCGAATGACGAGTGCCTGTACATACATATATGTATATTCCGAGAGAAAGTTCATACGATAGACTTTCTTTAAGGCAGGAGGAACGTTATCGTAACGTGCGCCAATGAGTTATTCGTAAAGGTTATTTTTATAACTTACTAATAGACAAGTTACAATTTATAATTCGCCTATTGCGATTGCTTCCCTGAGCGCAGCAGGGTGGGAATAATGAGAGAATTAGCGGATCACTTTGAACGAATTTATCGTTATATAATATCGTTGGGTTCAATCGTCTGTGAAACACCTAAGACTTTCGTAAACTTGCAATAATTATTCATATATCACTTATCGCTGTATCCGGTCAACTTTTACATTACGTTACTTTTGCTGTATTCTTTTATCATTCCTCTAATCGCTCTCGTATGTTTCTTATCGTTGGAACGTTTAACCGCGTCGATGTAAACGTAATTCAAATTTGAGGAAAGCGCTAACAAAAAAAGAATCTTCAAGAATTTTGGCATTTCGCTGGATAGTTTAACAATTCGTGATCGTAATCTAACTTATAATCTAAAACAAATCGCGCGGTACGCATATAGGAATAACAGTATTTCTTTTTTTTAACGCACGGTAGGTTCTCCCTCGTTGAGGTAACCGTTTCGAAAATGTGACTTAACGTAAATAATTTTAAAAAATCGTGGACAATGAATATCGTGAATGTTTTTTTAAGCACGATCGCATAGTTCATGTTTCGTTCTTGTGCATTCGCCATTACAAAAGAGAAGTGCACGAAATTTTGTAGATAAAATTCCCAAAGAAAGAAAAACCCGTTGAATCAGCCGGACTAGAATATACAGGACATCAAAAAAGTTTTGGATTTAGATGGCACAGGCATATTTGCAAACGTCGAGTACTTCCGGTTAGAAATTTTGCCTGACGAGGTAATTAATTTTTTGCTTAGTAACGGCGAATGTACAAGATGCGACTGTCATGCAAAGGCGATCGCGCCTTGGGGCAAACCTTTTTGCACCGAAATTTTTTTTAACGTTCAACAAAGCTACTCTTTGTCTGAGCTTATTAAACTTCCCCTTGCAAAGTCTCTCGGCACAAAGTTTTTCCTTTTTTTCTTTTTACAAATCATTTCTCTTTCACGCGACTTATTCTTTAGTTCGTCATGCTTGTATGGAATTGTACGTTACGACCGTTTACAAAAAAGACGACAGCACATCGCACTCACGTTTCTATGTACACGAGATAGATCGGATTCGAAGTAAGAAAATGGTTAGGTCCGAAAAACCAAAGACATTTTTCAATACTAGCACGTAGACGTGGCAGTTCGTTTGGACCAGTGAACAGTAGTGAATTAAAAAGAGACAAGCATAGTGACCGTAGGAATAATGATCGCGGGAATAAATGGTAAAATGCACCGAGACTAATTCTAAGAGAGCGAAAGCTCGAAAGGACGTCGCCGGGATTCTTCTTAAACCATAACCTCTGGAGTGAATTTGCGTCAATCGTCCGTCGGCGGACCGTAGAAGATGAGTTCGGGAATCTGTCCACCCTGAACCCCGGTGCCGTTGGTGCTCTCGGAACTGCATTGAAATTGAAAGTTGACGCTGCCAACCGTCGCCTCCGACATTCCTTCCTGTCCGAAGTAACTGAGTTCTCCGCCGTCCAGTATGGCGCTGGCTGTATAGAAGGACTCTGGTTCAATTTGGATAGGATTCTCGAAGTAGACGTGAAAAGTATTGCTGGACCCATCCGAGAAGAACTTTGTATTGTTCTCGGACAATACCCGACCGAGACGCTTCAGTTCTATCCTGACATTATAATCCGCGGCACCCGAGGAGCTTCCGTATAAACCAAAACCAACCACAAAAATTCGTTTGTCAACACTGAATTGTATCGAATCACAGCGACCTCTGTAACGCCACTGATTAGACCTGTATGCACACGACTGGAACCTGTGGCAGACCTGTAAGTGAAAGAAACCAAAAAGTTATATAATTTATCAACTGTTTCTATTAGTACTGGGGAAAAAATATAATTCCAGATGGCGCCAGGTGGTCGAGGGCTTGAGCTTTCAGCGTCCTCGTTAACCCTGGCAGCCATCTTGGTAAAAAGATATTTTTTCGTTGTTTAATCAATCCACGAATGGCTCACCTGGGTCTTTAGACCTTGCCGTGGCTTTGTCGGGTAACAAAGCTGTGGTTTCGTGCTGGCGGTGAAGTGAAGAAAAATGTCGATAGTTTCCTGCTGCGTCAATATGCCGGTTTGCGCCGCTCCGTCGGCGAATTCTTCGAGACTCATGGCGGGAAGCCTAATTAAATTCAAAGCAGATCCTGAAATAAATCCATATACGATATATTTCGTGCAAAATGTCTCCGCATGCGTTGCAGCCAGTGGGTCAGTTCTTTTTTTTACTAAATGCTAACGTAGATAGGTTATGTCTTTTTGTTTCTTACTCTTTTTAATGATACACAAATAATTAAACTCACCTAAAAGTCTACGCTGATTATTCGCCGTCGGCTCGATCTCACGTCTCACGCATTCCGCCGATGCCCATCTGAGCGCAGCATCCCACAAATGGGTCTCCTTGCAGTTTAAAGTCTCGCGAGATAAAACTGACTCGAGAGTGTGGATGTCAATGTCAACGAAACCGTCCGACCTCAGGGCCATTTCCGCCTGCAGGCAAATTTAATATTTAACTACCTTGTACATAATTTTTTTCTTTAATTTCTTAAATCGGTAATTTTAATTCGTAGATTACACGTATTTTTATTATTATGAATTACATATGAACGGCGTCGGATAACCCGGAGGCCAGTTGTATTTCGTAAGAAAATTTTTCGTTACGAATTTTGAAAGTAAAAAATTTCATACTCGCGAGATAGTACTAAATTTTTGTTCTGCGCTTTTTTTTCTCTTCCACTTTCAAATATTTAACTGCATTTAGTATTTAACGGTGATTTTATATCAAGAGTAGTTCGCAATAGGGAATAATACGAACAAATTTGAGCCGATTTATTTTTCGTAAACTCGTATAACATTTATTTTGTCTTTTCATTTCTTTTCTTTTTTATAATTGTGGCAGTGATAATTTGTGTTTATTATACGCTCGTGTTATGACGTTACAACATAACGATAAATATGGTTTACATGTCAGTCGATTCCTTATTTGTATCGTCGTCGGGGCCTTAAAGCAAGTACAAACAATGTTAGATATTTTTGAAAATAAAATTTATGAACTAGATTTAACATTCTCTCATTGGGTCTCTGTTCTCGCAGTGACGGAAAAAAAAAATTATTTTTTTTATTGTAGTTGCCACGGACATTGCCAAGCAAATTAACGTATTACGAGGAGAGAAATAAATACGGATAAATTATTTTCAAAAATAAAGTTAAACTTTCCTCGAACGATAAACGGACGTATAGAAAGAAAAATTTTGAATTTACAAGGCCACAAAAAAAGATGGAATAAAATTGCAAAGAGACGTTAATTAAGTGTCAATTGTTATTTCGATCTTTTGCACTCGTTATAACAAGTCGGATATGTATTAATTAATCCTAAATCGCATTTCGAATGAAAACGAAAAAAAAAATCATTTTGTTTTGAAGGAAAATTTAAATTTTCCCCAAACTTGAGCAAAAAAATTTTGTACTTAAGACTGCATAATCATTTACAATTAATACTGAACGTTTCGCTATCGACAATTCACCACAAGATCGCGTGTCGCGTTAAAGCTTAAAGAATCTCATAATTAACTTTTTCCATTCCCTTCTAAAGAGTATCTACAGGCGATAATCCCGTCAACGTGGATAACATATTTTCATATAATATTTAAGGGACACGTTAACGCATATAACTGTATATGCATTTTGACAGCACACGAGTCAATGATTTTCCCGTAACAATAGGTAGTCTGAAAATATTTTGCGAATTGCGATTTCACAAGATTCTTTTTACTCGCTCTCTTTCGTTTGACTATTTCAATTATTTAACTGCCGGTTTCGCGCTTCTCGCACCAACGGCCAACCAGTTACGTCACGCCACGTGACCGTTTCAAAAAAAGCGTAACGGACAAGAAAATTGCGCACTCTGGATAAATTGTGGATCCTCAAAGTTTGTATAATAAATTTCGAAAGGCTAGAATCTATAATTTTCATGTCATTTGACGTCTCATAAATATAACGGCACTGTTTTTCTTCGAAAATTTGATCACGCTCATCCGAACGTGCGCGACCGAGTATTCTCAGGTTTGCGAAATTCAAAGGACTGGTCTGCGTAAAACTTCCTTCCTTTATGCTCAAGTTCGCCTAGTGAAATTATCACAATTATTGCGACAACAATCGTCAAGATTAATATTGTTCTCGTTGCATTCATAATCGTCCGTAAAACTGTCCCGATAAGTGATGTTCTGCGTGACCTCAATTTCCAACAAGCTGTTATCAGGGAAACGTGGTTCGCTCCTGGTGCGACTCAACGAAGAATTGTCGAGTTTGTCCGTGATAGGACAGCAATCGCTCTCTGAGAGGCTCAACGAGTAAGGAAGTATTGAGAATTTATTGTGAAAATTGACGGCGTCACTCGAGTCGAGTCTCATGGCATTGTAAACACGTTGGCTCTTTAAATTTTCAAAGGGACTCTCCGCGTAGAGAAATCTACTGTCGCAGAAACTGATCGCGCGATACGCGTAACGACCGTCGCGGCAAAATCTTTCGTTCAGTGTGCTATTGGCGTCGCTCTCGCTAAAGCTCAGCGACCTTAGTATCCTTTGACTCGCACTTACTTGCGCATCGATCACCTCCCAGCATCTTTGCATGAGATCCGGTTCCTCGAAGAGTCGCGACTGGCTTAGCAGCAGGCAAGCATTCTTCGCTGTCAAACTTGTCTCGAGATAATTCACGCACGCGCGGGCCAAGTGCGGCACTATATACTTTTTGGCGACATACAAAGTCGCCAATACCGTGTCAGCTTCCAGCTGAATCTCATCGCAGTACATGTATCTGAAGAAAGGTTGAGGAATATGCGATTAAAGATTACTTGGGTCTAATATATTAATAGCGGATGTGAAAGAGGGATGCTTGCGGTAGATACGTACTTTAAAAGTGTGAGAAAGGCCGCCGGTTCCACATCCGGTACTTCTATGTCCTTCTTGTTCTCTGCCAAGCCACCGTAGAACATTGCGTAGAAGACGGAACTTCCGGTAGCCAGTACGTACTTGTGTGCGGGTATGGATTGCGTGTGTCCTGTAATAATTATGGACTGTTGTTACTGACACGAATTCTTTGTTAAGGGATTCTTTTTGTCTGACGAACTAAGACACGGAGATATTCTTTACCAGGACTGCCGACGATAAATTGAATGTCGGCCATGAGGTGGTTGTTGAACATAGCAGCATTTCGTTCACGGACAGTCGGCTTTGTCGCTTGCCAATTGGGATCTTGCGTGCAGTCTTCAGGTGATGGGATATTCAGTTGTGTTACTGGCGAGGATAAGGAGGAGAGTGGGGACGCGGGTGTACTTAGCGGTTGGGTTATTACTCCTTCTCGTTGTAAGATCACTGATGAGGATAGTGGACTCACCGATGGAGGAGAGCCTGACACATTGTTTGGCGACTCCGCTGTAAGATAGAAAATGATTTTATGAGTATCTAGATTTTCTGTAATATTTCTGCAAACAGGCGTGTAATAGGCTAATTGCAGAAGCAATTGCTGAAGGTGTTAGTAAACTTGAGAGAATCGTAGCGAAGAAGCATTTATTCAGTTGCTACGCTGCACCTTTTATAGCAATAAGTTTTTGGTAGCGAATCCTTATGATATAACACGAGTCTTGCTTTTTATGTATAAGTTTATAATTCCTGATTGTCGGTTTGTTTTTGGGTAGACACAGATGAGAAGTTATCTGTCTCTTTCTGTTATCTCTTTTGGCACTGCGCGACACTAAAAAATTATTATGATTTGGATAGTATAATCAGTTATATACTGTAAATGCATAGTTGCAAAGACACTTATGAAAAGCAGAAAGAATTTGGCATATAGAACATAAGTTTCATTCACCATTTTCGATGAAATCTGCAAAGTTATCCATTAGTTTATGGAGTAAGGAGACACTGTAGCACGTGTGCTTCGTCCAAGGCTATAGACTAGACTGAATGTGAAATAATTTGAGTGTCTGGAATGTCACCCGAATACTTTAATGCTAATACCATACGAGGTTGTGTTAATTTGACATACACGCATTAGATAGCAATACTAAACTGCTATGATTGGAACAATAGGTGATCTATGGCGTAAATGGAATAGCTTATGTATTTGAGATATGCAAAACTTTATCATTTGTATGGGTGAAAACCAATCAGTCGACAAGACAGTTTTAAAGCTAATTAATCATATAATATTCTTTGTCATTATGTTCCACATTAATGAATACGAAGTACATGCCAAACTATATTTTGGCTTTACCTAATTTTAAAGACATTCAATAATTGTAGCCCAATAAGAAATCAATGTTAAGATTTCACGTGATATGATCATCTTTCACATTGGTTAATTCATAATCAGTTTTTTAAAAGTAAAACAGTGCTAGGACAAAATTCCAAATATTGACATAGGTTAGATCACAAAATATTCGTCACAATTAAATATGATTCGACATCTTCATACTTTCTCCTATTTACTACAACGCCGCCAAGAATTCATTTAACTTGCTTTAATCGTCTCATAACGAATACCAATTTGTCACGTTGTTATCCAAGAAGAAAAAAAAAGTGGATTATAAAGATCAACGACACGACGTGTAATTGAGTAAATTGCCTGACTACGTCTCGTATTCTCGTAGTTGATTTTATTCTATCGCGTTACGTCAAATCCAATCATTTACCGTCGGTGTACATAATTCTGGGCGTTCAGGAACGACCGTCACTAATCAATTACGGCCGTCCAAGATAAGTTATCATTTTATATACGAGATCACTGAATTGTCACAACAGAAAAAAGACACACGGATCATATAACCCTAGGGATCCGAATGTGACGCGTGAGTGAGTGAATACTCTGCACGCACGACATGCTTGACAGAAGAGAGATGAAAATACATTATTTCGTTTACATTCGTGCGTTCGGCTGTTTTCGGCTCGTGCTGCACTTACGAAGACAGTAGCGTACAACGCGCCACGGAACCCCCCGTTCTTATACATTAAAAAAGAATACTCAATCGTACTTTTAAACGCAAAACGATTAAAAAGAATATTTCTTAAAACTTTCAGTACTAAAATTACATTCGCCTTCTATGAGAACAAAAAATTTTAGAAAATTTTTCACAGCCTCCGTCAACCTCATTTTGTGTCGTGAAATCAATTTTTTTAAATAGCTTTTATCGTCCTCGCTGTATACATACGATTTAGTTTACTTCGGTATTTCCAATTATGTTTATAAAAAATAAAAGATCCAAGGGTGTCGATGCGACAAGATCGCCGACACTGCCGTCGATCGATCTTATCGATTATAAACGTCTCATTTTTTAAATGGCGCTCGGGCGTGTAACGTAAATCATTTAAAAACAAACTTTACTGCCTTAAAGTAAAAGATGAAAGAGCCCTGTGTTTGTTAAGGGATTTACGTATTTATATCGAGTCTCACCGTTAACCCAAGCGTTCGTCTGCGTCACTGCAATATTCTCTTGAAAGCGTTTCACCGGTTTGGTAGCGATTTTCGAATATAAATTCGACATGGCCATTGTGGATGTCTCGACGCAGTTCGTATTTCTGTCTTTTATCTTTACTGTATTCTCTCTACTTTATGTCTGATCTCGTTTATTCTCAATCTCGTTGTAATTCAAGCGCAAAAGCTGCAGGGCCGCGGTGTGTGACGATCACACGGGCGCCATTTTCGACAGCCGACTGAAGAAAACAGCAGCAGTTCTCGACGCCGGTCGATAGGAGGCAGACGACGTCGGGACGCGCGTGCCCGGTAGATAAATTCATCTTTAGGTTTTATCTCGCGAGATTATTCCAAATAGTTGCCTGCACTTTTATCTATTAACGCGAGAGTGCGCATGCGTCGTTTACTGTGCGGGGTGTCACCAATGCGTAAATAAAGTTAAAAAAAAAGAGATATACAAAGATTACGAGAGCGTCTTTGTCAGGGATTATTGTGAAAAAGTTTGTGTCTGTCTGCAATTTCGTATCATCCTTTTTAATGGGATTTACACGACCCTTGAACCTTTCAATGATCCTTTGTCGTGCTGTCGCTCTTTTTAACTGCTTTTTCAAATTGGTAGTCCAAACGATACACGAAATCTTGTTCACTCTTTCAGAGTCCTACGCCATACTCTTCGGACTCTAAAGATTCCCTGGAATCTCGAAATAATGAGCAAGATCAATGCTCTTGTCAGACTGTCTGTCCTACCTGGCATCGGATCAGCAGCCAGACTTTGTCTATTACATTAGGATATTAGTCGCTCTTGTTTCTCTCGGCAGTACGGTGCCGAGAAAAACTCTATTGCACATCTGAAAGTCTAGGTTCCACATAATTATTCTGTGAGTGTACGTTTGGCTAACGTGAGTTCTGTGTGCTCTGCGTAGCTGTAAAAATGGAAGGAAATAAGTTGCATTATCGTAATATTTTGCTCCATTACTTTAAAAAAGGTAAACGAGCTGCGGAAGCTCAAAAAAAATATGCAGAGTATACGGGAAAGATGCCTTAACAGAACGCGTATGCCAAAAGTGGTTTGCGAAATTCCGTTCTGGAAATTTGGAAATCAGTGATGCACCTCCCTCTGGTCGCTCGACCGAGATTGATTCAGGTATCGTCAAGGACTTCGTCGATCACAATCCATCCTATTCAGTGCGGGAAATTGCTACAGCACTTAGTATATCCCATACAAGCGTGAAAAACCATTTGCGTTTTTTGGGATACGTTTCTCGGCTCAATTTTTGGGTCCCGCGTCAATTGACCGAGGCCAACTTGACTAGTCGCATATCCATCTGCGATTCGTTACGAAGACGTCAAGAAAACGAGCCATTTTTGAAGCGGATGGTTACGGGAGATTAAAAATGGATCGTCTACAATCACTTAGTGCGCAAAAGATCCTGGGACCCGAGCAATAAGCCGCCTCAAACAACCTCGAAGGCGTTCGCATCCAAGAAAGGTCATGCTCTCTGTGTGGTGGGATTATAAAGGTGTTATCCACTACGAACAGCAGGCAGGACGATTGATTCAGCTGTATATTGCTCGCTGTTAACGAAACTGGACCAAGCAATACGCAGATAACGTCCAGAATTGCCAATCGGAAAGGAATTGTCTTTGATCACAACAACGCCAGACCCCATACGTCGTTAACCACCCGGAGGAAATTTTTAAGTCTCTGCTGGGACGTTTTGCCTCATCCTCCGTATTCACCGGACCTGGTACCCTCCGATTATCACTTATTTCGATCGTTGCGAAATTCTCTCAGCGGGAAAACCTTCAGTGATGAGAGTATTAAAAATCACCTGGATAGGCTTTTCGTTGATAAGCCTCAGAGTTTTACGAACGCGGCATAATGCAGTTGGTAAGCAGAAGGCAAGAGGTCATAGACAATAATGGTCGATATATAATTGATTAGAATTTCTTTTTCTTTTCAATAAACTGTATTTCATTACACTTTAAATACCGAACGAACTTATTTGCCAACCCATGCATCAGCAGCTCGAGTTATTATCAAACAGCTGGTACATCAATAAGTACCAAGTCGAACCATGCAGATGAGTTACCAAGTCGTTAATCAAGTAGGCCTAGATACCAAAAGGATGAGAGGGAGTAAAAAATATTCCCGATAAACTATATAACTATATATAAACTAAATTTCCGACTATGAAAAAAAATATTAAGAATGGATTCTAATTAAACAATAAAGCGCTCGCAATGTAAATGCAAATTGTTTCGTTATATCGACCGACTTCTATCTCTTGTGTCTAGTTCTTTTTTTTTTCAGTAATTCCCTCGCCAATTCCAATTTCAATTGTACTGTAAACCGTAAGCTCGTGCACGCGGAAGTAAATGGAAATGCGAAACGGCAGTGCGAAACGAGGAAGCGAATCGAATCCACTATATTCGACGGTTGTCCGTGCATTTGTTATTCATTGAAAATTACTTTTTCATCACGACTTCCAACGCGCATTGCGTACTCGCCTTATGTCACAGACTGCACTCGCTTGCATTCGTTGCCCTATGCCCCCCTCTCTGACATATAAATATACACGCGCAAGTAAAAATTATCATTGAAGATTGACTCTTGGCAATTATTAACGAACGACCGTTGAATTTTTATATCGAAGTTTTAACGATTATCAATTTTGTTCGGGTGAAATGGACAATTATCGAATATTATATACGTTGGACGATAACGATAATAACTACATCTTTATCGTTGAAGCCAGTCGTGTCGCGTCGTAACATTGTGTGATCCGGCGATAGGCGACGTATCTACTTACGTTTCCATTTATGCAACTTGTGTCTTACTTCCTGATCGCGAGTGACGCGAGTGAACTTTATTGACGATTCATGGCGAAGAAAGCTTCGGGGATTGACGTTTAGCGAATTTTATGAAATATTATTAATGCTATGAAATGACAGTATCATATTAATCATTGTCCGTGATAAGGAGCTTGTTGGATAGATAAGGAGAAATTATAGAGTTTTAAAGTGTCTGTGTTATTGTAAATAGGAATGGGATTACTTATTATAACCCTGGTAGATGGAGAGGAACTTTTTCGATGCTTACGCCACTGGTACCGGAATTGTTAGAGTGGGAGTAAAGTACCCAAAGGCGTATCATTAAGTTTGTTGCATTATTTAAAAGCGATACTATACAAATCACAGACACCAGCGTAAGAATTTTAATTACATCGTGACCCGTGTCAATGACACTTTCAATGTTAATTGCGTGCTTTATGTGATGTTACGCAATATTTTGACAAATAAAGGTATTCTTGTCGAGCTGAGAAACGTGTATGGTGTATATGGATACGCAAGTGCTTCAGGACGTGTTACAGAGGATGAGTAGGGAGATGCTCAACGGTTTCTTAAGCGATACCAAAAGTATGGCGCTAAATTCGTAGCGGCGAGTCCGGGAAGTAGAATTTTATGATCGTCGCCTCCGTCGATAATGGAAATCCCGTTGTAGCCGAGCTGAACGTGACCAGGAACGCGTAGTTTGGCGGGCAGAGGTTCTCCGCTGCTTATCGCTGGTTTCCAAAGCAACCCTTCGAACGAGATCGCTCGTTAGGTATTGCCTAAATAATATTTTTTCTTTGCAATCTTAAGTCCAAACGCACAGTGTAGGCTCGATAAGATTTACGAACCCCCTATTCATCTCCGCGTATAATTTTAACGGATTTCAGTCGTTTGTTTGGTGGTATAATTTGAAATTCCGGGTACGAATGATTCCCCGCGATTTGCACTTTCTTATTGGGTTCTATATTTCCTTTCAGTGGTCGTGCTTATGTTTTGACGGATAGGAATATTGAACGAACGAATAATCACTTCCGTGCGTCTCGGACGGTCGACTTACGATTAGATATATTCGAAAATAACAGTCGCCGTGCGAAGTTCGCCTAGAGTCACGTTTCTCGGTCACGGGATTATCTTACTGAATAAGTAGAGATTATTTACGTGTCGACTCACATGCTTTCGTCGTCGAAATCTTTTTCTTCAAAACACCAACATTCCTTCGGTAACCGGCTGCTGCTTGAAAGGATTTCATTCGCACGAAAATAATAAGCGCGACGAAGGATCCCGTCGCGTTCGGCTATGAAAATACGTAATGGCCGCGTTTGTTATTACTCGTTGCTCGCGTACTTCTCTACTGTTTTACTGCACGTCGGTTCTCCGCATTATTTTCACTGAGATGCACATTAAAGCCGAACGAAAATTTTAATTTAACTCGCGACTATCGTTTGTCCCTGTCGCCTGTCTGATCGTCGGCGTTGCAGTGGCGACTTTACTTAAACTTTTCTAACGCTCAAAATAGCACGTTTCGTCGCGGGCTTTATGCTCTACGCATTGTGCACGCTCCTTGAGGGTTAAGGAGAGTAAACTCGTACGATGCCGTGGCACCAGTGTCCGATGCGTTACTTGGGCGTCCCGAAAGGGCCGTCCCTCTTAATTAAACAATTAAAGATGGTGGTGGGAGATAACGGGCGTCGACACATCTGCCTGGCACATTTATTCGGACCAGATCACTTTTATTCTCTTTTTATCGCGCGACGCTGTCATTTCGACTTATCCCAAGTGTTGGATGCATTTATCGTTTTGGCTAGAACGTCGCCATTTTTATTATGTAAGGCGTATCGTTGTTTATTTAATTTCTTTATGGGAAACTTATCGAGGTAACTTTGGCTGTGACTTTTGTTTTCCAATTGTCTTTTAATCCCCTTAAATAATATTCGACAATCTCTTTGTCTTTGTCTTTTAAGCTTTCTTTCTGACTACCGTAGTACCATCGGTTCCCGTATGTGGCGCGACGTGCGCTTGGTACTCGCGTCGGATACACGTGCGTAACTTGAAGCTCCTCAAGAATTAGATGACAAAAAATAAACGATTCCTGCATGAGTTTAACCACCAGGAATCGGTAAAATATTAAATTTGCCTCTTGTGTCGCGATCGCATCAATACACAAATTGTCGACATTCCCAGCCTCGTCGAATTAGGCTTTGCTCCTCGTTTGCATAGTTTAGAGTCAAATGGGGTCAATTCGATGCATCGAATTGCTTCGACACCCGTATACGCATACGGGCGCGCGTTTCAAATGTTTTCCGATGAATCTCCTTACCCCAATGCCAACAGCAAACAACATTGACTTGCATAAACGTCTCAGTTTCCATTTCATTCATTCGCTTTGTTTGAGTTTCTATAGTTAAAATCTTACGGAAACATTGAGCTTGTAACAATGGCGAAAATTCATACATACAACTTTAAATAAATTCTCTCTAATTAATTACTTTAGCTCTCGCGAACCCTTCCTGTCGTTTCATCCCCTTCAGCTCCGATCAATCTCTTCGTATTCGTTGCCAGCCGAAATCCGAATACGTGTAACTCTTTTTTTTTAATTTAAATCATTTTTAAGATAGATTAATCTTTCTTTGTCGATCAACGAATTATTACTTTTACAGTGTTACCAACCTGCCACGCGATTATTCCTCCTGTATGTACGAAAACTTCGATTGACTGTTGGTATCCGATTTGCCGCGCTAACGACCGGACGATTCTCGTCCAATGGCGCTGACAGTCTCGTTGTCGTCAATTGCATATCCTCATCCTCGAGCAGCAGCGCTGCCAATTGCGAAATACCGCGATTCAAACTGCCATTTTGCTCGCAACCGGAATTACCGCCGAGTCCAATTCGCGAACCGATTTCGCTGACGACATCGCGCATCAACATTTTTGACAGTTTTTTTGACGTGCGGATGGCATCTGTTGATTAACGAATTTTTTAAAGGAACTTTGCTGATGGTATTCCCGTTACCTATGAGTCGATTTTGAGTTCGGAAAATTTTTTGTTTATGCTTTTTTTTATTATTCACGGGATTTTTCGACGATCGATTTTTTTAAGTTTTTTGACTTTCGGGATCTACGCTGGTATCAGTTGGTCATAGTATTCTTCACGGATGCGCTGTAAAAAAAAGAAAAAAATGATAAGGAGTCTTAATGTTTTGTTTTTTTTTCAATGTAATTGAGAATAAATAATTATTGCTTTGATTCGATATTGGCTGATCTTGGTAACCGGTTGCTGGAATATTATGAATTTAAAAAAAGTGTCACTGTATTATACCATTTTTTGAAAATTCTTACTATCATTCAGTTCTACGTTTGTTATCCATTTTTTTTCTGCGAGTTTCGTTCATTTTTATTTTCATAATTTTCATGTTTTCTTTATTGTAACCCAACAGTGTAACCTGTTCATTGAAATCGAGCCACTCGTTATTTTCCATGACGATAATTTTCGTCGTACCGGTTTTGTTATTGCCAGCGGAATTGTGAACGAGAGCTAATCCGGCCAATTATGTAAATTTTTATTTGGAATTTTCCTCCCATTAGCACAACAACTTTTTGACCGCACGACGCTGTTTCAGTATAATAAAAATATTTGTATAAATACAAAATTTCATAAGCACCGATCGAAAGACGATTTAAAACTTTTTTTTTCAAATCTCACTCAATTTTCTTCCTTGCACAAAAAATTATAGGCACTCGCACTGTCAGGCTATTCAAAGTTTTCAATTTTGATCGATACAGCGAGTCCGGCATCGCTGTTGGTGCAATTGAAATTAAAAAAAAAAACTTCTAATTTCGAACTCACCAATGCCGCAACAATCCAGAAATGTAACAACTGCCGTATTGACTCTTTGAAAATTAATTTATTTTTATTATTGTTTGCTTATACGAAATATAATATTTTCAAGAAACGAAGCAAACACTCCGAAAGTAAGTAGGAAACTGATTGCCGAGGTGTTGATTAAAATTTCTTATGACTTTACATATGTCTTATCCCCACTCCTTGGCAGATATAACAATAATAATCGTTCACAAGCATCGTTCCTTTAGAACGATACTTAATACCTTAAATCCGAAATGACGATTTTCACCGGCATACATTAAAATATTTTAATTACTATTTTTTCATTTTAAATTTCCCGCCAGACGCGAATGCTAATTCTATGGGGTGTGCGAAATAAAAAAATACAATTGGTCGTTACTATTCGCTCGTTACGAACGCGCGGTAATTCTAATACGAATAAATGAAAATTTCGAAACTTTTTTTAGACCAATCAAAATCGCAAAAAATCGCCATAAATATTTGCCACTCAATGGTCCAAGTACCGATCGCCATTTTTCTTGGCTTAATACGTCGCGAGTGAAAGACTTTGTTCGCTGCGCTTACCTAACCTTCTCGCATATTTCATGCAAGACCCCGCAGACGCCTCGCGACGCTGTCGGCGTCGAACGACGCTCTATCCAACCCGTGGCATCTGGAAGCGCCGACAATTTGCATAGAATGCAAAAAAAAATGCATAACAGAAAAATTCATAGGAGAAACGACAGTTATTAATTCAAAATCAAATTCAAACTTGCCGAAATCGGGAAACAATTGATAGATATAAAATTTGAATTTTTTTGAAAATATTTTCAATAAAAATATTTTTCCATTAGACTATTTATTCGTTATACTTAATTACACCTTGAATCTAATTACCCTATTCGGTATTACGTGACTTGCGATAATTATTATTTTACTCGAATAGATACTCGGCGATTATGTTGTCTCGTAATCAAAAACGTACCTGACCTTCGCTTTGCACGTCATTCTATTGTGACGAATCAAAAATTTGTTTCAACGCGATAACACATTTGTTATTAATTTTTTTTCTAGGGAATTAATCGATTATTCGAGCGTCTACAGTCATTAATTTTATGCAACTTTATTACGTGCTTGACATAGGGTTATCAGCAATTTGCATTTTGTCATTCAACATGCTACTCCACACTTCATTGACGTGCATAACCTGCAAAATCGTACCGCGCGACGTATCGCATAAGTCGAGCGTATTAACGTGTTTCCGTAACTCAATTTTCTAATCTATATTTATGTAGGCAATGTAATAGATGTATTTTGAAATTTTGAAAAATTTTGATAATCATCACAAAAGAAGGAAGTAAGCTGAGTTCGTTAAGACTCGTGAGGATATTATTGAGACGTATCTGTATGGTACTTTTTTTATTAATGATAAAGCATCTTTATCATTGATAACAGATAGGCTCTTGAAAAATATTTACGATTCGTAACGATACTCGCTCAGATAATAAACAGTCTTGAGATTATATACGATTCGTCTTTAATCATTATTTTGATTTCTTTTTTTTAATTCAAATTTTGAATTACTCATTCATTTGATAAATCATTGTTATTATTATTGGTGATTATGTGCCTAGAGTTTTTTTTGTGTAATCAGAATAGTTATTAATAGCGTAAAGAATTGTTTGTAATTTTCTATCCAATTGACGCAATTTTTTCCTTGTGATTTCGTCAAAATTTTTTTTAAGTTAGAGCTGTCCATTTTTGATTATCACACTTTGTATGCATTTGCTGATCTAAGCGTTCGAGTTGGATGATTATTGCGCAAATCGAAGGAATGTACGGACTGTTTGCCGATTAATTTAATTTCATTAAAAATCGTATTTGAACTTTAAATAAGCGACTGATCAACCAATATCGAATTTCACGAGGAAATCCAATTTTAAAAATATAATTATTATTGCCATTAAATAATGTACGTACCTATTGATGGAGTCAAAAAAAAATCATCGACGTTCGCATTTGTCACGATTCGACCTTCTTATTAGGCAAGGTGTCGCAGCGGAGTGGGACTGATCGAGTCAAGGTCATCGTTAGTAATTTCAGACGCTGCTTGTTTCACGAAGAAAAAATATATTAGCACATACGTTAAAAGCCGGAATGCTCAAATTTAGCGAAAGTATTGAGTCACAATGATTGCAATAATTATTCGATGAAAAATTTCGTTCGAAACAAAAACATCACTTCGAGGCACTTGACATCACATACGTTATTCTTTTTTCTTTCTATTTTCATCGACCTACGTAACACGAGAATTCGCAATTTTCTTCGCGCACAAATAGATTCGCATTCTTTTATTTGTATTCGTGTAACAGGATAAATTCGCAATAACACAAATTGCTTCGGTATATTTATGGCTGGAATCCCGGATTGACTGTGAACAAATTTTTTTTGTTTAAATCACTTCTCACTGCTCTCGAAATTCCGCAGCAGTGGCAAGAAATTTCGAAGTCATAAAGAATTTTGATATTTACGTAAAAATAATTTTCGCGCGTCTCCCTTAAGATTTTATATCAACTGACATCGCGATACGCGACGCTCACTTAGTGATACTGTTCTGACACGTATCCCCACCATTGTCACTAGCCTACCTTTGGCACTCGACTGATCGCTTCATGAAAATTGCACTGGAGTATACGTTTATCGTTGTTTAAAAAAGAGTATTTAGAATAATTGAACATTATTAAGATAGTCAATTTTTGAATCGATTATCTATCGAGGATATTACTCTCACTTTGGTTAAGAACGCAGCAGCCTTCGGTCGTTTATGAGATTTTACTTAGCATTTGCTTTTTTAAGGTTAGGTTTTAAACCGAAGCCGACGCTAACAACTTTCTGCTATTCTCTTTCGGGATTTTAACTGCTTCTTTTTCTCTTACACTCGCCGACGCTCCGTGACACGAGTATCACTTTCATCCGCCACAGACGCGTTTTCATTTGAACGACAGAGCGAAAGTGCACGTTCACTTTTGATAATCCATTGCTCCAGTTTGTTGCGGCTATATTCTCGTCCGCTCTACAGTGTGAGTCCTTGGTCGTCTGCGGCTCGGCGGGCTCGGCCCACAGACCACCCGCGCTCGTACTTGTTTTTCTAATTTGCGCGGGAATTTCAAATATCGTAGATTGATTTAAAATACATTTTCCTTTCACGTCGAACGTAAAGTCTAAAAAAATTTTAAAAATTTCTTTTCCTTCAACCGACGACCGTCTTTTTCTTTGTTCCAATGAATTTCAATTTTTCGAAGTACTCAATCCCGCATAACTATTACGAGGTTGAAGAACCGACAGGTCTTCTCGGAATTACCGTAACAAAGTTACGGACGCTATTTTTGAAAATCAATTTGGTGCCAATTAAATTCTTATTTTTTTTCTACGTACCGACTTTCGAGCGTGTTCATTAATTCAGCGATAAAATAACATTCTCTTAACCGGTGAGAACTTGGTATTTTCAAGACAGATTTTTTCTAAGAAATATAAGCAAAAATACTTTTTTCGAATAATTATTTTTAGTTACATGATTTCGTAGTTTAATGTATAATGAGTGAATTTTTAATTTCTTTTTTACGTCGCCAACGCGCCACTGATGGCACGCCATATGACGATATAACTGTAAGGTATATATGCATATATTAATTATTATTATTGAATATTTTTATTATTACAGATCCATGTCTTTACATTATACGATTCGCAAACAGATTGGAATTTGGGGAAAAAACTCACGAAGTCTCCATGACCGCTTTACGGGTCGTTCAACGAATGAAAAGGGACAGCATCCATAGTGGCCGTCGGCCGTCGGGATTGTGTGGAGCTGGTGAGAAAAAAAAAGAATAATAATATTTGTTCAAATTCTACACGGCTAACAGTCGATTCACGGCTAATCGCTTAATAGATTTTTATGAAAATTTCTAGTATGAAAAAAAAACAATTATTGTTTACCGCGAGAGAAATAAATGTCTTTTTTCATTTTTATTAAATATTTATGACCTCTCGACAAGCATATACAACTTATACGTTGCATAATGCCGCTCATGAAATTAACTTAATACGCCATTCGAACACATGGGCTATTGTGTTCATCAAAGTAATTTCGGCTTTTTTATTTTTATCCCTGTTAATCGCTAAAAGATAATAAAAAAAGATTCTCTCTTTTGGATGAAAAATTAAAAAGAATTTTTTCTAATACTTTTTTTCTTTTCTTTTTTTAGCGCTCCTGATGGCCGCCAGGTTACACGAATTCAACAGATCACCCAGTGATATAATTAAAATTGTTAAAGTTCACGAATCGACTTTACGAAAAAGGTACAGAATATTTTTTTGACACTGTGTATATATTGTTGGGCTAATTTTTTCAATACCTATTTACAAAGACAATCACAGTGTTAATATAATTTTCAAATGACAGCTAACTGTTTTATTATTTGCCTTTACAGTAGACGCTCGTTAAGTGACTGTTCTCGGTCGGTATAGAAGGACGAGACGACGAAAACTTAACGAGAAACTTCATTTTGAGAGTTATCAAAATTCATTGTTTTTACTTGTTTTCGAATACACAGTCCTTCCGCTCTTGTATGTACAATTCGCAAAGGGCACAGAAAATTTTTTGACACTGTGTATATATTGTTGGGCTAATTTTTTCAATACCTATTTACAAAAACAACCACAGTGTTAATATAATTTTCAAATGACAGCTAACTGTTTTATTATTTGCCTTTACAGTAGACGCTCGTTAAGTGAC
>JARQTJ010000480.1:375023-401758 GCA_030142635.1 Trachelus troglodyta | reverse complement strand
GAAGGACGAGACGACGAAAACTTAACGAGAAACTTCATTTTGAGAGTTATCAAAATTCATTGTTTTTACTTGTTTTCAAATACACAGTCCTTCCGCTCTTGTATGTACAATCGGTTTGATAGCTGATGGCAGGGATGCTTGTAATACAAGAAGATGCTCGCGATTGAAGAAGAACCGCTAACTTATCGAACACTCACTTAACGGGATTCCTACCGTACATGTATATCTTTCCATATAAATAAGGTTGACAGTTAATAAAAAAATGGCAGCATTAGAAATCGTCGGATACTCATTAGTGCAAAGTGTCGAAATATACTTTGTAACTTTAGGTAGTAGATTACGAGGAAAACGACTGATTGTTATGTAATTAGCCGGCGATATGAAAAAATGGTGACAGGACTGTCGGAGAGATTATTTGAAAATAATAGCGGAACAAAATTGAGGATTCAATTGTTGTATTCGTCACTGAAAGTCACTGTTAATTTGCAGATTAATTGAATTCGGGGACACGCCTTCCAGTGCTTTGACCTTGGAAGAGTTCATGACCGTTGACCTTGAAGAGGAGCAGGATCCCCCAGCGTTTAAAGTTGCGCGAAGAAAGGATCGTGAACGTTTGCAAAAGGTAATGAGATTATTTTTTTTACGTTGGTCCTACTGGCTCTTAGGAAGAAAAGTTATGTATATTAAGTTAATTTATGTATGGCGCCAATTTTAAATGTATTAATACACGTCGAACTGCTATTAAATTTTCAGTTGGAGAACATGGGTATGGAGTTCAACGAGCTGCAGAAGGAAATTGAAAAACAGTTGAACGAACAAAAATCAGCGAAAGGAAACCGACGGAAAGAATGTAATATATTTGTCATTTGCGACGGGGCTGTGGGAAAATATGATAATACGAAGATAACAATAGTCTCATGAGAGAGTCATCGCGAACGAATTGTAATTCGTCAGGCGTTCTTGAAATTTATCAGCCAATTGTAATTGTCGAATTCACGAGGTCTCAGGGCACATCAGAAATCCTTATTGTCATTTCTAGATTTAATTGTTCAATTCTACTGTTCAATTTACATGCTGATTGGCTGTTTAAAGTCTGCCGCTTAAACGCGATAAAACATTGCTTCTATGTTTTAAAGTATTTACCTGATATAGTTATTTAGTTAATAAAAATATTTTAAATACGTTTTAGCGTCCATTGTCGAGGAATTGGATGCTGATAGATTTATCGCGGAATCTAATTTGAGCGTCATTCAACATTGCATGATTGGAGATCCTGATGATCCAGTTGAAGAAGCTGCGAGTCCCACGCCATTGCAATCCAGTAACTCATTAGTCACTGGACTAGGTATATCAAAATTTCAATTATACAATTTGATATATCAAAACTCTGTAATCAAGCGTTGTAAAGCTATCTGATAACGTAGGTATGGAGAGTTCATAATATTGTACAAGAAAAAATTGTATTTGTGAAAAAGTGTCAATTTTCACCAAATTAACGCTTGACTAGTTCCAATTTCCACTGCGAACTTAAAATTGTGCCAGTAAAATTTTTCTCTGCTTTGCCAAGGGGGAGGTAGCCGGAAGTTTTAAAAGCTTCCTTTTTTATTTCAAGCTCTTTTATGGAACTCGTGGCTGTGGCGGCTGCTGCTGTTTTAGTTAAAGTTTGTGACCTAGATTTTTCGTGTATTTAGACGTAGACACGGACCAATGGCCGAGCCTGAAGTTTTTCTTGGCTTTTGTATAGTATATACAATCACTGGTCGATTCTAAATGGCTCTTCTTATATCCTTCTTGCAGATTTGTTGGTTCTTATGAAAGGAAGGCATGCGAATTTACGGTTTCCATCAAAATGTCGAGCTACTAGTTCTTGTATAAATTTTTTTTTATAACTAACGCTTTCATTCGCGTTCTCTTGAGCGTAACTTTCTCTCTATGGTTATTCTACTATATTTCTCATGCTGAAACTTTGACATCTTAGTGATTACAGTGGATGTTTTATTAATTATAGTCGTAATTATTTATGCAGAGAGTATTCGGTCATTGTATAATAAATTATATTTGAATTTAAAATTTGCCAAAGCAATTTCTTTTATAATTTATATTTATCTGTTTTTAGGTCCGGATATAGCCTCTATGGGTTTGGCTTCAGCTTTGAGCGATCAAGCCAGTCTAACAAAGGAAAAGACAGAGACGTCTTTTGAAATTGTAAGAATATATATTTAATTTGGTTTTTCCCGTTTTTCAAATATCAGTACCATACGGTGTTTTGGTCCTAGAATACGGAAGAGATTGACATAACAGATTTCGATGACGAAGAATTGGATGGTTATATATTGACAGAGAAGGAGACCCAATTCAAAACTTCATTGTGGAACAAAGTCAATGCACAATATTTGGTGGAACAAAAAGGTAAATGAAATTTAGTAGCGGTTATCACTTGGGATATCCAAATGTTTTATTATATTTGTGACGTGCGAATGACACTAATGAAATTCCAGAGAAGGAGGAGAAGCGTCAGAGGGAGAAGGAAGAGGGGAAGCCAGAGAAAAAGAGGAGAAGGACGACAACAAAGAAAAATAAAAATCAGACACCAGCCAATAGTGCTGGTGAGTTTGGAATTTTTTGTACCTATGTCTAGCAATGAGGAACATTGTTCATTCACATTCTTAAGTCAATCCTGGCTTCTATGATTTCTACTAGACTCTTTAGGAATCAATGTGTAAGGGTATCTTGACACGTCGAACAGGCTTGTGGTACAGTGGGAAATAGTAATTATCATCCGAAATACCATTGTAAATTAATGCTATTATACTGTACACAGGAAGGCCATTTTTGTTCGTTAGTGTAAAAGACTGATAACTCGGAAAACTGTCATTGGTCGGCTTTGGTCTTTGTTAAAGGGTTATACGAAAGAACGCTCTCATGATGATCGATTCTGACCAATGAGGGATCTTGGTTCTCTGAGTGATCCATCTTGTACGAATAATTTTTTTCGACATGACAAGGGACCCTTGTACGTAATTTTTTTTATTTTTGCTATTCCAGGAGAGGCCATCGAGAAGATGCTTCAAGAGAAAAGGATATCATCAAAAATCAATTACGAGGTTTTGAAAAGTTTGAATGTTGGTAGCACTGCCGCGAGTAGTCAGCAACAGAAAGCTCAAGAATCAATTTTGATGTCACCAAGACGACCAGAAGTTGATAATGTTCTGGGCGCCACTAAACTGTAAATACTTAAAACTATTTATTTTATTTATTTAACAAATAATTAGTTTAAACAGTTATATGGTATATCCTCAATATTTGTCCGTGGAAAAATGTGAATATATGTTTACTTTATCATACTTGTTAGCTGCTTTTTTATAAGTTTAGTGTCATTGATCTTTTTTTTACAGCAATTCAATGTCACACAATCAATTGGGCGATTCGCCAGTGAAACAATCAAGAAAATTACAAACGCCAAAAGTGAACGTGAAACGAAGAAAGAAAGAAGAAATAGGATTTCCGGTAGGGTCGATCGATGAATCAACATTAAAAGTGGAGAATCAGTCGCCCGCTATACCAGTGGCTGATGTCAATGATGTCGGTAAGATGGCGCCATGGGCAATTAAAAAAAAATTTAATAATCCGTACATATCAAATATTCAGTTTTTAATTGTTCATAAAAAGGAATTCGTTATTCGTACAATTTTTTTTACCACGCGTCACGGTGGTCTTTCTCTTTTATTCTCACAAATTAAAATCTACCCTGACGCCAGTCATAATATTCAGAACATGTTGCACTGTCAGAAGAATTTGTTGGGACTGCGACCTTTCTTTTTGACCTGGCCTGTTTTCCTCTTATTTTGCATTTAATTTTTTTTCCCCTTATTTTCTCTAGGTCCACGCTTCGCCACTGTGTTGATGTGGCGCTGCTGTCTGAGCCTGAGAAATTTCATAAGTCGCTTTACGAGCTCGTAAAGACTGACGATGGGAATTCTCATAAGACAGTCGAGCGTTGAGTTACTCTGTATACACGATAGCTTATTCAGTTAGCAGCCCAGTATGCTAGTTATTTAAGGAATGTAATAATGTAGGGGGCAGCACTGTAGTTCCGTAACATAAGATTCGAGAAACAAAATATCCCGACTCAAAAGATATCGCTTGCGAATTCTAGAACTGCTTTGTTTTTTGCTTCTAGCTTAACCGATTTCGCGTAATTAGCCAAAAACAAACGTAACTCAAAGTGCATATTTTCTTTTTTTTTTCATTTTATTTTGTCTCGTGGATATCTTTTCGTGATAGCCAGCAATTACCTAAACCCTCATTTCATTTCCCATCCGTTCATTCGTTTGATTTATCCATTTCAATATTAATCTGGCTTCATAAAAGGATTTCTTTTCGTAATAATGATCGAAATGTTCAATAAAAAAAAGGAATGACAGAAAAATAGTACACGCCCCTGTTTACTTTTTTTTATTTGTCTTTTTTTTAATTTAATAACTGTATATCGCCCATCCTTCGCCAATTGCCTTTGACTTGTTTCGACAGACTCTAAATAATTATTTTTGTCTTTGATGGAAGATAAAAAGATTGAAATTTTCTCATAAACGCTCATTGCCATATGTACGTTTACAAATAATGGCAGACGGAAATTAAGGAGCTTGTCCTGTCACGTGCGTGACTGGAGACGAAAAATGTCAAATATGTACATCAAAATTCCATTTTGTCCGTCTGGATTTTTGAACAGACCTAACAAAAACTGCTAAATATTTATTCGTATTTTTATTTAAATTATATCCTTACTGAATACAATTAAGAAGCAATGTAAAGAAATAGACTTGTAACCTAAACTAACGCTGGTGGCGACCTCTGGAACATTTTCAGGCACTACTAAAAGTTTACGTAATTTTACCAAACGAAGAAAAAAATTGCTGTTTTTTTTGCGAGTGTGTCCTAAGGCATGGTGGTTTAAGGATAGTATTTATTTTTCATTACGTGACAAGAATCCATAACCAACAGAAGCATCCATATAAGCCACAAGTATTCGTACTTATTCGGCCTTCCACGATATTAAACAATAAATATACGTTGTTGCAGAATACTCCGAGAGGAGATTTTTTATATTGGATCACTCCCTGTTTTTTTTACTGTACGAATTGACTGTATTCTATATCCACTCTTCTCCGTATTACCAACTTTATTTGAAAAAAAAAACAACGTAACACCCGTAAACATCAATTGACAATGCTAGAAAAATTGTAATCATTAAAATTGATTTGTAATATTTTTTTTCCAGTTGACGATACTGACGATTACGTTGATGAAGATGTGGAACCTGATCCCATGGAAATGACTGTTGGCGAGATGCTGGGACGTCACACGGGTGATGACGATTACGAGTACGGATACGAGGATGAAGATTATTGAAAAATTATTATTAATTTATATCGTTAATATCTTTTCAGTCAGACTAATAGAATGAATATGCTATAAATATTCTGAATAGTCAATGAACGCTTTATAGATAATCGACTTAGGATAATACAAATTATATGTATTACTGTATTTTACACGAGAGCCTGCACAGATGAGTTAATCTTGCGAGAGCCGAAGACAGATACAGTCGGAAAGTTGAAAGCTGAAATTTTAATTGACTAGGTACAATTTAGTTAACTTGATAAGATTCGATAAGGATCCAACACAATTAATTCAGTCAATACGTAACCATTGACAATTTTATGGCACGATTGCGGGATTTCAACTTGACTCTAAGTTTATAAAACTTTGTATCAGAGCTATTTGAACTTTGAAGATTATGTTTGAGTTCGTGTCTTCAGTTTCACTCCCTAGGGCAATTTAGTATTGCGTGCAAACATTTCCAAAGCGAGTGGTGGTTTAATTCGCAAAACATTCAGTCTGCTAAGTGTAGGGACACTCAATTGTTAGCATTTTAATAAGAGCGATAGTCTTTTTTTTTCGGCGAGACAAAATCTATAAATTCCGGTATATTGTTAATGCAGTTGTGTTGATTTTTAGGAGAAATTTATTATCATTGGCCATAACAGAAGAGACTGAAGCATTCTATGAGATATTAATTGTATGATATTGCTTTGGATGGGGTTATTTTTTTACTTGTATTTATATTCCAAGTGGATAAGTTGTCTTTGCATTTGGTTGCATGATATTTGGATAAAGATTTTATTACGTAATGTGTGATTCGATCAATTTTGAAGTTGCTGACATTTTTCTTGGCTACTTTCATTTACAAGAAGAAGATGGGTTCTCAGATAGAAATTGATATCCATTCAGAATTAAAGTTTAGGAAAGAGGAATTTTGTGACTGAACTAAGAATACCCCAGGTATACTTTTGCATGAATTTGTGTTATTAAAAATTTGCCAATACGGTACATTTATAAATGTCACAATGAATAAGATGAGTGGAACTAAGGAAAGTTACTAGAAAATTTGCTGAGTGCGTGTATATATTTATAATGTGTATATAGTAAAAATAAAATGTACCTTGTGATGATACATATAAACACGGCATGAGTAGTTTTTGAAAAATTAATTTATCATTAAGTAAAAGTAACCGTGATCGGATTTCTAAAATTGTACGAAATTATGCATAACTCAGATTAGCTTCAAACAAGTAACTTCAAACTATTTACCATGTTGAAGTCGCGAAACTTGTAGAAGCAATAATTATAATTTTATTCAACTAATTTATTCTAGTTTAGTTAATCATATTGATAAGCTAAACAAAAAAATCAAAACAAAGTTTTATTTGTATTTTTATATTTTATCAGTGAAATAAATGATGCACAATTCTTCCTAATTTATGAAGAAATTTCGATTCACTATAACGTGTACAATAATAATTTCAATATATATATGGAACATTTTGAACGTTCATTTCTTTTCTTGCTCCTCTTGACGTCCCATTTCCAGTGAAAACATTCCTTTTGCACTCGTGATAGGGTTAGTAATGAATGACGACAAAAGGCATTTTGTAATCAGTTAAAAATTATCATTGTACATCCTGCAAACGTACGATGGGAAAGAATTTGGAACTTTTTTTATTGGCTTCTCAGAATTTGTGTATCTGTGAAGCATGGAGATGTGTACCGGTATTTTCCATCTGGAAAGACCAAGTTCGACAGCCGTAGTACGTTCCGGAAGTTCTGGAAGTTCCGCGAATTCTCTTCTCCTTTCTTCGCGAATTCCTGTAAGATGTTCATTGTTTCTATAAAATCATAAGCGCCAAAGTCTCTGACGAATGAAATATGTTTCGACGAAATCTGTGAAATTTTATTTAAAGGGGTCCATTAGAATTTAAGTTCCTTTGGGTTTGTTACACCAATGAAACGGTACAGTACGGAATACAGTGGTAAAAGTTTAACATGTAAAAAACAGCCAAGAGCAATAATTAATATATATACAAAATATTTTGAAAATTAATATCACTTAACAATGGTAAAGATACTTGCGTGTTATTCATGGTTGCGTGAAAATGGCACAGGAAGAATAACAAGAAAAGTTCCACATTATTTTTGTTGCAAGTACCAGTCACTTATCGTAGACATTGTATCGGGTCACAAATACATTTTTTATTATCGATAACAAGCGGAGTCATTTATTTCGAATCATCATCCACTTCGGGAAATATCGTACCTTTCGAAAGGAAATTAAAGTAGAAATTTGGAAAGAAAGAGTTCATTCTTTAAAGATACAGAAAACTTGATTAAAAATATTTGCCAAAGTGTTAGTGTTTACAAAAGATTTTCAAAAAGGACAATATTCAGTACTTACGTTCAAATTTATTTGTATCTTTATTTTTTTAAATTTACCTCTCAACGCATCATAATACTTCACCACTGCCCGTTCTTGCTTATATGTCTCAACACTTCCGGGTCTCATTACCCTTAATTGAACGATTGCCATTTCGGGTGTAAAATCTTGAAATCTAACTAGATAACAGGCGGCCATAACACCAGTACGACCTCTACCTTGTCGACAATGGAGACCGATGACCTAAGTTAGCATAGAATGATAAATTGATAGACGACAGTGAAATTCAAAATTTATGATACCCTTAGAAACTCACGTCTTTTGTGAAATGAGCTCGCTGACAGATATCAATAAATTGATTGATCTCTTTAACGGTCGGTGCTTTAAATTCCTCAATGTATATCTGAGACCATTTCATTCCTTTCGGCAAATCATCGATCGGTGGCCTCCGTTCCATGCTTAACGTTATCAGATGCGTGATTCCCTCTTTTGCAAGAAATCGTAGATTTGCTGCGTTTTGCGGCCAGCCCATACACGCGAGTTTGTCTTTAGGCGATTTGAGAAGAAAAAAGAAAAAATTACAAGCCATAAGATCGTATCAATGAATATTCGTATTACGTAGGTTTTGAATAATGTAGATATTTTAGGGAAAAAAAGAATTTCTTGTAATTTAAATATCTTACCTGGTACAACCCATGAAAAATTAAATGGCGCATACATGATGCGTTTCTGGGACATTTTTTGAGGTTATTCACTGGTTCTCTTTTACTTACACTGTACTGTAGTTACTAACTTATTAGGCGTTAGGGACGATTTTCACGAGTAACGAATGTCTAACGTCTCGATAATTTTCTACGAATGCCAGCTGATTTGATTCTAAGCTAATTGCTAGTAGCTCGTCCTAAAAATATATCTTTTGCAAATAGACACAGCCGCCTGCGGATGACGAGAGAATCCGTCACGCTATGTACTAATTTCTAAGATTCAAATAGAAGCGCGAAAAGGACTTTCTAATTCCAAGACAATTTCACGATACCTTATACTTAAGCACAATAAGCATAATACTTTTCAGGAGCATAATAAGCTATAAGCTATAATATCTTAAGCACAATAAAGCACAATGCTTTTCAGGACTTTGGACGTTCAGACTGCACGTGAAATTTTGTATAATTTCTTTGCTCGTTTGGCTCAGCATGAAATTTCAATAGAAATTAATAAACAATTGCTACGTCTATATCTCCTTTACAGTAGAAAAATATGTGGAAATAATTTACGTGCTTTGTTTTACGTTTAATCCTGCTGACACAGTTCTTCTAATTCAGGTAACGTCCAGTTGACATCTGCTACTAACTTTAGTTTCCCAGTGTAGTCGGGAAACGAAAGCAGAAAGAAGAGATAAGTTTAAAAATGAAGAAGAAAAAGAAAAGGAGAATATAATTCAAAATTTACAAGTACTTACTGGATGCGTCACTGTCTGGTTCCATGTTTGTATTTCTCCTCGTTAAGAAGAATAAATTCACGAAGGAAGAAAAAGGCAAGCAGGAAAAGGAAGAAGAAAACTTAGAATTCCCAAGTACCTGCTATTTCTATTAGTATTATTTTTCTTTCCTTCGATCTTATCGATCATCGGTCCATTGTTTCATTTCGACGCGAACTGACGTTTCGTTTGAAAATTAAATAATTTTCAACTAAAAAACTGTCGTTCTCACTGTTCGCTTTTATTGTTTTAAGGTTATGGGAATCGTCATCAAATCTGCTAACTATTCGACATGCTTTATGTACCCTGCTAATTTTCATTGTTTACTTTTGTACTAAATATCTCACAAAGTACCACGTTCGATTTGCATACGTTCATAAAATATAACGTGCGTATAAAAGCTTTAAAGCTCACGTGGAATGCGCGAGCATGCTTGCAGATTGTGAACTGTGCGCATGCGCAAAACACAAGGCGGGATATTGCTTCTTTCATTTCTACTATTTCTCTCTTGGTGCGTCCAGTAGTCGCGCGACCTTCAAGTGGTTCACAACCCTTAAGCCTGATTCTCTTGGCTCTTGTATACGTGAATGCATAACGCGTTTAATAAATAGTGGACAGAAGAAGAATGTTAAACATTAAATGAGAATTGTGAGTAATAATTTTGGATTTTTGATTAAACAAATATTAAATTTTATTTTTAAATTATTACTAATTGCTTGATTTTAATCACGACGATTTTTATAATTCGCGATGTATATTGATGCAGTCAACGAAGAGTCTAATAATAAATTTAATAGTTAAAGTGTGAAAGTTTTTTTTGAAGACGGTTAATACGTTTGTTAACTATTACTTTTGGTGGAACTGAAGATTGTGATTTTTATTTCTAGTTTTGGGGTAATTGGTGTTTGGATTTTTGGGATATTAAATTGCGTGGGTCGTTTTATCAACGTTTATGTTTTATAGAAAATTTTGGATTTGTGTAAATTACTAATTATTTGTTTTGTGGTGTTGAGATTGTGATTTCGAAAAAATATTAAAACTGGTGATTGTAAATCTGTTTTATAAATGGTCGATTGATTTTAATCGATCGATCTGTAACGAATAACGTTAATTTGTGAAATATTGTAGATTTCGTGGACATTGAGGAATCATCAGTTTCATCATCATATAACATCTCGACATGAAGGCGATTGAGTGAGTAAAAACAGGTTTTAAATAAAATTTTTTTATTGAATATTCACAGAGCAAATACAGATTACATAGATCGCACTAGATTGACAAGATTAATAGTATTTTCGAAAAAATTTGAGTTTTCATCAAAATTTCCCGGAAGCTATACCGTGACCTAAAATTCCTTCGCAAGGAAAAATGTCAGTTTTTTTACGTCCAGCATTTTTTTTTGGCGGGTACAGGGATTTACGAAATTTCAAATACTCCAACCGATAATCTGACAAAAACAATGTTATGCAGTTTATGATTTTTGATTAATTAATAAAAAAATCACGAACCACTCGCTTTGTTCATCGCAAACTTCAAAATACAAAAACGAGGTATTTCAGGCTCGAACAGAAGAACTAAAACCAAAACCAGTACTAAGATACTTTCGCCCTACTCATTTCATGCCCCAATTACTCTGCTGCATATATAACAGCCCCTAAAAACTAAAGGGTGTCTAAGCATAGGATTTTCAGCAAGTCCACAACCTTTAACTTTCATTTACGATATACAATTCCTTTTACAATACGAATTCTTCGAGTAAAAATTTGTCATTCACAAACGTTCGCGTAGCCGCCTAGCGATGCTTTTCAGTACTAAAATGAAAAAAAGCGATAAACAATTTTCTGGCGTCACTGCGCGCAATTAATAGTTCACGAGGCTTTTATTTTAAGAAAATTTATCAGTCTGACCTCTGACCCAGGACCTCGTTTTCTGTGAAAATTTATTACAACTCTTTTAAAGCATATGGTATAAAAATTTGATGTTCCATTTCTTAAACTATTGATGGCTAGGGGTATAATGATTAATAAAATGTAAAATTAATGATGATCTGTCAAATGGACTATGGTATCGTTAAATGGAATTGTGGTATAGTATGATGTGTCAAATGGACTATATCGTTAAAATTTATATGATTTCAATAACAATCCATTCTTTTTTTTATAAAAGCCTACATTTTATAATTGCACGATCAAAAGGAAAAATATGAAATTTAATATTCAGGTTAAATTTAATTAAGAATCAAATATAATGTCGAACGTACCATGTTTGTGATATTGGAATGAGATTCACGTAAAATGTACAGATTTACGTACAATTATCAGCAAACAAGAATATCGTTAACAGAATAATAATTGTTATCATCCGCGTAAAGTTAGATTTTCGATTTTCTTTTGTATTAAACACAGCGTGAGCCTCGAGCTAAAAAGAGCAGCGCAAAATCTTAATTGAGAGGGTGACGAAGAGGTTTCGAAAATTTGTCAGCGTTTACGCAAGAACGCGATACCCTTGAATCGATAAATTTACTGTGGCAATTTTCTTCAATATCAAACTGATGGAAATTGCGTGATTAGGAAACAAACATTTTTTTGTATATTTTTTCGTCAGAAAATAAATTAATTTTTACACGTTTTTTGTATTTCAATTCCCGGCACGTAATCTTTGACTACTTTTGTATAATTTTAAAAAAATTTCAACGTTCATCCGTAGCTACTGTATAGTACTGTACAAAATTATACGGATTTCTAATGCGAATCTATCGCTTCTGGGAGATCTGGATAGATCAATATTCAATCTTTTTTTTTTCCAAGATATACGAACTACTGACATTGATTAGAATCAAAAAGGGTTTACGGCCGTAAATCTTATAATGCTTATCCGGACCTGCTACCTTTCTCATGTTCCTCAACCATAAAGACCATTTTCAATCTTTCAAATTTACTTACAGTTAGGATATATTTTTTAATCGATTTTTTAAAATCATATTTAGATAATTAAAAGCTATACAGGATTTTGCAGAAGTATTATATCACCTGAAGATCATTATGTCGAATTGATTTCTATTGATATCCATGGTAGAACCATGGTGGTGCAATATATATATATATATATATATATACATATACTATATGAATATTGGACATACAGGGTGTTGCGAAATTATCGGATCTATGGGGTATGGCGGTGTTCGGATTCATCACAGAGTACGAAAATGTCTTTGTCCCGAGGATTTTATTTTTCAAATGGGAGCAGGTCAAAGTTGATCAATCAGAAGGAGATACAGAAAGAAATGCTAGGCACTTACATGCTCTTATATAAAAAATCACCTAACATTTTATTTTCTTAATTATGTCTTTTTCATGATTTATTTATTCTTTGGCAAATCGTCTTACATCCATTTTTTTTACCTGACAATTTCATAGCTGCGTTGCTTCTCCGATGCTAAGAAACCGTTCGTGCGCCCTTATCTTACATGAACCGTCTGAAAAAAAAATATATGTCGTAAATTCATGCGAGACTACCATCAATTTCGTGTGCCGCTTAAAACTTATTTAAGTTTTCGTATTTGTCGATGTCGTATCGTATACATTATCCAGCACGTTACCCTACGATGCGGCAAACTGAATCTGCCTAACTTGTTTCATAATTGAACTCATTTATAAACATTCATATATACGTATTCGTCCATCCGTAGCAGAGATCGATATTTATTAAAATGACACCAATGAATTGTGTAATTTCATTAAAAAACACCTACCTCGTACTTCAATATTTCTATTTTGAATATTTCAGCTCTTACGGTTAAGACATTTACGCTATTATTATTATTACCATTGACTTCCGAGCTGCTTCCGGTTTCAATAAAAATTACAGATTTGACGAGCAATTAACAAAAAATTGTGAAACGATTGAGTCGATAAATTTAAAAATTAATTATCGCGAATATTCTAATCGTTGTAACATTAATTTAATTTTTTGACTTCATCATATAACTTTTTGGGATATTCGTATCCTGCCGGAAACTCAATTCCCATCAGAATCCCAAACCTTAACCCTTCACTCCATTAACGACAGTGGCGTGACTTGCGGCAGTTTAAGGAAACGCAAGTATACCTTGTAAAAAGTAACTTCAATCAGATCCCCACGTTAACTAGTTCGCTGCATTTCTTTTTCTCGCGCAAAATTCTAAATGGTCATTAGGTTCTTTCTTATAGGTGCCTTCCACGAAATGGTACTTCTTTTTGCCACCTTTGATAATTCCCACTATAGCCACCAGTTGTCGCCACCGGTACTTAAAAAAGTTTTCAATTGGTCTAGTCCCGCCGCGCTATATAATTCGTATGGTCTATGGACGTGAGAATAGAACGAGCTCCAGAAAACATAAAGATTGATGGGTCAGACAGAGGGAATTGTCTGAGAGATGGCGATGAATTAGTGAACAGATGGATGCTCGGTAGGAGGAAGAAGACTATAGGAAACTGGTAATCTATACTTGACCCCGCTCAACCCCCAGTGAAGGGCTAATTTCCGTAAACGTGCCTTAATTAAACGTTATCTTCGTACACCGCCGTGAAGATAGCAACAGTGTTAGTGGGGTTTCTCGACCCATTTCGATTGTCAGATCACGATCGAGAATGGTCGACTCTGTTGGTCGATTAAGTAATATGGCGTCGGTGAAGACGTTAGGAGGCTCGCCAGACTAATTCTTACTGGGAAATGATAGCGGAGTAGAGAAACTTGGAGTTTTATCGATAGAGGCTAGTAATTGTTTATTATATCCATGTAGTTTAATGAGATTTTTGAAAATTGGTTATGTATTTATATCGACGATTTTGACAGTTAATACATACAAAGCGTTTGTCTTTCGATTGTTGTGGTTAACGTAGTAGAATCTTAGCGAAGTAACGCTAGCGTTAGATACCCCTTTTTAGTCTTTTCAGTCTGCTATATAAATTGGGATGAAAGTTTAATCTAACCTACAATTGCTGAAATTGTTCATTGTCCAGTATTTTATCGATAAGAATGGGGAAAAGATTTCTTTTCATGGACGAATGATTCCTCGCGTGCCGGATGACGGGTCGGACGAATATTTCTTTCTATTCTTTGTTATATACAAAACTTGTATATAGAATAGAATAAATCTCTTCGACTTTCGACTATTCTTTCATTATATTATTTCTTATATTGGTTAGCTAACTTCAGAGCGATGCGCAGAAGTTAGTGCGCAGACTGATATTGTTATTCCACGGAGACCCTCTTTGTTAATTTCGATGACAACATTATGACACGTGAACGACGGATTATTCGAGTCTTCTCATGCGTCTTCAGACGGTCTTTAACGTTAGTTTTACTGTCTTAAAATATATGGATTTTTTTTACATATTATGGAAGAAATGGAATTTGCGACGAGGATGAACTGAAATTGTTGCTTGAATAATTTTGCTCATATTTCAAGTAACATTTATTTAAACGTTCGTGGGTGTGTCCGCGATTATAAAATTTGAAAAAGTGGTTTGTGTGACGATTAGGAAACAGTGAAACAATAGTGAACTAGCATAATGCAACGTTCACCTTTGCATTACACCCTCTGTCTTAAGAGTATGATTAAGTCTGACGGTGAATCAATTTTTCAAGTCTTCGAAAATGTTCCAAATCCTTATGCCACAAATTCTCTATTGTTCTAGTCCATGTTTTTGACTTGAAAGGAGATTCTAAATCGTTTCAACGTATTCTATGTCCTTATCTCTCCATTGTAGTCCACTCTTTTGATGTTCTTTAAATTATAAAGCTCTTTCTAATCTATAGGATTCATTATTGTGTAAATAAATTTATGGATCTGGGATGCTGGACGGGAAGTTAGCATCTCATTTTTATGAATGCCATTTTTTTTGGGTTAATGACCAAAACCATTGCTAAAAACCATGAGGATATAACTATGCGGGAAGAGCAAAGAACTCCAGGTTTTTTTGGATTCCAGCACTTGAGATACTGTTCTCATAGTCACCGTTAACTATAAAACTATGCCGGGTACCAAGGGTTTCAGGAACCTGCGCGGAACTGGGCAGCAAGGGAATCATAGAAACTTGCCGTAGGTTCTTCAGTATTCAGGAGTCAAGAGGCTACCTCACAACATCATGCGAAAGGGCCGTCGGCTCTGTAAGTGATCCTGCACATTTAGCACGGACACAAACCATCGAAGGTTCTAGAAGGTTCTCGATCGTATGCGATTCCTGGGTTCG
Organism: Trachelus troglodyta; assembly: GCA_030142635.1. Classification (NCBI taxonomy): domain Eukaryota; kingdom Metazoa; phylum Arthropoda; class Insecta; order Hymenoptera; family Cephidae; genus Trachelus; species Trachelus troglodyta. The sequence continues at coordinate 386,274 of JARQTJ010000480.1, read as the reverse complement.
AAGGGTAAAATTCTTGGAGTCCGGTATAAAACTCCTAGAATCAGCCTTCGATTCGTGGAATCGACGATTCTAGTGACGTCCTTCCTTGAAATCAAGGAGGTCCACGGCGTCGATTTAGCATGGATGCGAACCTTCGAAGGCTCTCGAAGTGTCGGTAAATGTCGATGCAGGAATCTGTTTCCAGAAGCTCTCTTGTTATACTGCTGTCAGACGCTATTTTCATGAGTCGCTGCACAATCTGACGTTCATAGACATATACGAAAGAGTTGTCAAGTTGTCACATGATATTTTTGCCACCTTAGATTTATAATTCTCAAGAGAATTGAGTGGTATACAAGCTTCTATGCTTTCATAAAAAATCACTTACAAGACTAACCTAATTTTATCAGAGTCCGAGTGACGCTTGAAAAGCGAATAAAAATATATTTAGAAAAATTAACCTAGATAAAAAATTAAGAAAATATTTCAAAAATTCACAAATTTCATTCAAAGCACGTGGCATGGCAATTTACCAAACGACAGATTATCTTCGACGAGACAATGGCAACGAGCAGTGCCGTTACACGTGGCTAAATAAATTTTAACATAGGAAATGAAAACGTCACCGCAAACTGAAAAATCGCCTATCTCAACGCGCTATATATGATTTAATAAATATGTCACGAAAAATGTGCGAGTATAAAAAAATGTAACATTAGTGTTACGTATACTAAATAATCCCAAGCTGAACCCTCGTCAAGCTATACTACATACAAGAACCTACCCCTTATTTAACTTACATGCTTAGGGTGCTAAAAACCAATTAATTTTGCAATTGCATCCCTCAAAATGGCGGCCAGGATCATTAATTGGCTAAGAAAATGTCCCACTCCTATATTTCCTTAATGAATTTCATTCGTTCGTCCGAGAAATTTGTAAAAGAAATGTCAAAGATCTATTTCGTGTCAATAATTTAATTAAAATAATAATAGAAACTTCATTTAATAAGGAAAAAAAAAACAAATTTTCCCACACAGACCTATGTAATTTGACCAAATTTTTTTGTAATTTCGTCTGTACTTTATTGACAGCTATTTACATATCGAGATGACTATGTCATTCGCAGCATCCCGAAGAAGAAAAAATTCAGTAATGCCACTGGGTATATTGAATTTTTCTTACGTGCTTGATATTTTGAATAAAAAAATTATTTTTGCGATTGAGTATATCGTCGAATTGATTGGCCCCTATAACGCATTGTCATTTTCATTTCAACTGATAGTCTTAAGACAAATTTCATTTGGATCAGTGTAAAAGTTTACCGTCGTTCCTGAATTCAGCCTCGTTAATTCACCTAGGAATTATAATTATTAAAAATAATCATTTTTCCGCCGTTTCTCATTTTTCCATACTTTATTTTTTTCATCTTCCTCTCCTTATTATCTCACAAATTAAATTAACCTTCCTTCTTTTGTCGCGCGTCCACCGGTAAACAAAATGGCGAATGTTAAGATGCAAATGACTTCCCTTCGGCGCAGCAAGGATGCTTATGCAAGAGCAGCTTCGAATTTCATTTGAATTTGAACGCGATGCTCCGAAGTTATATGCAATTTGTTTTTTCACGTCCGTGAACTTTTATCACAGTTTCCGAACTGTTTATTCTCGTTGTTACCAATCGATCCCGCTATTTTTTATTATTTTTAGCGCGATCGACCACCCATCTAAATTCTCATTCCATTTCTTAGGTACGTGACGAAGAATTCATTTGGCAGCAATAGAGATAATGTCTCTGAGACGGCACAGATTTTTCCGTGTTATTGGCTGTACTGTCTCGGACACCTTTTCTATAAATTATTTCGATAAACTTAGCTCGGGTCAATTCGCGCTACATGCATCTCTTCGTGGCATTGAATAAAAATAATCGAAAAAGAAAAAAAGATAAATAATTTTAATCTTAAACGGTATAACGTCATATCGAGGCGTATGACGTCACAATTGATGCGTGTATGCCATGAACTGAAAAAAAGAATTTGCAAATTTTTTATACACGAACCTTTAATTTGTTTAACTATATATTAAATTTTCTATTTTACTTATAATTTATTTTTTTTCTTACGTAACTCGACGCTTGGTACAAAAATGTTTGCATATTTATTATTTTAGACGTCAAAATCAATTTTCTACTGGGTCAGAACAGTATTGTGCTTCGCTTTATGGAAACTGATATTTGGTAATAGGTGCGGTTATCACGCTATCAAAGATTACCACTGAAAAAGTTTAACCAGTACAAACATATTGATCCGATCTTTATGGGTGATGTGCCGTATCAAATATCGTTTGGCAGTAAGGTGGAGGCAATGGTTCTAGCGCGAAGAAATAAAAATGTTGAAAAATATGTTTGATGACAAAAGATTGTTTATAATTTAATATCGTTTAATATATAAAATAATTGTTGAGGTATGAAAGTTATGAGAAAAGATTTTTCAGCAAATTCGTTGATTTAGTGCTTTTATAAGGAAAAAGAAAATACTTCAGCGAATGAACGGTAAATGCATAAATTCACATAGATCATATATATGAATAGTGATTTTAAAGAGGACGTTCATATTCGCTGAATGAGTTTCTCAAAGTGTACATTTATTGTTGGAGATTTGTTCTGGTTATGTATGAGAATTAAATGTTAAAGTTTTGGACAAAAAATATAACAATTCCACGTTAATTAAATTTCTCTGTTTGTCTTTGTACAATTAATTTTTTGCTTTTTCCTGGTATTTATTTCCATTTTTCCTTGGCCGCAAGCAAACCTCACTCTCGAATTTCGTTTGATTTTCGTAGAATCCATCTTCACTTTGGAGGATCCCTTGTCGATACGAACACACCGTATTTTCGTTTACAGAGGACGGACAAGTTTCCCATTGTAGGTGCGTCCAATTCCACGTGAATCGAAAAGTCCAATTCCAATCGGACCGATCGTCCAGTTTGGCGGAATTTTGAAAAATAATACCGACAATGCTCGTACCGCTGTGAAAATAATTATTTATTAATTACATCAATCAAATTTCACGCTGTTCTATTGATATATCGGCACAACGTAGAAACGAGAGATTTTGAAAAACATCAAACCTATTTTCATTGGGCTTCAAGGTAAATTCTAAGGACGTGTAACTTTAATCAAGAGTACATACCAATACGTATATAACATGAATTATAGTTCTAATATAATATATAAAGTATATATATATATAGTATTCATGTTTACATGCGAATATGCTTTTATCACTTTTCCGTAAGTTTGCAATTTCGTATATTACACCCTGTAAATTTTCCCACGTTTCCATGTATCCTCTGAATTTTTATATTCGCAGTTATCAAAAGCTTTGCGAAAACGAATAAAAGGGATTCGCACGTGGAGGATACAAGCTTGTTAAATATTTTGAAATTATCCGACTAAACGAAATTCCCTGTTCGGCCGCTGGAGGTGCTTTTACGTTCGCCGGCACAGAATAGCAAGCCTAATTTAATCCAATCAATTTATGATAGACTGAAATGAAATTCCCTAATTTCTATAATTCGTCATATAATTTTGCAATACTTATTGCCATCATATTCTTGCTATATTACTGCATTACATTTGCGGTTAATATATCTGATATATTATGACGCACTCAAGTAATGGGAGCAATGGCTAATTAAATGATAAATTTTAGTAACCTGTGGTAATACCGACATTAAAATTGCATCTATAATATATTCGTAGGTGATTAATTCATCCGAATCCTTGAATGCAACACGAATGATTATACAGTATGCATTTATGATTGCATCCCAGGGAGAAGCATCTACCCAGTTGTCAGCGATAGATTACACGTAAACCACCGGACTGACTGGAAAGTTTGATAACAGAGTTTGACAAACCTGGAGATATTCCCTTTGAGACGGCATGTACCGTACAGGAAATCTGTCATTTGCATTTCATCTGGTATATGATAATGATAGTTTAACTGTTTAATTAAATTAAGTTTCAGTTGATTCGATCCCATTGTGAAATAGCGTCGTTCGCCTGATGGAGACTGTAGAAAATGTAAAAAAAAAAAGAAAAGAAGATAAGCGATTATACAATGGACGAGAGTTTGAAAATGAAATGAAAGATTTCTTATTAAAAATAATGAGCGGATCACGAATAATTATCCTCGCCTCGTTAATCTTGATTGCTGTTGACTTTGACCTGTTTTTTTTTGGATCCTGTAATAATCAGTGATAATGGGCACGTTTGAGATAATACGTGACTTTTTCATTATAACAGTGAGTACCAGTAAGTTTAGTGCAATTAGGATATCCAAAAATGTAAAGTTGATTTTTTGCTTACCCTTTCAACCTCATGTCACTTAAATGTTTTAAATGTAAACGCAGTGATTAATTTACGTTACATTATACTTTAAGGACCTAATGGCGTTGACAACATAGGGCGACAAAGTGGCATTCAGTAAAGAGGGGTTGTCGGATGAGCCACGATATTAAGGTATAATCGACTTCATCTGGTAAGATCCGTTGTGAATGATCTTAATGGTTCCTGTTATCTGAAATACGGTCTGATAATTATTATAAATTAATAGCAAGACTCATACTAATATATTAATTTCTTCTTTGTAACGTATCGAGGCTATGCTCTTGTTAATCTCATATAAAGAAATTATCGTTAATTACTTCAACATTATCATACTCCAATAAGTAGCAGCAAAACTGAAGTTCTGGATAGAACAGTCTCGAATAAGCTTATCACTATTATCAAATGGACTTTCGGACGGGCAGAATTGAAGCCATCTTAATTATCATTATTCTTCCTAAAGGTGGAAGAATTCCATAGAGTTTCGTCACTGTCTACCACTTTTTAGTCCATCATTTAAAGTCGGCCATGAGGTTCTTGTGTTTATCGCTTTGGTTACCAGAATTGTTACCAGTGGCGCCATCAAGCGTAAATAAAATTTTTAATTTCTTGAGAGCCAATGCATGAACTGAACATTTTGACAGTTCACTTCGGCAAGAAGCAAGTAGTCGTCAAGACCAGTAACAGGAAGTCGTCCCGACGCCATTTTGAGAGGAGAAATGTACATGGTCGTTCGTAAAGCACTTCCGCGAGGCAGTACGAGCTTGCAGGACTGTGCGTTTGAGGATCTATTGTCTGAAAAAAAGAAATCCAGCCAGCAAAGCTACGTGGGATGAAAATCTACGTGGTAAAAATGAAAAGTTTTCATACCGTAAAAACGCAAAAGTTTTTCGTCGTCCGTTACAGCGCGAGACGTAAAAATTGTCGCTGAGCCCAAGCGTGTAATTTATGGAAGGATAAGTATGATACAAGCTGTATATAAAAGAAATAAATGATTCTTAGTCCGTTAAGTTAATATTCTGTCAATTGGTACTGACCGAATAACTTATTGTTATTGATCTTAAAGTTTTAATGAAATTGTTCTGTTTACCGTTATGGGAAATAATCCAATAATTGAAGTATCAGTTTGATTCCTGCCGATAGACCAAGGCTGATAAATATCCCTGATAGTAATTCTGTTAACACCCAACTTCCTCTACCTGGAGTCGTATCCGTGCACACTATCGTAGTTGAACTTCTTATCAGCACTGGTTCACCTGTCTAATTCAGATGTGGAGCATTAAAGGGACCGAGTAAAATGTCATAATCTCAAAATTGGATTATCTTGATTCATAAGTTTGTAATAAGATATCTTTATGGAATCAGTGCGTTTATATTTTTTTTTCAAGCTGTATCGTTACTTGCGTTATACTTTTTTGGCGAATTAAACAGATTCGGATGTGAGTTGCATGTCATTTTTTTTTAGCTGTATGCCGGCTGTGCGTATGTTTCGTGTCCTTAATTTTCAATTATTCGTAATTTAGATTAATACACGTGCACTTTGATTGGATGAGAGTTTAATATATACATTTTTTATAATTTGTGATTTTCGTAATCGGACATTTATAATGGCCGTTGAAAGTTTGCAGTTCTTTTCAAGCGTTGATGTAACGCGCAATGAACTGTCCACAGTGATGGGGAAAATTTGCAAGTCGACATTTATACCTCGAATGTTGTATGAATGTCGGTATAAAAAATGGGAAATTTTTAATAAAGAAAAACAACTTGTAATATTTAGCATCCATAATAAAATTCAAACGTTTTCCCTCTTGGTTGTAAATGCTCAGACCATTTTCACCCGGATGCGGTATTTTTGACAGGCTTCAATCCTAATTTTCATTTTTCACTTGAACATTTCTGTTTCGTCCTGAAAATCAAATTAGAGATTCATTATAAAGAAAATATTGCACATCAATATAATTATAATTTTACGGCGTGGACCCCTTAAGATTTAGAAAATGGGGAATTAGGATATAATAAATTTTTTTTAATGACGTTTAAATGTAGGCCGTTAAACATTTCTGGGTTGTAACAATTTCAGTTTCGTAGTAGAGTGGCAGCGAGGTATATATATATACTATATATATATATAGTTGCTATCAAGATGCGCTCGACGAATATCGAATTCTCTCGTGACGAAGTAATTTCCTTCATTAAACGCGGTCGTATCAGTAAACTTGGTAACTCATGAAAATGAATGGACATCCCGTGGAATCGCGCGAAGAAACCGGCAAAGTGTCACTCTAAATAGAACGCATTGAGAACGGAGTCTCGATGAAAATAACATCGAGTCGCGAAACTCGAAAATGTTTGCGGCGATATTTCAACGCGCGTAATACAGATGGCGCTGTATGTCGTGAGATGCCGCAAGCCGTTAAAAATAAATGACGTTACATACGAGCAGTAAACAAATACGTGCTTTCCTGTAAATTGGATAGAATAATTTGAATTAAAAAGAAAAATTAATAAATTGCGTATATAGTGGACTAACGGGGATCCGTCTGAAGAGAATAGACAGTTAAAGCGAATCCTAAGTAAATTGTCTTCCCTGTACGTTTAAACAGTTTTCAATTTAAATGTGCGCCAAATTCAATTTCCTTCCACGTGAAACGTGACAATCGATTTGGCGAGTGACGTCATTTATACAACAAACCACTGTATCGTGTGATATCGATAAAACATCCGCAAGTTCTTTGTTAGTGCTCGTTTAATTAAACGTCCTATGACGTTACTTTTCACCAGAGTTCAGGACTTGTAAATATTTTGTGAGCGTTCAAAATGATGTTGACATCGTGACGTAAAACCTCTGATCGAACTTCGAGTTTGCCGTGTCGCTAAGGGTACATTACGAAATTTATGGCCAGTCCTCCGAGTATAGTTGTGTCTCACTCGATTGCATGCGGCTAAATAATGCTGGATTCCCAAGTGTAACGACGAGTCGAGGTTTTAATATTTTTATTAACTCGACGATCCGTGTTGGGAATTACTATGATCCTGACACTATTCCTGACCTGAAGTGGTAGGCACCTTGGCTGCTTACTGTTCCCCTTTCTGCTCTCTAAGGTCTGTTGAGGGTGGTTTTTGAGGAGGTTTTGAAATGTGGAGAGGGAAAATGCTTTAGATTTTGGAAATTGTACATTACGGTAGTTATACTATGGGAAAGGCCCTTTCTGAGTTTTTACGGTTTGGTTGTGGTTTTTAAGGATTGACGGATAAAATCATTAAATCCTTATGAGACGTAAATATAATAGGAAAAGTGAAATAAGTGCTAGGGATAGAGGTTGGTCACGTTCATGGGAAAATTGGAAATAAAATAATAATTCGGAGGTTTATACAACAAGGACATGAACAATTTTTACAGTACTGACAGTGAATTTCAGAACTTACTTTCAGCTGTACGATATGTTAACACTTTTTTTGAAATATTGCTACGTAACATAGACCCGGGTTGATTAAACGGGAATAGAAGAAACGCCCGGAGCTGCTGATTCAATAAACCTTTCTTTTCATTTTACAGAACAATGAATAGGTATCAATGATCGACTGTGAATCATAATTAACAAAAAATTTCATACTGTTTTTTTTTGTTTTTTAACTCAAGTCTTAATGATTTTTGTAATTTTTCCAATCAAAAATATTTCACGTGACTTCCTAGTATCGGTTGTAGCTCCGCATCACCAAGCAAGAATCGAGAGATGTCAACAGAGTACGATACTAATTCCATCAGGAAACGCAACCATAATTACGAGGAAGTGTTGTCAGTCTTGAGGAAGGATTGACAGGTGGGGTTAGAGCAAGGAGAATTACGAAACATTAATCCTTCCTAGATAAGTTTGACAGTTAATTCTGTTGGACAGCTTATCCTTTTGTCAAAATTACTACACAATACATAACGAGTGTTTTCTATGAAGGGAGTGACGCGATTTCTTCTAGAACATATATATATGTATGTATACACACACACACATGAATATACAGGGTTATTCAGTAGAAACGCACCACCTGAAGTTAGCCAATCCATTTAATTCCTATGGTAAAACCATGTTCAGGTAGTGCGTTTCTACTGAATAACTCGTATATATAAATAATCTCTAGCGGTTTACCCTCGCATTGTTATGTAATCCAGTCTCCATTCGGTGAATCCCCCATTTCTCTCTAGTATGAAGTTGGACGCGAGACGCCGTGGACACATTACTTTTTCAGTAGCTACCGTCATGTCGGTTTAATTTATCGTCGTAAACTTTACCGCACACCACAGTTCCCAAGAATATCTGGGTTGTCGCTGTAAGCTTGTTTTCGGGAAATATATAATTCTAACGAGACAATGTAAAAAAATATGTTTATAAAAAAAGTTTTTACTTTTACGATTTTACTTGACTAGTTTTGACCAGCGTAGTCGCGCGCTAGTCGAACGTGTAATGGCGGACGTTCGTGTACTTTGGGACGATCTCGTGATTTTATGACGCGTTGAAAGTGCTTTGTTATACAAGCGAAAATTATCTGTGACAAATTATCAACAAAGGATGCATGCTGATGGAACTTAAATTACTTCGTACGATCTCGTATCTGGATACGTGAATAGTATCGGTAGGGAACAACCCTCTGTATTCACCACCTTCATGTGCCACTTTGAGGTTAGTGCGTACATACGTTTAATGATTAAATATAAGCAGATCAGAGACATCAATTAATCTACACGATGTAAATAACTTCCAATTGAGTGGTAACAGTGAGTGATTCGTAACGTAACGCTTTTCAATTCAAAAGTAATCGACAATCGTTATATCAGACTAGCTTATTTTTCAATTTCGATTTTCATATCCGCCATATCTTTTCTCTATTTTGTATTAATTACACAAATTCAGTATCGGTAATGTCACTTATTTTTAGTAAGATTATGCTATTGAGTCGATTTTCATGCAAACTTCGTGTACGTGCAGTGTGGAAACAGCGAATTTATTATAATGATATTCGTTCCTTCGATAAAAAATTGTTTAGCTATTCGATGGATGGCTTTAATTTTCTACGCGATGCTGAGCGATGACAAAGTGTTATATCCTGCAGCCGCTTGTACTGTATATTATCCGAGGTAACGTAATCTAATCTATAACATAATTCAAGTCAAACCAGGGAATTCACATGCGTGTGAAGTTAGCAGATCAACTTCCAACAAATCACAAATAAATTGAACTTCTTTTCCCATACAACTGAGTTCTATAGTTTCTGGTACATTTTAATAATGGATCTCGCGATTTTACCCTAAAAAAAGATTGAAAAGATTATCTGCTACCTTCCCGTAGCAGATCGTTTTTTCAATGTTGGTTTTCTTTGGGTAAAATAGCGAGGATTATTACTAAATTGTAACAGAAAATATTGAATTTAGTTTCATACGAAGAAAAACTAAAAAAAAACAAGATTGGAAAAATGATCTGCTAGCTTCCCGTAGCAGAGCATTTTTTTTAATATTGGTCTTTTTGGGTTTAATCGCAAGAACTATTACTAAAATGCAACAGAAACTATAGAACTCAGTTGCATGCGAAAAGAACTCCCATTTATTTGTCTTTTGCTGGAAGTTGATCTGCTAATTTGACACGCATAAAATTCAGGATCTGTAGTAATTAATGGGAATTTCGATTGCGTACTCACAGTATACGGATTCTAAGCAATTAATGTTCGTCACCCTGTCCAATTAAATATTATACAGTGGAGTCATGGAACATTCAGTTAATCACGCGTTTAATAAGTTTATCATTGTTTTATTTGACTTTACGAAATTTTCATTACACTACGGAACGAAGCATCCAGCATTCCCATTCTGATACCAGATAACAAATTAACGCTTGCGTATGAGCAATGTGGCAATTGTCTACCCTGTGACAAAAAAGTTACGTACAAATATTTTGAAAGTAATATTTTTAAGTTGAAAATTCTTACATTGTAGACACGTAATCGTTACTCTGCTGTGATGTAATCTGTGGCAGTCGAAGAAAAAGATTAGGGTAATTTCCATTTTTTTTTGTACTCAGATTTTTCAAAAATAATGTCTCACCGTTGGGGGTCCGGGAAGTTAGCCTCGCATAATTCGAAAATTCCAATTCCGTTGTTTGTTCTGAGTCGTTCTAAGTTTGTTCTACAATGTTCCAGAAAAACAAGTTTGTAGCGGTGAGTAACCTAACGAGACATTTTCTAAGCCCATCACAACTCTGGATGTCTAACATTGAAAAAATGTAAATAAATTTGGTGTGACAGCCACTTTATGGTCCTCAAATATTCATTACGTTCAAATACTTTGAGGACCGACTCCAAACTATATACTTGTGCTCAAAGTAGTGGCTGTATAACTGAAATTATCCCCAACGTATATTTTATTTATATACATGCATAGATAGATATAGATAAACATTCAATAATGTATGTAGGAGTTTATGTCGCAATTTTGGTAGAAGCCGAAAAACCATTGAATGAAGAGCGAACGCGGCCGAGATGTTTTATTCCAGATTCTTCTGGCTTATTCTAGGTGGTTCCATATTGTTCTACGTTCTTCTAGGTTTTTCTAGATTTTACTAGGTTTTTGTAGGTTCTACGTTTTTATAGGTTGTTCCAGCTTGTTCTAGGTAGTTCTATGTTTTTCTATGTTCTAGGTTTTTATAGGTTGTTCTAGGTTTCACTAGGTTTTTATAGGTTCTACGTTTTTATAGGTTGTTCCAGCTTTTTCTAGGTTGTTCTATGTTTTTCTATGTTCTAGGTTTTTATAGGTTGTTCTAGGTTTTTATAGGTTTTTATAGGTTTTACTAGGTTTTTGTAGGTTCTACGTTTTTATAGGTTGTTCCAGCTTGTTCCAGCTTGTTC
>JARQTJ010000480.1:288741-358037 GCA_030142635.1 Trachelus troglodyta | reverse complement strand
TTTGTTAGAAACATTTTTGGATATAATCAATAGTTTGAGTGCTATTGCTCTGTAACACTTTATGTGCCTCACCCTGTGTATAAAATAAGTTTATATGATATTCTTTGTAGAAATTTTAAGTCTTGGGCTTTTCAGAATATTATAGTGATACTATGAACATTTTTTTTATGTGGATCAATATATAACTTATTTATAATTAATACTTGGGGAAACTGATCCCAATGATAAAACTTACATGTCATAGTGAAATTTATGATTCCCCCATACGTTTGCATTCCCTATAAATTGCTCAAACGTATGGAGTATGCCTTTTTTGTCTTTTATAGATTAGTTTGAAGATTTTACGTCAATCATAACCTCAAAATAAATCGCTTTTATTCAGTGTGATAACACTCTTGAATATACATACCATAATTTGGAGTACATATAATCAGTGCGATACAGCGTAACAAGCATCCATTAGAGAGGCGAACATTTTCCGAGTTTACTCGCAGTTTATTGACTTTCAGGGGAAAGTGCAAACTCGGCTTTTACACTAGAGCTAACTCTCTGTGGGGACTTTGGAGTGGCCTTTTACATACTGATATATGCAATTTTGAATCCAGAGGAAAAAAGCCGTAGTAACAGTTACAGGACATTTTCATTTAAATTTTAATCGCTGCGAAGATTTTTGAAAGCTTCTTTCTTTCTTGGTTTTGACATTACTTTTCTTTTTAGGATTCAATTATTACGATGGATTTCAGTTAATAAAAGGACGCTGCTACCATTACTTCCTGCAAGCAGTACCGCGTAACGAAGACTCAAGAGATAAAATACGCGAGGGAATCATAAATTGGATTACATTTTCCCTTTCTTTTTTTTTATCTGAATATTTTAACACGAACTTACTTTTCTCGTTCTGGTCTCATTACCAACAGATCGGTTGAATTATGAGTAATTTTCAAAATTCTCAGTCAGTAGTACAAGCATGGTTGTGTCCGATTCAGGTATACTAATTGTAAATTAAACAGAAGCACAACGATTCCGATAACATTGAAAGTGAATTTTGGAACATAACCTATATTTATACTTCACAAATATCCTAATAACAAGAGACGCGAAAGAATAATTAAGTATGATAGTAGGGTGCCTGAAAAAAATTGATCTTTTTCCTTGATGCGTCACTGTCAAAAGTACTTTTAATTGTGAGATTAAGTTCACGTAAATTCGCCGTGAATCGATATCGAGAGAAGGATTATGAATTTCCATAGAGTAAGCGTAAACGACTATGAATAATTGAATCTAAAATTTCATCCTTCTCGCGTCATCGCGAAAATCACTTTTATCATGTGACAATTTTAAAAAGCCAAGCAACGCGTTTCACGATTAATTACGTACAGTGAGTTTCATTGTCAGAAAAATTATCATGTCAGGTTGGCAAGCTCGTTACGCGACATAATTATTCCTAAGTAGAGATTTTCTGTAATTCATGTTCACTATATGTATAATTGTATTTAGGTCAACCCCTATAATTCCTTCTAAAGTTCAAATCTTCTCCCCTCTGTACCTGTAAATGAAGTTAAGGACTGCATAAATGCACACACTCTGTACACTTAACGTGTGAAAGGCACTGCGTCGCGAAATCAGGAATCCATTCTGCGAAAATGTCTTGTCTAACCTTTAAGTTTTTGCGCTTTGAAACGGAGAAAAAATTATAACCCCCCAAACTATATTCATATGATACAGAATATAGCGGCGCAACTGTCAAAGGGATAGAGATATGAAATGTCAATTGTACTTGAAAAAATTTGTTTTTTCGAGTCGAGAATTATTGATTTAAAGGAAAAAGTCATATATTGTCGCTCCTTTTTATTCTTATTTGGGGTATTGAGAAACGTAATTCTTATTCAATCTACCGGATGTATATTTTAATTAAATTTTGTTTTAATTCAAATACCTCTTACTAGGTTTCTACGTAATACAGCGGTGGATCGTTATTTGAATTTTGTGGAAACGAAAGCGTATATTGTGTATGGATAATGGTAACGTTTTTGCGGAAATCTTATTTCTTGGAAGGTTCAAGCTAAATTTATATTCGTTAACGGCGGAGCGTTTTGGCGTGTTTATATTTTTACTTATTTATTTATATTTTTGATTCTTCCCGTAATGTTAAAGTTTGTCGGATTAACTTTACGAGGCTGTCCTTGTAATGCATGCACGAGTGATTCCCGTATTTCGTTAACGAAGCAACAAGCAGCTTCATGTAATTTGGGAGGAGATATTATAAAGTTTGAACTTCCCGCGAAAAGTCGTTGCTGTAATTCAGTCCTATTGGCGCTGACTTTGATTATCGAGCCGTTACAAAAGAAACACCCCCATTTGTTGTTGTATAAGTTAAATTGTTAAAATAATTTTCGTATCGTTATCATTTTTCAAAATGATACTCGCTTTTGAGATGTTATAATTTGCTTTTTATTTTAATCCGATTATTTTTTATTGCCAACGACTTATAGGGGCTGTAATCTCGGCTTAGAACCTTCTTCAAGCCGAGAACACTGCAGCAGCCCTTAAAATAAATCTTAGTTTATGCGCGTATGCAAAATACTCGAATAAATAAGGAAAATGTATGTTCTATTTATATTATGCATATACTTTTTTTCTCTTGAATTAATTTTATTACACGATTGCAATTTTCAGACCGAAACGTGTATTCCTAGTGATTATATAACATCGTTGTACGCGAATATGATTTAGGATATTAAATTTCAAAAAGTTCCACGTTAATTAGTGTAAGGGAACTTTAAATTTTATTTTTGGGAAATTTAACCAAATGGCGCTTAAGCATTCAATTGATTCTCAGCAGAATATCGCCTGTTACTTTTGAATATGGTTTACTTTAATTATTTGGAATCAATGAAAATGGGAACAAACTATTTTATTTTTTCACGTGCCGAATGAGGTTTGTTAATTAATGTAAAATTGTAAAATTTTAATTCTATTCTAAAAGTGGCTCGCCCTAGTAATAACTATGAAGAACCGTGGTTAAAACACGAGATATAAAGTTTGATAAAAATGTCTTCTTTAATTAGAACAAGTTAGCCTCGAGCACCTTGGAAACTGTACCGACTGTACTTTATATTCATAATTTATAATTAATAACTTTTTTTTATTTCAATTGTCTGTAGGATCATAATACTCATGATGCTCCTATACTTATTCTTCGTATTTTGGATAATGGTACTGAATAACTTTGAGATCACCGAGGAAACTTTCATCTGGCACTGAGCAAATTTAATCGCAAAATTTATCCAACCTCTGCTGAATATTTTAAAGCCTTCTGAGTGCAGCCGGGACAGTTTCATTTCCCAATAGAGAAAGTCTCATTGTAGTCTGGCAAATAATATAATATTGTACGTCTTTAATGACGTGGGATGTTGTGCTTTGTTTCTTTTAGGTTTTTTGCGCATTTTATTTCTTTCACTTTTACCTTTATTATTTTCTTATCGATCCTTATCGTTCCTTGGGCAGTAGGAGAAAATCACCTGTCCTTGTTTTCAGTATTATGAGACACTCTGATAAAATGATCAATGTTGATAAATTTTTTATCGAGTTCAACTGTTGCTATTATTGTATTTTTTTGTAATTTTTGGTCTTTTTTTTTTGTATTTCAGCGATCTGGAAAACAACCTCATACAAAATATTGGCACTGCCTCAATAAAAGTGAAGGCTGAACAATTGTACGTATTTGAAAAAAATATTTTCTTCTTTACCTCATCTATTATCATATGTATCAGTCGGATGCGGAATGAACAAGTAGGAATAAAATTTCGCGCGGCAGATACGAAATCAGCATACATTGTGAAAGAGAATTTTTGTGAATCAGAAATTTGTGATATTTGCATTGCGATTTTTGTTTCGAAGAAACTAATTCGAAATTTGAATTTTTTAATTTCTAAAACATTGCATACTTCTCATTGAGTCTTTTTATGTATTTCAAGCAAGAATTAAAGAATACCTGCTCTATTCAAGAAAATTGCAAAAAAATCGCTATGTTTCATTCATCATCTGGCAAGAGGAAACCGGATGTCAGATTTAATTTAAAATACCTCAATGCTTTTATCGTTAATGATTTTATGGTCGATAGTTAAAATTAATGCAACACATTGGAAATCAACGTTCTATATATAGGAAAGACACTAAACGATACTGGCGTATAAGGCTTTCTCAATATTTTTCAATCAAACTAAAAGTCTTCCTATCACTTAAGGCTTCCCGATGACTTTTCAATTCACTATCCTGATTATACAATGATCATTAACAGTGTATTCCCAAACATGATTAAAATTGACTAACAACTTTTAAAGTCCAATTGTATCTGATCGTTTAAATAATTTTTCGTAACAATTATCCAGTAAATTTTGTTTATTCACAAAAATACAAATATTAATAATTAAATACATAGTGGTTATATATTTTTGCACGTGGACATTTTTTTTGACAATTACGTAATAACGTACTTTCCATGTATTGTGTTTGAAGCTGCTTTTTTTACTTGCAATACGTTTATGAGCAATATATAAGCGTATACCAGTCGATAGATTTTATAAAAGTGATTTTTTTTTTAAAAGAATCCGTTTGACTCATTCCCTGATCCTTACCATGTCTTTTGAAGTAACCTCGAAAATAATATTTTCTATGAAAGAATTTTCAAAAAGAAAAATTACGTAGTGCGAATGAACCAACGAGTTATTTTACTTCTCAGTAATATATCCTAGCATTACGCAATATATATCAGTTGATCTGAATTCAATAAATGTGAAAATACTTCGCAGCCTCTTTCGGGCGATTCAATTCGATACGAAAAATCCTATTACGCCAAACGTCAGTCGGGGTTAGAATTTGTTTGGAACCCAAAAAAAAAGAGAGAAATCGCAAAAGACATTGGATCCTTTTCCAATATCCCGTTCGCGATTGCAGTGTTCCGATCCTACGATATTTAATTAAAAAAAAATACTTTTGTATCTTTTTCAGTCTCGTGAACTACAACGAAATTTCCGTAGTCGACAGTATGGCGTTCAACGGTTCCGAAATTGCTAAGCTGTGAGTAAAAAAAAAGAAAAAGGAAAGGAAAAAATTTTCATATTTATTGGAATGATGAAATATTCACTGTGCAATTTTTTTGGTCTTTTTTTTTCTTTATTACCCGTCAGGCAAATCGGACTCGAATACTTTTGCATTTTTTCAATGATGTATTCTCGATTCATATTCAAGAGCGAAGGATTTTATTTAATGGTTTTATGATGTAACGCGGTTCGGGTGATGTTTACTTATCTTTCGATTTCTTCTTTTTCTTTTACTTCCGGTTCGTCATTCGTTCTTTATCGTTTCCATTACTGCGATAATACTCGTGGGTGTTATCGCACACTCAGGGTTTCAGTAACGACATAGTATACGATCTATGTACTCGCGATCTATATATCCTTGAGATCTCTACAAGAATCTTTTTGTTTGCTCTAGAAAACGATCGGAGACAGTTTGTTGGACTATTTTTCCTATAACTCGAGATATCACGACAAAGACAAGTGCACTTAGCAAAGAAAAGAAAAATTCCCTATTTCTTTTTAGGTTAAGGTAGAATTACGGTATAAAAATGATCCAAAAAATTTGTATTCAAAAATATCTGAATCAGCTGCACCTATTTGTTTAAAAAAAATGTATTTTGTCGTCTGGCTAAACAAAATGTATTAAATTTTGACTTTCTTGATTTTTGCCAAAAGTTTAGAAAATTAATCTATTCGTTAAAATACATTTACCAAAATCCGAGTGGTTTACTGTAAATCATTGAAAATACAAAAAGAAATTTACAAGGTACGCCAGATTTCAGCCAATCAAAAGCGTCATAAAATAACGAACGCGGTTATAGATTTAATGAGAAAAAAAACATTCAACTTGAAAAAGAGCATCGGATTCGTGCTGATAAGCGAAACCCATTGAAAAATGTCACTGTGATATTACTTGAAAACTTTGTAGGGCTTTGACACGAAACTTTTATTTTCTTCGGGCTTTTGTAAACCCGATGAAAGTGGCTCTCGAGGAAAAGCACAAAGCCGACGTTAACGGCTGTGTAATTAACACGTAATCTTTATTTAGCCGTGTCGTCTTTCCAATTAAATATCCCATCAGTTTCACGCATTAATTATATACCTACCGTCTACCCGTTATTGGAGAATATTTTGCTGTCCTTATTTCTTTCATCTCTCTCCATAAACGCCCGATATACAATCCCCCACTCAGTATTGGTATCCGTTACAGGAGCCTAAAGGGAAACGTGGCGCTGAGGAATATTCATACCGACGCATTTGTTGGACTCAAAAGCCTACGAAATCTGTAAGTATACGTAACCAGTATAGAAAATAGATATAAATTCGTGCCAGAGGAATTTTAAATGCATGGGACTGTATTAAAGAAAAAACTGTTTTGTTCCTGGTAAAATTACAATTTTTTATTTAAAAAAATTTGTTTGTAAGATTATATACACGTATAATATTTATTAGAATAAAAAGCAACTTAGCTGTCATTTGAATTTACTCTTTAAACACCTATCTTTATTGTACGATATTATATTTGTTTTAGGGACCTGTCAGAAACGTCTATTGTAGTCCTGCCTACAAAGGGTCTTCAAGATTTGGATACCCTAATCATGAAGGACACCAAATCACTCAAGGTCTTTCCCTCCATTTACAATTTCGAGTACATCAAGGAGGCCCATTTAACCTATCCTTATCACTGCTGCGCCTTCAAGTTCCCTGCTAAACACGATCCCGCGGAGCACAGAAAGCACGAGGTGAGGAAACGGAGGTGGAAAGAAAGCTGGGAACGAAGAGAAGAGAGTCAAGGGATTGAACTTAGTCGTAATTAGTAGATAAGGGTTGGGCGTGATAACAGGTACTTGATTTATATTCAAAACAGCATAAGGTATTTGTGGATTGACTTGCTAGTCTTTGGTCCATGGTACTTCTGCTTTGAAGCTTTGTAAACGTAAGACAGAAAATGGTCTTACAGTGACATTCTAGGCTCTTTTTTTTATACGTGCTAAGAGTCCAGTAAGTCTTGAAAAATTATTGCTTTTGACTATTGGCAAAATTGTATTGATCGATAAGGTTGCAACTGTTGATGGTAAATCTATAAATAGAAAATCAAAGCCCATGGCAGTTCTTGTTAAGTGAAATTCGATCGATTGGCAGTAACGTGACACGGGTGTCTAGTAATTAAAACGTTGTGGAAATCGGAGAAAGAAATTTCAATCAGAAGCTACGAACGAGCGTATGAAAGTTTCTTGTTCGATTTAATTAAATTGATTAATAGTAGAATGATAGTTTTATCAGAAAAATGGGTCATTCGTACGTCAGTCGGATATGGAAAGGTTTTTTTTATAAATCAAAATATATTTCTAGAATGAAAGAAAGCGTATAGAGTTTCCTTGTTTCAGGAATTTATCTTGCAAATTAAAAAGTACTGTGCACCGAGGCGACGTCGACGTCGCGACGACTGGTGGCAGCTCTCGTTCAACAGCTCGAATTCTTACGTGGACGAGGAGGGACATTTTCATGACATAGTCAAAAGCACCGACACGAAAATAAGCATCATGTGCGGAAACATCACCAGGGATTACAAGGATGTCAACTGTGAACCAATTCCCGATGCGTTTAATCCCTGCGAGGACTTAATGGGCAATTGGGCCCTTAGGATAGCGGTATTCTTGAACAGTCAATAGAATTAACATTTAATCAACGATTGGAGATTAGAGCCAATTCCTCATTGATTTTCGTTGATCGTTGAATATCTCTTTGATTCACCGATCTGACGCTGATTCAATTACACTGTAGACTAAAGATAGTCAAACGATGTTGAGTTTTTAATAGTGATTTAATTATAATAAATCTTGAAATTTCTACAGCCGGATTCTCAATGATCAATTTAATCTTTTGTCAAGGTTCAACATTTTAATTCTACATTCGGATATTTATAGATCCTTTGAGGAAAGCCAGATTTTTTAACGATTTTGTGCATTTCTCGTGTACTCTGGCTTGTCATTTAATTTTTAATTGATTAAGATCGTTTAACCATGGAATTTCATGAGTTGGCTGTATTACGTTTACTAGTGTTTTAATTTTAATTAATCGACAGCGACTAATGGATACTTGAATTTATTTCAGGTCTGGCTAGTCGCCGTCTTGGCAATCGTAGGAAATTTGGCTGTTCTTATCGTCCTTATCTCTTCAAGATTTCGCATGACGGTACCAAAGTTTCTAATGTGCAATCTGGCCTTGGCCGACCTGTGCATGGGCGTCTACTTGATATTAATTGCCAGTACGGATGCACGGAGTATCGGCGCATATTTCAATTATGCAATTGATTGGCAAAGTGGTAATGCTATTAAAATTCCCTGCGATACCCAGATAATTAATAAAAAAATATTGACACCTTATGCTATCAATTATCAACACAAACAATTTCTTCTCAACTCCTGACAGGTCTTGGCTGTCAAGTCGCAGGATACCTTACTGTCTTCTCCTCGGAACTCAGTATCTTTACACTGACAGTGATAACCAGCGAAAGATGGTACACGATAACGTATGCAATTCACCTGAACCGTCGACTGAAATTAAAAACAGCTGCAAGAATAATGGCGGTCGGTTGGATCTATGCAAGCGCAATGGCAGCCTTACCACTAATCGGTATATCCGGTTACGCGAAGACAAGGTTAAAATTTTTCATCGTTTGATATTCCACGACAGTAACAATAAAATTAGCAGTACCGATCGACCTTGAATAGTTACTCGTCTAATGACTTGTTTAATTAGCCTTGATAACGTCTGCATAAAAATTTGCCTGATTTACCGTCATTCAACGTGACGTAGATTAAAATAGACTTTTATGTACTTTCCAGTATCTGCCTGCCATTGGAGAATCGAGACACGACGGATCTTCTCTACTTGATAACATTGCTAGTCTTCAACGGTCTGGCTTTTTGGGTGATAGTCGCCTGTTACGGAAGAATGTATTGTTCGATTCGAGGAGGTCAAGAGGTCGTGATGCCGATGACACGTTCGGACATGACTGTTGCCAAGAGGATGGCGCTTCTAGTCTTTACGGATTTTGCATGCTGGGCGCCAATAGCGTTTTTCGGTTTAACTGCCCTCTCAGGTTATCCCCTGATCGACGTCACGCAAACGAAAATCTTATTGGTTTTCTTTTATCCGCTTAACAGCTGCGCCAATCCGTATTTATATGCTTTGTTAACGCATCAGTACAGAAGGGACATGTTTATTCTACTTTCCCGTTACGGAATGTGCGTTGATCGCGCTGCCAAATATAAAGGAGCCATCGGCGGGATCCCAACCGCTGCAGGTATTCGCGTTACCAATCAAATAAAACGTAATACGCCGAACAATCATAGAGGATCCGTGCTGACTACGGTTACCAGCGTTGATGTTTCCTCGCATAATAATAACGTGGCTAGGATGAATTCTCTTGGTGCCGTTCAGGAACTTCATCTTGTAAATATTAGACCCAATGGGGCTGTTCCTTTGTCTAGGGAGAATTCCGCGGGTAGAACGAAATATTGTAGTACGGCTAACTGAGGCAATTGGAAGGATGAACGTTTTAGGGGTCCTGAGGTTAATTATAAAGGGATATGTGAAATTGAATGCAAGACGGTTACTTAGAGTATTGATTGTCAGTAAGATTTGTATACAGGATGGATAAAATGGGTGAGATAGGATTTAAATGTTTTTTTTTTTTTTTTTTTTTTTTTTTGGTAAATACATAATATTTGGATTTGGAATTAACG
This sequence comes from Trachelus troglodyta, assembly GCA_030142635.1. NCBI lineage: Eukaryota > Metazoa > Arthropoda > Insecta > Hymenoptera > Cephidae > Trachelus > Trachelus troglodyta. The sequence continues at coordinate 348,205 of JARQTJ010000480.1, read as the reverse complement.
AGCTTGGAACGCAGCAGTGAAGTTTAGCTGAAACTTTTAAGAATAGGAAATTTATATTGAAGGGTAGATTATAGAAGTCTTGTCTGGTCGTGGTATAAGCGTTTGATTAAGTACTGGGTTTATTAATTGATTAAGAGGACGTTGGTGACATAAATGACAATGGAGGAGTTAATTGGTTTGATGAGAGAACGATTGTGGTTATTAGAAGTCTGAGGGCACTTGGGTGAATTGCCTGTAGCTAACAGTCGAGTGTCGGTGGAAGAATGAATAATTGGAGTTCTTATCGAAGAAGTTGACTTTGGTAATAGACAAGAAAAATACATTATGCTTGTAATTCAAGTTTTAGAAGAGCTTCGAGTGGTATTATGGAAAAGAGAAATGGTAGGGAAGTTGATTGTTCGAATGGACGCTTTTGTATTTATTATCAAATCGTGGAAAGGAGAAGCAGGATATAAAATTAAATTAAGTGTTCGGTCGTTTGCAACTATACAGTAATGTAGGATGTAAACTGTGACGTTATTTTTCGAATTAGAGTCACAATAGCGACTCCAGCTACCGATTCAGATAACGTTCTCAATTTATGGTTCCCTTCCAGTCGCCACCCTGATCGGAAGCTGCGCTCTCGAATTTATTAGTACAGCTACGTCAATGCTCTGGAAAGACTTGTTACCGTCGAGGTCCAATACTTAAATCTGCCGTGGAGAGATAGTCTCGACGTACCTAGTTACCTGGCAGAGGAGAGGAACCGACGGAGACGTCTCCACGGATCGGCAGAGGTCCGGGTGAGAACCGACGACCTGCTGAAGATGAGCAAAGGGCTGTAGAACGGGTGGAGATATAATTTTGATGTGGTTAAGGGCAGGGGAAGAACCCCCATCTGACCCGGGTTCAGGATGTGGTGCTTAGGTGTCGCCCGGTGCCCTGGGGAAGTGACCGTGGAGCATCTTCAGGAGTTACGTACCGATTCGCTAAGGAACGCTCTCGATTTGGTTTAAAGGGACGACTCGAGGGAAAGGATAAGACTTATCGGCTATAAGGATCACGACCAATCGGAATGATTAGTTCTCAAATTTGACTATTGTCAAAGTCAGTCTGTCTTGGGACACCGATCGAGGTGCCTCGCGCTTCCGGGATGCTTGCTGATAGTTTTTCTAACTGTTTCCTGCACGATGTAGAAAGTTCTTGCTTGTGCAGTTCTCGCGTTGCTCTGGCAATGTTCAGAAAATCTTATAGATTTTCTGCGTCAGTTGTGCAGTGTTGTGCTACAGTGCAGTGCCCATCCGAGTGTCCTCTGCAATTCTTGGCCTTGACGGATCAGCTGAACCAGATCCGGTGAGGAGTCGAAATTTATTAATTGGTGGAGGGATCTCGATTTTACAGCTACGGTTCGGCCTGTTATGTTCTCGATCAAGTGATCTCTGTATTTCGGCACTTTTTACCTGACGCTTACTCCGATCCTCTCTACCTCAAGTTTTCATTGCTGATTTTACGCGTCCTCAAAAATCTATGGGATCCGTTGAGCTATCGTTTCTTCTGATAGTCAGAACTCTCGTTTTGACGGAGTTGAGGCTGTTCCATCTCAATTCCCAGGTCATACCGGCTCGTCAGTTCCCGGTGAAAAAGGAACTGGCTGGCCCCAGCCTGACCTGCGGACGAAGGGTGGACGACCGAAGGTGACGTAAGTTAGTTCTCGGATTTTCGTTATCGATGTCGAGTTAAGAAAATAAGTTATAAGACGTATAAAAATGTTATTGTTTGATTGGTATTCTTTTTTGTATTATTTATTATCCGCATTACTTATCAATGCTTGTATATACTTATTGATTTAATAATAACGTTTTTTTTTGATCGATCAAAGGTTAGTGTTTCAGTGAGAGGAAACGAATTCTAGATCGATGAAAAAAAGAAATTGAATTTTAAAAAATTCGTGAATAACCTGAGGAAGATTAATAAGGTGGATTAATCTTGACAAGTTTTAATCTAGTCATTTATCACAATGCGATTGTACAGTTAAGTTACATGCGCGTATTTTAACTTAGATTAACATTAGTGTAAAGGATCATGATGAAGGAAAAGACTTCAGCCTTGTCAGGAATTTAAAAAATTAAAACCGTAATGTAATCTTTGTTTGTTTTTAAAAACTTGTAAAACAAATTATTTAATCTCTATGATACATTGCAGACGTATTGATGTTTCGTGAATTATTGGTAATGCCCAAAATTCTGGTATGAATTCTAGTATTTTTATGAAATCTTTAATAATGATAAAGTACATATCTCATAGATCGAATCCAATTACGAAGAAATTAGTAATTGCGTCCGCAATGTCTTAACGATAACAAAATTTATATAATTACGAAAATTCAATGTCTACGGTCCATGGTACAAAAGTAAGTCGCTGTGTCCTTTAAAAATGGCAAATTTCCAATGTATTAAAATATCAAATTTATATTACAACATTCTCCATGTCTTAGAGTAGCAGTAGATACGCACTACGGTCTTAGATGCCAGTTTGCATTTACTATGATTAATGATAAAGAAAAACTATTAAACGGTACAATAATGACCAAAGTAGCCATTTTTTGTTATTCGATAACATTCCGAAATTATTATTTTAATATCGTCATGCCAGCGTTGTATCAGAACGTACGTGATTCGTGAACTTCGTTATACATTCGTTAAAATTGATAAGTATATTAGGTTACAAAAGAAAATGTGGAACATCAATGTAAATTGAATCATTTGAATTTGAAAAAAAAATGAATGTTTCATTCATAATGTTTGTAGTACGATCGACGATTTTCGAGTTTCTGTAAATGGAATAATTGTTATTCCAACATACTTTTGTTGGGGACCAGACGTTTAAACTATGCATACAATAATGTATAATAACGAATAAAATAATATAACTCGTAATAAAAAGATACGAAAGGTAACCGTACTTAACTATAACAGTGTTTGTATTATAATAATATTAGTTACGCGCTACTGTAATGCAGCAATCGATGGGCAGTTCAGTAATATAATAAGAGCAGATAGAAAACAATTCCAAAAAATGTTTGGTAAACGTAAATCATAATATTTCTTGTATATAAAGCAAAAGCACACCAAGATAATTTCACGTAGAAAAAGATTTAAATCTATAACGCATCGTGTACAATATAATAAATATATGATAGACGTTAAACGTGATACAGACCATTTTCCATATTTTCTTTCCATCGCTGTGTTCTCTTCCATCATTTCATTATTATAATTAAACGAATGGAACAAACTCAATTCAAATGCAACTAAGGTCCCAGTAGCCGAAAGCTTAACGTTACGGTCCCAGTCAATATGAAATCGAATTTCCATTTATTTTTCATACACGCCTTGTCCAGTAGCTGGGACGTATTCGGCCGTTAGGAGGTCTACCTTACAAATTTCATGACACAAACTCATTCGGTCAATTCCCATAAACATTTCATGGTAACCATAGTCACCGAGAAGATACTAGTTAAGAGGACCTAACCTCGCGGGACTTTGTGTTCGAAAGCTAGTAAAGCACTACAGTAGAAACAGAAGATATGCTGGAGCTGTCATAGAAGTTCTGTCGGAGATTGACGTTTCACGTAGTTTGTTTCAGACAGAATACAAAGGGAGGCTGGACATTTACAAATATCTTCTCAGTTCCATTTTTCTTTTGTGCAGCACTAGCGCCACCAGCGGATCGGATAAGAAAGAGGAGAACCACTGCTTGGCAATGACTTGAGAACCATCGACCAATGAACAGCGCAGCGCAACCTAGAGAGTGAGTACTAAAAAAATAATAGTATCGTTTACTGAAGAGATAAAATATACTGGACACCTTATGAGATTTGGCGTCACGCGAGTCTGGATGTCGCCCATATTGTACGAGCGGTCTTTTTTTACCCAATTAACTGCTACCTCTGCGGAAAGTAATTGCACGAATTTAATAGTGCTTAGTAGTGTCGGTACTATAAATTAGTAGCACTTGCAATCAGTAGTATCGCTATTGTAATTTAGTGGTATTTTGTAGTGTTACTAATTGTTTCACGAGTGCTTAGTAGTGCATACTACAGAAACCAGTAATCAAATTACTGGAATAAAGCATTACAAGAAATAAAATGTATCCACAATGTATATTGTAAGCAAATGTTAATTAATAGTTTTCAATAGTATGTTTCATTTGGTCTGAGCCACGCTAAGCGTCAAATTAAACCAATATGGTGATATAGGTACTATTCATAATAGTTACTACTAAATTGCAATGGTGTTTATACCAGTGATAATCATCCAGTGCACTCATAATAGTGCAGTCTTTGCGGCAGTACATGAATTTACAAAAAGTGCTCGGTTTGTGGTGAGAATTCTAGTACTTTCTGGTAGTTATTTTCTGTGAAGAGTATATATTCTACATATAAGTAATCGCGATGCGTAGGATACACGGACTTGTCTGTTGGTCTGTTCAAAATTAGTCAAAGCTAATAACAAGGAACGGATCTCTGCCTTACCGACTGCAGATAAGACAAAACCATTAATCCTAAGACTCATATGGTACAAGATCCTTATGTACCCGAAGCAGGTATTCTAAGGTGCAGATTGTTGCGATGCGGCAAGATGAAAGAATGTCGCATTGATTACCTAGCAAGTAGGAGAATCCACTTGGTACGTTATCTATACGAATCAGAGAACTTTCCCCTGAGTCAGCGCGCTGAAAAATATTTTGTGCAAGTTCCAACACGTATTCTCAAGCATTGCAGAACATCCATTGGATCCTCCTGGCAGGTTCTGCTGGGTGCTGCGGGCAATGACTTGTTCTTAGGAACAGGCCGCGAAACGTCATTAGTCCGGTTGACAGGCACGTTGAATTTTTGGAAAATAATACCAGCAGTGTCGCGCAATGTTCTTAAGTTTATGGTTGATAACGATTGAGTTGACGGGAGCATCGAGGAATAAATGATAAACAAGTGAATTGCGCGTCTGGTGTAAATGTATATAATTGAAATATTTTTAAAAAAGTAAAATCATTTATCTATAATAATTATTTAAGAAAAGTGTATTTTGTTTGTAACGCTCAATATATAGAGATCAAAGTGTGAATAAGTCTGTCGAAGAATTTCGTGAGAATTACGTTTTTCTATTTTATTTCCTTACTTTCCAATTATTTATTTATCTTTTTACTCTAATCCGGTAATGTTATCCTACTCCGTGTTCATGATTTGAGGTTCAATTATTTCCTTATTTTAACGATTGATCCGTCTAGTCCAATTCGTTCTGTGATTTTTTTGTAAATTGCTTAAGCGCAATCAGGGTTAATAAGAGTGTGACGTTTTAATTAATTGATTCAATGTCTACCGCGCCAACTATGAGAAATTTCGAAAATCATTATTTTGGAAAACGGGTGAACGTTTCGCTGGCGCTTCGCTTCGGAAATGAAATCGTGATAGCTGATCCATCAGCAAGGTACGCATTTACTGTAAGCGTTTTGTATTTTATAACGTTTCTATAGACGATGAACTACAGTGGTTTCTATCGACGATGATAATCTATTAGCATAGGACACGGTAAAGTAGAATTCTTTTCCAACAACTCATACTGATTCATTTTATTTTAAATCTGTCTCATCGTCTCCCTGACTCATATTTTATGCTAGTGAATGACTAACGTTTATTAAAACAGAAATTAATTCAATGCATATGATATTTTTCACAATCTGGTGCAATCGGTTTAAACGACGTCATACTTGTAATCGCAGAAGTAATTAATCTTCCATGCTTCTCTCTAACGTTCGTTAAATTATTATTGATCAGCGTAAAATTTACTTAATCAACATAATCTGACAATAACTTAACGACATTAACGGAATTCGAGTATCGTCCTATCGTTGCTATCAGTAAAAATAATCATGAGCGATAATACAATGTAGTTCCAAAATTCCTCGCACGATGGCGCCGTGTGTCAGGAACTATATTTGTTTGCAGATAAGACGAACAAAAAAAGAGGAAGACAAATATTTTGTATTTTTCAATGCAAATACACAGAGACATATACCATCCTTTGAATCGTTCGTATAAACACTACTTGACTTATATAAATACTTGATTCCGTCTCAGACAGCGTGTCTCATGAAAAATATTTAATAACGCAATTATAACACATTCCAAACACAGCTGCATAATTCATACTAGAATGTTTGAAATTCAAATAAGACCAAAGTTCAATTGATAAGTTAATAATATAAATGTGATACCAATATTTCAGCACTCCGTAATTGCTCCGTTATCCTGCAATATATCCCATAGAGAGTTGTGAAAGATAAATGACTCGCTGAAAGCATAAACAATGCGCAACAACGAATTATGTTCCGCGGCAAATGTATGAGACAGAAGCAAAAACGAATAGTCGTTGCAAAACAAATTCAAATTTCGTTCTGTTGACAGCTGAACGCGTCTGCGCACGCATATTAATATTAGTACAGAGTCGGTCCGTAAGATGGCGCAGCGGTCGGGAAAAACAGAGGGAGCCCAAAGCGTTCCGACTCCACTATTCAGTCTCCCAGAAATACGTGCGTCGTCTGGAGGTTCCGCGAGTGCCGCGTAAAAGCAAGTAATTTATTCGTTGAACGAAAACAAAGCATCGTCCTCGCGGTGGCGGATATTGGCGTCCCGTCGGCGTCCGTCGACGTACCAGTATCCAGTGCGATGTGTAGCATCGAAAAACAGCGTTCACGCTGCTGCTAACGAACCCTAATAAATTTTGGAGTACCTACTTCTCTACCTGATTGTTATTACTGGTCTGGCTTCTTCCGTCGTCTACCGCGTTAACGAGTACCGTGCAAGTCATGGACAACTCTGTATCCTCCAACGCCTCGGAAAAGTTCCGGGTGAATCTAAGTTTCTGAAGCATCTATATAAACGGCATAACTGTACCCGGACGGGGCGTAATCGCGTATCGAAAGTGAAGACTGAGTTTTCGTGAACGTTTCAAAGTGGCCCCCGTTGCGTGTGCCGAGCGTGGCAGCAAAATTGGCTCTAACGCGGAACTCACGATGGTGATACGGTAAAGGCTTTATATATTTATTTTTCAATAAATTAACCTCCAAGTTTTACCTTAAGCTTATCCTGAATCCACGATCACTGTAGGATCCATTGTATCGCCTATGCTTGTAATTTTATTTTCAATAATCTTAAATTCATTGATTTTGTTGCTCCTCTATTTTTTCCTTTGATATTTCTTTCTCTTTTCATTTTCTCCGATTCTCTTTCTGCGTTACGATACTGCTCGGACGATATTTTTTCGTGGGCCCGTGCTACGTGAACTGTGATACAAACGCCTTTTGTCCTTGTTCTAATTTCGTTTTATGTTTGGCTATGTTTTTGTATTGATATTGACGTTTGCAAATTCTTCGGTCATTATTTCTTGCTTTGGTAAACTTTGTTAATATTCTTTGAGACCTGTTCGCGTTCCAGTAGAGTACAGCGAGTTAACTGCTTCGTGGAGAACCGATGTCTTTTACTCGTTCACTTGATAACTAGCATTATTGTCTGGAACATATGAAAGTAATTGGTCATTTAAAATATCTCCCAATTTACTTTGAGATTGTATTTCAGTGAAAAACTTTCAAATCTGTAAGTCGTCGACGAGTACAATTATTCTTGTCATACAATTTAAGCACGAGACATTTGTATCGTTGAAAGTTGTGTTTATAACCTCAAAATCACGAGTCCAATTGTAGTTGCGTCTTTAGTCGATAACTTATCTACAAGTTTAGTGACACTTATACCTTTGTCGCTTTTTTACGACGTCTGTCGATCAATACATCGATGAAGGAAACACGTTGACGCGACAAAGTAGAAAATTTTACTTATTTTGAAACTTATTAGGCGATGCTTTTTCGTTGTTGATTAATTTTTAAATTTTCGCGCCTTTTTTTCCCCCTTGCTCCGATTGGCTGACTACTTTGTATCCAGTGTAAACGATTACGTCTCTGGCCGTGGCAAAATGGTAACGCAAAAATACGAAAGAAACATAAAAGTATGAGAATCGTCTTGTTTCTTTGTGAATTTCTATTTTCACATTTATTGTTTTCGCACCTGGATCCGTTTTGGCGCCCCCTGTGTCGCAACATTGACCAGACAGATGTCTCTGCCGCGAATCGTAAACAAAGAGTCGCAGCGCACGGCGCATGCGCGTTTGTCGAATCGGGCTGTGTTCGAGTAACGGAGAAAACATAGAGGAAACAGAAAAAGAATAAAAGGAAGCAAAGGCACAGGCTTCATAATCAACAGGGCAGCAATAAATGAAATGATAAACAGCATCGTAGACTGTTGCTGCATTGAATGTAGAAATGAGAATTATCCGTAAGTTGAAATTCAAAAACTACAAGCTTATCAACAGTTTCTCAAGTTTACAACGAAAGTATGGATCTTTGTTTTCTTTAATTTAAACATCATCTTGCTGTTTTTGTATTTCCCTATCTCTCTCTCGCATTCTCTCTGTCTCTGGCTATCCTTATATGTATTTTTGTTATACCACCCGCACAACCCATCTCTTCTCTTCTTATACCAGCTTCTCCACCCACCCGCCCACATTTCTTTCTCTCTTGTCCGCCTCTTCCTTTTGCAACCATCCGGTTCTTGTACGCAACACAATCAACGTGCAAACTCCCCCTATAAATCTTCATTTACTGGTTACTGTTATTGTTTCTTGCTGCCGTTGATGTTGCTTTATTGATATTTTAGCTTTCTTTTCTTTTTTTTTTAATTTAATCAGTTTATTGAATGTTATTCGTCAAATTATTGATAACAGGTGCAAAACACGGGCGTTTGTAAAGTTATCTGATTATTTTTATCAGTTTTTCAACTCTATATATGTAAAATAGGTTGCCTCAGTCTCAAACGGCAAGGCCTGTTGTTTTATGTCCAAGGAAATGAAACGTCAACAAAAAAAATACTTTCGCTTATATGCAGATTAATTTGTCATTGATTGATTGTTTTTTCAAATTTCTTTTAATCTGCGCACCAGTATTTAATACCGTCATCGACCGTGTAAACAATCGAAAATTGCGTCTTTGTTCTCCTCCGAGTACCGATGTATGCAATCAGTGTCTTCGAATATTTCTATCTCGAACGTGGTAACCCCTGTAGCTTGCATGATTATTCAAATTTAATTTTCTATCAACCGAGCTACAAGCACTGTACAAAATGGAGGTAGAAATAGAGCAGAAATCAAGCTGGCATCATTGTGTAACTTATTGCTGCGTACAACGCTTGCGCTATTGACCTTCACTCGAAGTTGCACGAAACTTCCATTAGTAATTTTAATATTTGCACGTAAGACGTATCTGCAGAAACTCGATCCTATCTTGTTCTTTTCCATTAGTGTGACTGCCTTCGAAGGTTTCATAGTATTGATTTAGCATAACTGAAGTTTGTTAGTACATTATTTTTTTCTTACATCAGGCATAGTTTTCAACCGCGTCCTAGGCGTTACAAGTAGATAGGAATATTCGATGAAACTTGTTTATATTCAAAGCAAATGCAATTCCCGTCCATAATTATTGCAATTCCTCAGTGCTTCATGAATAGTCATCCTGACGTTCTTCAACTGCGTCCGTTTTACGGTGTTATTGTTATACTCATCGACTGGTCTATCAGTATACCTATAGGAATCTAGCCTTTGGTTCTAAAATAAAAAGAAGAATTGTTAATTAATAATAAAAAAAATATCGATTAAACAAAAATTTTATCCAGCGCCTTTCGTAAATTTCAGCACGTAGCAATTTTCTTGTACCAATAAAAATTTGCTGTTACACAAGCTGTGTTGCATTTTTGAATATTATTTGCGTTAAAAATTTCGTCTCTATCTCTAAGCATACAACCGATACAGCAATTCTTCTCTCAATTACCCAGTATATTTATACCCAAATAATCAACTGGCATCATAACAGCCAATTAACGCGTTATCATTGTTGCTTATTTTCATTATTACTTCGCCTCGCGTATCCCTCCCTGAGAGAGAAAGCCTCCCTTCGTACTATTGTATACGAAAGTGATCGAATATCGAGTTAACGCTTTATGGCCCAATCTACGACACTGAAATAATAGATGGCGACACCTGACGCCAACCGACACCCCCTCGATGCTCGTATATAGGAAACTCCAATCGGAATGAATTTTCGTCGAGTAGCTATACGAATCGCTCTTTTATTTTTCATTAACAAAAGCGACGCTCCGGTCTAGCGCTTTACTTGCGAATTTCATAATGAAGCTATCATCGTCCCCCTTAACTAAACTGGGTAAAAAGGGATTGAAGTTGGGTGGACGATTGTTAGTCGAGAGAGAAAGACGTATGTATATAGCGTATGCTTTACTGGTGACGTTGTCTTTCTCTTGAAATCGACCAAATGCCGTAGAAGCGTGTTGCACGTGAAGGTTGTACTTTGTAAATACAAAAAGAAAATTGATGAGGTCAGTATATGCATTTGTAATTTAAATCGTATATAAATTAGCGATTGTGCTACTTACACTTTATATTCGTTTATTGCAATGATAGGTATTCGAGTACGTAAGATCATTGTGTTGATTCTTCTAATTTTCTTTGAATGGTCAAGAATTTTTGTGCCGTGTAACACGGACAAAGTTAGAATTACGTGCGAAGCAAAATGCGACTTTTGTCGTGAAAGAAAAAGGTAATACAAGAAAATGCTCTTTCGTGGTATTGTAATATAGTTTGGATAGGTACGGATACAGTGAGGAAGATATGTTGGCTTCTTGTCATCGCAAGTACACGCACTTTACGCGTGTATGCGTGCATCGGTTTATAACGTAAAAATGTTGAGAAATGTGGAAACATTGTTTATTCGAGGATACGCCCATCCGTATCGTTCACAGTGGGAACGCACTTTATTTGTTTAATGATATGCTCGTTTACGACGGTGTATCCTTCTTTTCTGTCTCTTTCGTGCGGGTAATACCGAAATTCGCAAGAACTTAACGATTCTCGGGAATTGCGATGTCTCCCGGTTTTAATATTTCCGGGAAACCTGTAAAATAGTTACGAGGAGTCACGTAGTCGACTGCACGTTGCACTTGAACACGTTGCGGCTTGTCAAGCTGCAAGTACGATCTTGTTATTGTTTATTTGAATTGGAAAGCTTCTCGAGGCGTCCGCCAGACGGCGCTGGCAAGCGCGCTCCTGATTGGTGCGTCGTACGCGTGACGTTACACGAGGAGCAAACATGGCGGCGTTTTTATTACGGAATTTAGGTTGATTAAACTGTGTTGTTTATTGGTTTTTTTTTCTTTTACGAAATACCGGAGAAATGTTTGGATTATTTAATTATGAGGAATTCACTCTTGCGCCTTTTGGCTGATGAATTCTGTTGATGTAAGTTTTTCTGTATAATCCTTTTGACAGATGGATATTTATCATATGCCTTTTTGAGGTTACGTTCGCTGTGATATTTTTATGTGAATTTTCTAGGAGGCGTGCTAGTTAAGCACTGCGCTTCTTTATGTGTCGGTAGTTATTTGTGTGACGATAACGACTTATCTTTTAATTATGTAATTTTTTATTGCTCTTCTATGGCGAAACTCGGGACGCTACATTCGTCGCGATTGTGTATATGCGCATGCGTCGGTTTAAAGGCACGTTGCAGTGAAACGCTGTAAAGTTGAAAAAAATTACGATAACTTTCTTTTTTTGTGAAATCATTACGTGCTTTGTGCGCGGGGATACGTTTTGAAAAGGCTCTGCCGAAGCTTGGAAAGATTTGTGACGCTTAGCTTGAGTGAAGCTGGGACGAGGAGAAAAATAATTTTAAGTTGACTAACTAGATCAAGCTGCGCGTTAACGTCGAAAAAAAAAATAATGAACAACTGCGAATTTACTACTTCTAGCACATCTCATCGTTGAAGGAGAAAGCCAAAGGGAATGGAAGGAATTTACCAGTTAAAAAAGAATGGATTAACAGTTGCGAATTTATCACTTGAAAAATATACGATTTCTTCGCGCAGTGACGAGTCTCTTCACTTTTTATGTAGGAACTGTGAAAATATAATATAAAAAATTGATGTCCCACTGTAGTCGAAAGAATATGGCGCCATATAACAAGGTTTATGAGGCAAATTTTGGTACAACTTTTTTTTTTCAAGGAAATGAATTCTGCTCCGTTGATGGATTTCTAAAAGAAAACGTAGTTTCTTTTTTAATGAATTTCTAATGAAACAAAATGACAGTCATCGATCGTGTATCAAATCCCTACGTTTTAACGACGTTAAATAAACTTCGAATCCAATAAAGTCGAATGAACAACAAATACCGTAAGGTAAGGGAGCGCTGTCCTAATGGGCTTATATATGGCTGTAAATTTTGAAAACTTTTTCATCGTCATTACAACGCCTTTCAATAATAAACCATCTGGCGCCATCTGTTTTACATAATTTCACACTACCTCCCTCTAACACGCCCTTGACATGTCTCCGCTTTTACGGAAAGCACTTCTCATGGTCCCATATGGGCGTCTGGTCCCATGCGCTTTATTATGTTGGCCATATAAACCGACCTGGCTTCTCTTGAATTCTTTTACACGAGAGGGGCAACAATTTTGATAAAAAAAAACCTACTGTGTCAATGAAACACGTGGCGATCAGCTGTACGATACGATTTTCCCTGTACTTGTTTATATTTTATATTCCATAAAAGAAAGTAGTATATTTCCCATAGCACGGAAAAGTCAAGCGATTAAACATCAGTTCCTCTTATCACGTGTAGATTAAACTATACCGTTTTAGCACGATCCTTGGCAGAAATACGTAACAGTGTTTCGCACGTTATCAATCGAATTTAGCAAAGTGATAAAAAGAAGAAAAAAACTTCATAAAGCAATGTCAGCGTCGTTGCAGGTGCTAATGCGAAAAAAAAGAACGATACCAACAAAAGAAAACGGCTTATCAGCAAAGTCGATATCTCAACTATCTTGTTTAAAACATTTTATCATTTTCGTTATCTTGTTTTTTTTTTAAATCGATAGTTACCGTAATTTTTCTGGACGATCTTTCATCGCGACCCTCAATTCTGTTTTTCACCGACTGATTTTCCCGTATGGAATTTCAATCTTTTTTTTCTCTCACCCTTCACTCAACCAAACAATCGCAGTAACGATAACACCGTACGACAGCCTCCAATACCCATGCATCTCACGAACCTTAATTTTTTTCTCATTTGCCCTCGGCTATGCCAACCAAAAACTCAAAAATTGCACCCTCGCGCGAATAAAACATCGTCACCCGTACGTCTCGATAAATAAAATCCTTATATATTAACTTTCAAGTATCCTGCACAGATAACCAAGTTTACCAAAGCATTTCCATTAAGCGACAAGAAAGGACTTTCGCATTGATTTTCTTTCCCGAATTGAAAACGAGACTGAGACACGTAGGAGTGAGGTTAGGTACCATTGGGAATAAATTATTTCGTCCTGGGTCGGGGATTAGCGCGACAGGGATTCTCTTTGTTCCGAAGGGCTAACCTTAGGTAGCGCTCTGTTGTCTGTTTGTCTTGCTCTCATTCGGTTTACTCTCTCTCCCTCCCTCCCTCCCTCTTCCCTCACTCTTCATGCCAAAGCTCAGAGAAATTAGTCGTTCGTTTCGTGTCCCTTACTGACGTTACCAGCCTTTACGACTCTTCCTTTACCTCCCCGCCCTCCATTCTTTGTTCTCTTTTCCACCACAATGAATCAATTGTCCAACACAAAATTCTTATTCTCGCGTTATACCAAGAGTCCAGATTGCTGCACGTGCTGCCGTACTCCGAGTGCGCGCTGCAATTAGGTAGTGCGTCCTTACGTTATTGCACGGTTCTCGAGTGGTTTGTGCAATCCGGTGATTGTTTTTCTTTTTCTTTCTTTTTACGTCCCATTGTTGACACATACGACGGATTGCGTACAGTCCTTGTCCTGTTTGCCGAGAAAAGTGTCAGCCACTCGGGCGATGTTATCTTGCGGGTTGACACGCACCTATTCAGGGTCCTCTTCGACTTTGTGTCAGACGTACTTATTCAAGGTCGTTCGAAATTTACTCTATCCATTACTGGATCTCAGCTTAGTTTTGTGTGCTCTGAATTGGTTTTTATCGAATATAGACGATGGATTTACGCTGGGTCTGTAAATGTTGAGTCTATTGTTAGTCCGTGGTTTGGAATTTGTGACGTCAGACGGTAGGACTGCTCCAGTAGTTATTTCACTTTGGTCTTAAGTAATTTAAGGAGACGTGGCCTTGCGCCGTATTAGTTTTGCATACGACCGTAAATGCCGGAAGACACGATTTAAATCGTATCTGCATAGACGACTTGGTCTGACTGAAGTCTCGTTGCGGTCGGGACCTAGTCGCTTTACTTCTACGGTCCGATATTTTCGTTGGAGGAATTTTGTAGGTAAAAATTTTTAATCTTATATTTAGCACATTGGCTTGACTTTGTCCCGGCTCAAGGAGAGTTCAAACCAGTCGTTGCAGACTTGACTGACCCTGTAGCGAAATGAGAAGTGGCTGATCCAGGTCAAAGAGACGTACCCAAGTCTGGTCTGAGATATTTTTTGACATTTGAATATTTTTTTTTACGCTGAGCTAGCTAGCGCGTCTTTCTTTGTCTTCAAGGTACGTCAGCCTGATGTACGTGATTTAAAATTCAAGTTTACGTGATTGTGGTCTATGGTAATTATGATAACAGGGTCAGGGTCATGTCAACAGCGACAGACCTGAACAATTTGATAAGTCTTAACAAACTTAACGCGTGTTTATTTATACCCGGTAAAAATTCGTGTGCACTCGTTGTTGACAGTTTAGCGAATAATAATAATTATCCGACCGACGGACAAATTTTTGTAACTTTGTGACAGCGCGGTCGTAAATCTGATTTAAACGGACCCGCTAATCCACGTATAGTTACGTGTGTTCGTTGGCAACTTGAAAAAAATATTTGTACGAAAACTTACTTCCGATTACACGTTGTTACCTCGAAGCTAGATCCGTGACCGTTGTTTTATCCGGTGGCATTAACGAGATAACTCATAAAAAAAGAAAATAAATATAAACGCGATGCGCTCTCTTTCACGGTCACGTATTTCGAATGTCCCTTGGGGAAATATTCATGAGCACGTGCGCGCGCGCATCACGCACGTAGACCCGTTGCGTCTATTATGGAATCTAATCAAAATGGATTTTCTCGTCGCCGTGAATATCAAATCTCTTTTTATTTTTTAAAGCTGCTTAAAAGCACGTCATTATCTTACGCGGAGCGTTGGTACCGGTAGTGCGCGCGCAGCCGGGATATTTACGCGGGATTTTTTGAAAGATGGGGAAAACACGACGCCGCCATTGGGACGCGATTGGGAATAAATAATGTCAAGAAACAATTTTATTTAGTTTATTAACTTTGTTAATCTTTGGCAATAATTTTATATTCGTAATTACGTGATAATTTTTTAAGTTGATGGTACTTAAATAAATAATTTTTTTTTCTTTTATTCAGTTTTCACTGTTCTTCGATGTCCATCAATTTGTCATACACGCAAGATGTCTGAAAGCGTTACAAGAGGATGTTCCCTTAAGCGATCTATCGATCTTGTCGATCAATTCTATTTACCGCTGGTTCACGTAGACGGCCGGAAATTGATGTTGGTCGCGACGGGTGGTACCTCTTAACAAAGTGTCTTGTGACAAAGGAGAGGAGTAGCGAGAACACTCAATTGCGGTGGATCTACCTCCCCGCTCCTCCCTCTTTCACCCTTCACGGTATTATACTCCCTGCTAACATGGCGTCCGTCTACGAGAACAACGAGATGACTCCAGTCTCGACAATGACGTGCATTCCGCCTTTTTTCCTTGTCGGTCGCTGTAACTTTCCTTTGTTTCTTTTTTTTTTTCTGAAATTTTTGTCACACTCTTAAAATCAATATTCTTGCATCACTTTTCTTTCTGTTTCCATATTATATCCGCTCTCTGTATTCCTCTGTCAATGAACGAACTTCTCACGTCTCTCACCCACACGAAAGCGTATGATCGGACTTACGCGAGATCACGTCACCAATTAATCGGGCAGACCCTGCCGACTGGCGTCTAAAGTTTCGTCGTAGTTCCGTGATACAGCTTGCACCTCGCGAAAGATCGTTATCGGAGGGGCGAGAGGGGGAGGGACTCTCCGAATGAAACCCAGGAACCACGGGGATCGTAAACAGTCGTTAAATCAGAGCCATAGATCGTAAATACAATGACGGCGAAGGCCGTCGCGTGTAAAAATTAAGTGGCGCCATCTGTCGGGAGAAACAATAACTAAGGCAGCTCGCTACACCGTTTCACGTATAATACGTACGAAATTTCGTATTAAAGCTTATCGCGCGACAATAGTATTGTTCGGGTCTCGTAATCGACTATTTTTTTTAATAGAATTTTCGACCGGTTAAATTTTTCATTTGATATTTCTATCTTCGAAAATAATTTTTTTATTTTAATCGAGCATCTTATGCCTCATCGTACTCTTGGACTTTATTATACGAAGTTTCGTGACGTGGACGCTCGGCTAGATATTTCCACCGTAGACACAGACCCCTTATTTCGTGAAGGGTTCGGCAATGCGAGAAAGGGTGGCTAAACTACAAGGGTGGTATCGCCGTGGAACGAAGGGATGCTTTTGGGAGTGTCGTGGAAAACGAGGGTTGAAATGCCAACGAGCACCGAGGTCCGTTTATTTCTATGATGGTCCCGCCGCAAGGGATGAGCCTCCCCACTCTCCACAACCGAAACGCTTAAACGGGCAATGCGCCCTCGATAAAATAAAACAGACATCTCGAACCGCCCGGTACTCAGTCACTCTCCCCGCCCCGTCTGCTTCGTCCTCAAAAGTCTTGTACCTCCTAAACGTTGCTCGCGCAACGTTTTACGACGTTGACCGACAAAATTGAGTAACGATTTTTTTTTCTTTCGAATTCGTCAAAATTCTTCGTAACACATTCTATCTCGCGTATGCAATCAATTTCTGATAACGAATGACATTTTTATTCGATCCTGAATTCTTTTTTTATATTTATCCACGTTACGAGCGGTCTGTCCGTGCTGTTGGATTAATTTTTTTTCTCTCCCATTGAACGTTTTCTATTTTTTATTATGCAATGCCGCTTGCTAATTCATCTTTAGCATAGGTATTTGACCGACTATATCTATATCTACACGTATTTTCTCTCATCCGTGCAATAAACGCGTTTCGCGCGTCCGCGACCTGAATTTCTAAAAGGCAAATATATATGTATATGTATATGAGAATCAGCGATGCCAATAGTGCATATTAAATCGGCGAATATCGAACGTATATTTGCCTATGCATTCTTTTTAAATGAAATACCTCTATTATACTTTCATATACGGTAGGAGTCCGCCATTTTGTAATTAATAATCCTAAGTGACGTCTGAATCTCTTGCGTCGAGAGACGGTGAATCAGTGACCCAGACTTTCTCACGATTCCAACTTGTTTTTGCTTTCAATTGAATGCGCGCCGTACGTGCTAGTTTACCCAGTTTGCCTTGTTTTCATCTGGAGTCTGATGGTTTTACATAGAAACGGAACTTTCGTTGTTAAAAGAAAAAAAATTTTAATCGCTCCTTTCCTCCATTTTGCCCGGATACGCGTAAAAGTAAAAATAAAGGCATATGACGTGTACCCAATTAATTGTCTGTTATTGACCCAATTAAAGGAGCCAGCATCTCTTATACGAATCTCAATAGGAATTCATATCCGTCGTAGCTACGATAAGATAACGCGCGCTTTACGCAACGTTTGCTGCATCTGTTCGTTCATGCTCGACGCTCGGCGTCGTTACGTAACGACAAAGGCCATAACAGTTCGACATGTCGATACGCTTGATTTTCTTGCGTCCTTCGCCAAGTGACATTGGAAGCTACAAAAATTGCGAAACCTTGAACCGGATTTTGCGATTTTAGGAACGCCGAGACGCCGTAACGTTTTCAAACCGCTAATTACTAATGAGGAATCATTAACGATTTATAGCGCCACCGTATCGCACGGCGGTAATATCGGGTACTAATAAACGTCAGATGAAAAATGACTAACGTCAGTTTTTATTACGGATTCATGTCTTATGATATCGAAATACCAGACTTGACGTTTGGTATCCATTTTTGATAAATTGGCCATGATACGTTTTCGAGTAGATCTTATCTGTAGACACGTGATCTGAACTAAACCAACTTAGCTGATTTGAATTTTTTTTAACAGGGTTTTTTTGGTCAGTTTTATATATGCATAGGTACTCGTTCGCGTCTGGCTACAGTATTAAATTTAATCAGAATTCTAGTGGGAAATATCATTAGCTGTCCGTGTTCAGTGATATTCAAAGAGACGATTGCGTCATTGAATCACGCATGTGACGTATGGACTGCGCTTTAGTTTGTCGTGCATTTCGTCATCTCGTTTCTGTAACGCTCATATGGCATCGGTCGTCAGACACATGTTTCATTGATCCGTTATATTTTTTTCCCCACGAGCTATGACCCCTTCTCCCGACGCTCACCCCTCCCTACTCGCCCACTGATACTTTGCTCCCCTTTTTTCTCTTGTCCCTCTCACTCCTCTTCAATCAGTCTTTCCTTTGCTCTGTTATTCTTCTCGCTTTTACGAAGTTTCTTGTGCGTTTGTCTCCGTTCGTCTGTCCTCTTATTTTATTCTTTCCTCGTCGCTTTGTGCTGCTTCTATTCGGCCAGAACGGAAATGCGGGTCATCGGTTACACGATCTAATTATAGTTTGTTATACCGACGATCCTGGCTCATTTCACCCGAAACACGAAATTAAATTGAACCTTGGTGAAGATTCTTGAAGACCGTGTAATTTTATTTTGGTTTCTGAGTTGAACCAGTTTTCAGTTTTATTTTTCTTGGCCTTGTTTGGGGCTTCACAAATAAAATGGGATAATGCCATGGAACATGGATAATCGTTCCTTCTTTTATTTTCAATTCGTAAACCTCATTTACGCGCGTCCCGTCCTCAACCAGAATGGCGGCTCTTTTTTTCCTCGAGGTGGCCGTGGATTGACGACGGTGGCGCCTCTGCAGAGAAATTGTCAAACCGAGAGGTTACGTGCCGTAAAGAACCGTAGAGTGCAAGACAGGAAATTGTGGCGCTCGAGAAACTCAAAACAGTTTCTCGTGGAATGTTTTTGGTAGGATGAGTTCCAAAAATAACATGGCGGCAGTTATCGCATCTGCACACGTGACTTAGAACCGGAATGTCTCGATTGTATCGAGACTTTTTTTCTTCCTCTTTCCATTACATTTTCTCTCACGGCGGCGCATCTGCTCTCAAGTTTTATTTCATGCCTCGTCGTCGCCTTCCATCGACATTCTTCTTTCTCTTGTTAAGCCCAAGAAAATAATCCAGGAGATCTACGTAAAGAGAGTGTCTTGTGACGAGGAAAAAGAAAAACAATAAAACTGGAACGTGACTCCGATACGGCTCTTAGGCCCCTTCGTAATACGATCGATTAATCTCGGTATCGGAACGGTTTCGAAAATAAAGAAGACGTAAGACATCCGTTACCATTATACACTAGCGCCATCTTTTTCCTCGTTTCTCCCGATCAAACTGCCTGTATACATAAAAAATATGAAAAATTTTGTATATTCATTAATTAAATTTCTACACAAACAATAAATACCCGCATACTAAATCTAGAATGTAAAATTATATTATTATCTTCGGACAATTTTTATTCATTTTTTTTCTCTCGTATCATAAATTAAACCCGAACGAAGGTCTCCACTTTCTCATGTCAGTAACTGGACATTGTGTGAACTACTGTATGCCCAATGAATATGCGTGCTCGTATGAACGAGGCTTGCTCATACCGGCATAGGTATATATCATAAGGTTATATGTGAATAGGTGTTTTTATGCGAAACATATATACAGGTATACGTACGTAATGCTGGCGCTTACGGGACAGGATGCGCTTCTATAGCGCTTAACAACAATATAAAATGGATGAACCGCTCGGGATGGCTATCTCGTAGAAATACCGTGTTATCTTGTTCATGCGAGGTTGTACACCTTTCAAGCACACGCACTAATCCCTACACACATGAGGTCACGCACGTAGACCTACACAAGCCTGAAAATCGCACTAGTGTTGGTTTCGATTGTTGACTGCGTCGCTATAGCAACGGCTACGCCACGAACTAAAGCAAGGTCCGGTTATGTTATGTCGTGCATATATTAAAAAATATTTGCTTGTATTTTCAAAACTGATTAAAACGGTGTAACGAGAATTTAAAAAGCTGCCTCGATTAATCGCGGTATGGACGTCGATAAAACATTTACGAGCTACTCGAGGCTTGCGTAATCCGGGCACGTTTATGAACGTTTTGAAATCGTCGTCGATTGCCGGAAGTGAATTTTCCGTTACGAATTTAAATTCGAAATGCTTTGTGCTCCGGAGGAGACGCGATCGTCAACTTTTTCTTTTATGAATATTTTTTTATCCGCTGATTTCGATTGGTACGAGATATCGATACCAGGATAGATGGCGGTAGTGGACAATTTCGATTTATATTATTGAAGTTCGTGGATAATGTTAAGTATGTGTCAATATTTGTTTTTTATTGGGCTGCCACGGAACAACATGGCAGACCCCAGCTAGGTATTCCTATGCCAGTGAACTTCACACTGGTTGCCTGTATATTCCGTAGCAAATGCCTTTAGTGCCCGTAGATTAGGATCTGTAGGAGGCCATGTTTAAGTGTCCGTGAGGCATTGATTGTGTAGTGTATAGAGTGAACGATGGTTCTAGGTATTGGAATCAGTCGATTGTTGGTCGCAGGTTAAAATTTCCTTTCTTAGAAGATAGCCAAACTCGATGACCCCGTAAATGGAGACCGGGAGAGGTTGTAACGGTTTTTAAGTTCCTGGAATAACTCGGTCGGTAAGAGCTTTTTCGAGTGTCGTGACGTCACGCGTTGGATTAAATTGCATCGGGAATGCCAAATTTACGAGAGGTTTTTAATATATTTTCTTTGAAAATTTATTTCGCAGGGGCCAAGTATCAAATCGTTGTATGGGGATTTTCTAGTTTTTTTTTTTTCCGTTTGCTCTCGTAACCCTATATGGGGATCGAAGTTTCTTTTTCTTGTTCCTTAGTTGGCTTTATGCCCTCGTTGAGGCGCCAAGTTCTAGGTGGGGATCGAAGTGGCAGGAAATGAAATTGAGTATTTTTGTAACAGTTGGTTCAATGTGTTCGAAAATTTGAGGGAAATAGGTTATGTGGAGTATGATGGCGCTGGATTTATTTCACTTCATAGAGACCGTGAATCTTTCAACGAGCTTGATATACGTGTTTTGAAATTACTCCCGTATCGATTTCTTGGTACGTTTTGTTATTAAAAATAAGTTACGCTCTGACAGCAATATAGACAATTTTGAGAATTGTCTGCGTAGACAGTTTCAAATAGGTTAAATACATCCAGGATATTTAAGTACGACGTATGACAGCTGTAACAGTTGTATCCATGTGTATATTGATACGATTATAATTTTCTAGGTAATTTTCTACGACATTCGACAATAAGGCCGCTGTAAAGAATTTGCATCTGTGTACCGACCTTAAGTGCTCGCGGTGTAGATAGCGATGATATATATGTAGACACGTACTAATGGGCTTTGTAGTGGAACTTCAGAGTAGTAGTGCTAGTCGTAAGTAAATATACGATCGTACACTTTATAGTGAACTCGGCTTAAGGTTTGAGTGTCGATTGAATAACTGTTAACGGCTTGTCGACTGTTTAGCTTTTGTCGATGCTCAAGTGCGTAAACATGTGTGAATAAATCAGCCATAGGACACGTTTTCATTGTCGCGAATGAAGTTTATCGTTCGGCCGTTGTGAACGGGGTTTAATGCTATCTCTCGCAACGAGCGAACCTCGGGGAAGAGGGCATCGGGCTGCCTAGCTTGCCGGTCAACAAACCGTGGCAAACCTTGGTAGAGCATTCAACCGCATCGTAGCGTCATTATTCATTAATGATTAAGAGGCATCTATAAAGTGAATCTAAGTTTCATAGGGATAATCGTGCCGCCATGATGCGAACTGAAAATAGACAACTGTAATATGAAGCGTGTAGACAAAAACTATTTTCCTCGAATCTCTAACGAGTCGAGTCTTATTAACGGTATAGGTATATATATATTTTTCTCATTATAACTGACTCAAATTTTGAATTTGGCGGGTCGACTTTTCATAACCTTTATAATCAGTACCTAATAAGAATTCATTGAATCGATTGCGTTTTGTTTGTAATCGTTAAATTTTTTTTCCATCTCTATGATCAGTGCCAAATATTAATTAGCATACAATGGCATCCGATCGTTTGCCAAAAATGGTGCGGAAATTAATATTTCATTAGAGATCTATACATACAGGAAGTGTAAATGATTCGAGGATCGTTCACGGTGTACGCGTTTAAAAATCTAATATGGCGAACCTATGCAAGAGTGGTACAACTGTCCATTTTTCTTATCTAAAGTGAAATCGCGCCATTTCTTAAAAAAAAATAGCACAGTACCATGCCTTGTCCATTTTCTTAAGAGAATAACGTCTCCTTGTATTCATGTAGTCTGTTCAAATTTTTTTTTCAACCGATACCTTTGTTTCCGCCATTATCAGTACCGTCCGTATATCCACTGTTTGGCGAGCGCGTGCCATTGTCAACAGGTGTTTTGCGCTGAACCGTTGGCAACTGCGCTCAACCGGAAATCCTCCCGCGCCACATCATTATCAGCATTTCCGGATGTTTTAGACTTACATAATTTTTTTTAAGTTTCATATAAAATTATTATTTATAGCCAACTGCTATGTCTCAAACAGGCGAACTTTGTCTGATCTTGCTTCGAGGCATTGATAAAAATTCACCTCCGCCCATATCCGCCGCCATGAATTACACGCTTCCGGTAAGAGTAAAAGATTTCCAGGCGAAAGTTTACTCTGCACCCTTGAAAATTATACCCGTTCGTCACGAGCGACTCTCGTCGAAATCGTCACGACGAGGCCTTAACGGTTCTCTCACTTTCACCTGGACGTACTTTCAGCTGCGGGTCACTCACAGTACAATTGTACTGTAGGTGCACGTCTAGGTCTCTAATAATAATTACTCGGAGACCAAGATGATTACTGTCACTGGCGTAGTATGCCGTTCCGAGAAATTGTATTAATGCTAACGTAACTAGAGTAGGTATGAAGAGAGGTACTCATCAGCAAAGTTGCCCAAGTGGAGCGAGAAAGATCAGTTTCGCTTAAGGTTTATTATGATTCGTCGAAATTCAGGACGATCCTGCAACGACTAAACAAAACGGTCATTTCTTTTTTTTTGTGATACAAATAGATATATATAGCGTCCATAATGCTCCGTTTCGTCCGTAAGGCTGAAGCCCCCCCCCCCCCTCTTTTTGCACGACCGTAAATTACTTGGAGCGTAAACGGAGCGATGGTCAGGTAGGCAATTTTTGAATTTCAAACCGCCTGATCTATCCTGGGAATACCGATTTCCAGGGTGGTTCAACGTACCGTGCAAGTAAATTTTCTATGCGCGATAGCAACGTGAGTTAGTCTTGTTCTGCGCATGCGCGTACGTATGCGTAGGTGCAGACGCGCATAATATATTATTATATACTCTATGCGCATGCGCGTGGCACGCGCTTTGCCCACGAATTATAACGGGACTTAACGATGACCGACGCCATCAATTCTTGACCGACTGTACTCGTACGTTCTGTTCTCACCTTTCTCCGCTTCTCCGTTTACATCCTTCTACCTTCCATCTTTCTTTTTCTTTGTCTTATTATATTTCTTGTCCTTCGCGTCCACCGCAATATCCGCTCTGCGGTCTTTCGAATTTTTCCGATTGGTCGGATATCTGAAACCCGGGATTGCTCTTCGTGCTCTTTCGGAATAAAATTTTAGAGCCGTTCGTTCCTACCGGAAGAGCACTAGAAGTGCTTTTGATTCCGATGGAAGGATGTTTTGTGGCCTCGTTGCCAAGAGCAATCGTTAGCTTTTGCAGTATGACGTCATGGTGGGTGGCCATGAAACACGATCGCAGCGCCACTAGTGGACTAACGCTGCGTGACTTTTGCGAAGCTTCGTAGCATTGTCAATTTCAGTTTTATTTTTTATAAAGTTTATACTTGCGGATACAAAATGGTGTCTCGGCTGATATTTTTATTGGATTTATGTTCTTAGACAGTATATCCATTTATCGTGTGCACGCGTATCTTCCGTTGAAAGGCAGGCTTTTTTTTCTTACTGAAAAAAAAATAACAATGTAATCTCGCAAATCCGCTTTATAATAAAAGCGAAAGCATTCAAGACGTCGAAACGGGAGTTTCGAAGGGGGTCGTGTGAACGGGAATAAAGGTCTGTACACACACACGGGTAAATGCGCGTAGTCGGTTCTAATGTAAAAATGGAACAACGTAAGGACAATCTTAGAAGTTTTAAACGTTAAATTCTAATAAACTATTCGTATTTTACTAGGGAAGAGCAACACCCGATACTGCGAATCCGTTTAGACGGCGTGTAGTCCGTTGTATACAATATTTATTATTTGAATCGTTAAAAAAAATAGAAATAAAAATATCAGCATTCTCTTTCAGTTTTAAACTCAATTGTGTGCTTTGCTTTTATTTTTTGTATTACGAAATACTGAAGGTCAGCAAAAATATATATACATATATACTAAACCGGACACACTCGGGACGTGTATTGCAAGTGATTATATCACAAGCGTTCTATTTTTATAGAATATATTAAATAGATAACGCACATCGTCTAACGTATGTAAATTATGTAAAGATATTCCATAGAATGTCAATACCGAATTTATTATTTGAATTGTTTTTATTTCGCTCTATTATGAACGAGCTCATTTTCATCAGTGTGTACGAATATTAATTACAGAGTCATTTGCTGCTGAATGCCTTAAAAATTGACCAATCGAGTAAAGAGGATTTTTGTAATGAATTTTTTTTTTTCATTTTGAATCACCAATTTAGCCAGTTCGTTACATTATTCATGGAGTTTTTCTTTCATTCGCATACGCGAAACGTTCTTTCTTAATAATTGAGATTAGGTTAGTTCGCCAGGTGAACAAACTATCTTCGTCCATGATATCGGATGTACATACTTATAAGAAAGAAGCGTAACAGACACGCATGGCCACTTGTATTATATATGTAGATAACGTTATGAGTAGAGACAATGGTTTTGGCTTTGCGGTTTTATGGCTTCCGAGTAAAAAAACCCATTACGTATGCTTGCATATTTATATTTGCGATAATTCGCGAAGACAAATTTGTTGATCTAAAAACTTTTTTTCTTCTTCTTTTTTTATAACTTAATTTCATCGTCGCGAAAATTGAATCATACGCTTCTCTTTTCCTTGTGAATATCTGCACGTACGTATTTCGTCGTTTTGATACGACGTCTTTATTGCTTTTTTTAATGATTTTCAAGAGTTATGTGTACGTTGCACAAAACAAGATGAATGTTGAAATTTGTAAAGTCACGAGGTCGTCTCGACAATTGCGAAAGATTGCGGATTGAATATTGGCAGGAAAGCGATTCATTCCCAATCGTAATTTGCCGGAAGTATCGATAAGTTAGTGTAACAACGGAAACGACTGTCAATTAACGATTTTTTAAATAAAAAAAAATATAATATATAGGCAAAATAAAAAGGCAGCAGTTAATAAATTTAGGAATTTTTTCAAGCGCTTACGTAAATCATTCTTTTTCTCATTCCTCTAACCTTGTCCTTCCTGTATAACGACTGTTCTTGCGTGATTCCACTTTTTTTTTCGTAAATGCCAGCGACCCGGGTGATTAATGATAATTATTTTAAAAAATTCTTGTCCAGTCTGCTATTTGACCCGGAAACAACCCCTAAGAGTTAACAGGCCATTTATATAATTGGCTACAGGATTTGCTAGCAAATAATTATGCAATTGATTATTCAGTGTAGTTAAAGACAAAAATATATATACAGTAGTCTCCGTTGGACGACTCTGAACGAATTCAAAAAATTGTTTTTTTTAATTTCCAGGTCGGAGGGTGGCAGCAGCGAGAGCCCTCTACTAGTAGAAGAGGGCGAAGCCGTGGGTCAACCTCACAGTCCGCACAATAAACACAGTCATAGTCACAGTTATGCTCATCCGCACGGGCCGCACAGTCATCACCACGACAAGCCAAAACAGCTAGTCAAATATGGAGAGCTTGTTATTCTGGGGTAAGAGAAAGCGTCATTACCGCACGATAGATTCGAGCGTATAAATCTTGGAAAGAATTTTTGAAAACTCGATATTGTCAGTGCTTTGAGTAAATTAGACTAAAAAAATTCAAATTCTCAGAGACGAATTAAAAGAAAAAGTTTTTTTTCACCAACACATTCAAAATTTATTCTTACCGGTTTACGATCGACTTCTGACCGCGACTGCAGCGCCAACTAGACGCTGATATATGGAGGTAAATGAGTTCATATAGCCTGTTATCGTGCCGGCAATAACTCAGTCTGCTAACAGCAGAGGTGCCGGTTCAATTTAGAACGCTTAAAAATATACTTCCTGGTCGATGGCGCTCGAGCTTCTCTATCTTAGTTCTGTCTACTGTCTAGTATTGTACACTGTCGGCTGTAATGCAGGCGAGCGTGAATGCACGTGCCTCTAGATGTAGGAATTGTTATTTTAGAAGAAGAATCGTAGGCAGGTAAATAGATGGCTAGAGGCACGGCATTGAAGTTGCTTTTGGTATTGTAAAAATCATTGAATGGTAGTCACGTTAGAGTACAAAGAATATAGATTGTAGGCAGCACGTAGGATTATGTAATAAATAAAAAATTATTCCTTGAAGATTCGTTACTAGTCAAAACAAGAGGATTGTAGCCATCTGTTATTCGTACTTGTAACCTCAACCGAAGCTAGAGCGAATAAAAGCTTGGTATTCGTTATTAATGAATTTTTTAAGTTAGCTCGCCTCACGGACGTTTTTAAATTACTCTTGACTATATTTTGAGTCGTATATTCATTTAAAGTTGTCACAGTCCTTGAGTGACCTCGTGCTCGTTGAACCTTGACTAACTAAATTTGCTCACGTCCAACTTCCAACCGTCTCAAGACGTATATATTTTTCGTTGGTTTCACGACAATTCTAATAAGAATTTATCTAGGACACGACTTAGTTTAAGTATACAATTACGCTTGTCCAATGTTACCGTGGAATATTTATAATTAATATTTATAATTATGGAATATTTTTTGGATATTAATAGTAAAATCGCTCATGAAAATTCCACCGCGAACATTGCCAATACAATTATATTCAAATACGGGTTCCATTGAAAAAAAAGTCAAAATAACTTGATTCGCGGTTACCGTAAAAATATATAAAATGGTCTGGACTAAGTTTTGAAAAGGTCACGATTCTTTACGATAAATTCGAACCACCACGGATTTGCATAAATATCCACGCACTTGCAGTATACGCTTTGTCTCGGACGAGTCTGGCGAAACGACTCGTCTGCGCGTAACAATTGTTGCATATAACAATAAATCGTTAAAAGGCGCCTGCGAAGGCTTTCAAATCGAACTAGTATCATCCAGAGTCAATAATGTCAACCAAATTTAACCAACAATAACGTATATCTTCACAACTGAAGTTGTAATTGTAAGGTTTCGAAAGTTTGATAGCTTCGAAAATCGTCCGCCAGGAGTCGCGTCTGTTCGATGAGTTTCCCATAGCGACCACGACGATTAGCCGTCCAGTAACTGCAGAGACGACGACTCTTCGATCTACGTGATTAATGACCCAAGACTAGTATCGCTGAGAGAACTCAACAATCTACCTAAAGCTTTTAAGGCGAATTTCTATGGACGGAACTCGTATACTGTATCCGTGTGAACGATAGTCAGGATGGATCCATAACCTCCCGTTGGCTAGTGGCCAAGTCGCACTGCAGTAACTAGACGATACGCCCATCCGAAGGTTAGTTTCTAGCCGATGCACGCGATTTGCGATTTTTCTACGATCTTATTAAAGATACAAAAAGTATCTCAATGCCGACGTCGTTCGGTTGTAAAATACGAGTAATCGCAGCTTTCAAATATCCGATACGTAGAAACAATTATTGATACTGACTAGAGCGGCTTCTCCGACCGATAATTAAGTATAAAAACTAGCCTTAAAGCCTGCAAAATGCTTGGTGAAACCACTGACAGCGTAGAACGTCAAATGATTGGAAGATATTCAGGGCTGATTTTAAAGTTAATTTCTTGCTCCTGTTCTGCGTAGAATCGTCAGGAGTGACCGTGACGGATTCGTCGCTGCATTCCAATATGATTGTGATGGGTATGTCGCTCTGGCATTAGCATAAGGCATAACGCAGCGAATTTGCGCGGCATTATCACTGTTATTTGAATGAATGATTTTGTTCGTGGTACAGTTATCGCTAACAAGGGTCTAGCTCCAAGGGAAAAAGTTTATAGTTGTCTTTGATTCCCTAGGGAGAACCACGGTTGGGATCAATGCCAAAAGTAGGCTGACTCTCAACGGCTGGAAAGTAGGTCTTTGTGGCTATTTGCAATTACTATGGAGGAGAACGAAGGCGAGCATAAAGAGGAACGGAGGATGAGGATCAGAATAAAGATAAGCAGAAGAACGGAACTAATGTCTATTTAGAGACGTTCATTTTGGGATTGGACCTTTTTTTTTTATTGACATTTCAGTCGTTAATGTTTAGCACTGTTGTTTTGGCTACTGTCCAACGTGGCTAACCGCACTTTGCATAGGATAACAATGGTTTATGGAATTCTTTTTTCTCTTTCTAGATTCAGAATGTACTTGTGCACTAAATTTGTTTGCAACACGACAGCCTTTGCTGTTCACGGGCAAAATTGAATGGCGAGTGGATTACAAGTGTTAAATATAAATTTGCGGTGGGGAAGCCGTTCGGCGAGATGTCATCACAATTTTGAAAATACAGACGCAGAACGTCGATATACGTTATATTGTCAATAGACAATTTATCACTTAGATTCAAATGTATATCTCGAAATTGTTTAAACATTGATTGTGGATGCACCTTCATCTTTCTAGAGAACATAAAGGCCTCTTAGGCTGTCGTGCAAGCTCGAGCCTGCGTGAGGTTAAGTTAAAAGTAATATGTATACAAGAAAGAAATGTATCGTTCTTTGTGATTGATGATTTCAAAACCCATGAGTCAAAGCGTTGAATCTGCAAACTATCATAATTTATGACGTATGAATTCCTATGAGGTTTCGTATCTACATTCGTTTCTGTCAACATTGGTTATCTCGCTGAGCGCTTTGTTTATTTCTCCTCCCAGACATTCTCATCGTGTTACGTTTTCGTGGTACGCCTCTCTTTTCGAAATAATTAAAGGTTTACTTATTTCTTTTCAGATACAACGGCTTCCTGCCACCCGGTGATCGCGGCAGAAGGCGAAGCAAATTTGTCCTGTTGAAGCGACCGACGGCAAACGGCGTGAAACGTAGCAAGCATTACGTAGTCAAGACGCCGCACAGTTCCCAGGCAATTCTCAACACTAAGCAGCACTCGATTTCGTACACGCTGTCGAGAACTCAAGCGGTAATTGTGGAATATACCGAGGACGAAGACACGGACATGTTTCAGGTGAGCGTCGAGTTTAAAATTAAAAAAAGAATCGTTGCGTGTTTCGAGCGAATATTTGAAATTCGAAAAAAAATCCTTTTTCGCATTTCCATACGTATATCCACTTTGAATTTTGACACGAATGCATTTTTTTTTTCATTTTTTTTTCAGACTGTCGCACGGTCAGTGTTCGTATGCGAAAGGCACTTAACGATTTTTGCCACTTTGGTCACGCGACTGCGTGAAATAATTTGATTGACAAAAAAATTAATGTTTCCCTTTGATATTTCGTAACTCGCGATTTTAGTTCGAGGTAGTTACGATGGCAGTTTGTTTGTTGGCGATGGCGCCACTGCATTACGTTCCATTTCACACGAGATTGACGAGGAGACTATTAACAGACGATAACATAAAAATTTTATAATTCGCCTAATGGTTCTTTCATATAAGATTTAAAGCCGTTGAATAAGCTTTCTCGAAAATAGATGTTTAGAAAATATTTTTTTGATTGGACATCCAATTAATGTTTATTTTCTTTGATGCTTGTCCAATTATTATATACTGTGCTTATATTGGGTGATCGAACATACTCTGATGGATTACTGTTTCTAATGCCTCTTAATTGAATTTATTCACAGATTGGCAGATCATCCGAGTCACCGATTGATTTCGTCGTGATGGACACGTGTCCTGGTGGTAGCGAAAGTGGACCAACGAGTGAGGGACGTGTCGCCCAAAGCACGATCAGTAGGTTCGCTTGCAGAATCCTTGCCGACAGATCGGATCCAAGGATCGCTAGGATTTATGCAGCAGGATTCGACAGTTCAAGAAATATCTTCCTCGGGGTGAGGATTTGTGTTACGTCGTGCCAACGTAATAGACACATGGGGATAACCCCTTAGGAATATTTTAGATGTCAGTGATGTCTGACGATGGTCTGGCGCGAATTCTAATTTTAGTATTAGTCCAGTAGTTGTACCGGATGTCTTGATCAAATATTGATCGACAATTGATTTACAGGACAAATCCGATTATAATATAATTGTAGAACTTGCACAGTTGATGATCTTGAAGATATAACTTTGATGGACGACATGAAACGTGATCATGCTTCGTTATGCTAATTTGTAATATTTTTATTTGATAATATTGTTATCAATAGGATACTACGTAATTTTACCCTGTACATAGAAAAATTATAATTGTCCAAGTTTTGTGCGAGACTTGCGAAATTGTCGAAGGGTCCATGTGGAGCGACTTGATCGGAAACATAATGAGACTTCCGGGAAGAAAATGTAAACTCGAGAAATGACTTTTAATTACAACCGTAAGCAATTAAGTTTCCGCATGGGACAATTAAAAAAGAAAGAATTTATTTACTTAATTCGCAAACATCTACCTCGACTCGTGTGAATACTGTACCGTTAGATTTATTAAAATTAATATGCCGCGACTTGCAATTAAAATGCATGCGTGCCAGAATAGCTCCAAGTGGAAATCAATAAGGCGCCGACCTTGCGAAACGAAAGCGATCGAAAAAAGCAGGTGCTGCCGTGTAATAACTTCGTGGTTTGCTCAATGCTCAACGACGAGGAACGTCTTCTATTACGAGCCTCGAGAGAAATTCGCGAATCCGAATAGAGAGAAGAGCGGAAGGAAAATTGAGTTAAAATTGCGATAACTCAAGCAGAACCTTTGAACGTCAAGCTGATTTTTTTTCTGTATACAAATTTCCCTACAGTGACGAAATATAACAATTTGAAGTTTGACTTTTGCGGAATAACCATACAAAATTATACGTTTTAGTACCTGAAGTAATAATAACCATCATCATTTTTACAGGAAAAAGCAACAAAATGGCAAGAGAGTCGCGAGATCGACGGCCTTACGACAAATGGCGTTTTAATAATGCATCCAAGAGGACAATTCTGCGGGGGTGAAGCCCAGTGCGGCTTTTGGCGTGAAGTAAGCGTCGGCGGTGGCGTCTTCTCTCTCAGAGAGAGCAGAAGCGCCCAACAGAAGGGCAACGTCGTCGAGGACGAGGACAACGTCCTACAGGATGGTACACTTATCGACCTGTGTGGCGCCACTTTGCTCTGGAGATCAGCAGAAGGTCTAGCAAAATCACCGGTAACTATATTTTCTTCCTATGCTCGCCTATTACTGTAATTGAACACGTAAGGTTTATCGATATCAAATACATTTCTGTTAAAGTAGATTAATGCTTGTTACGTCACACCGAGGGATTTTAGCGGATTCGAACAATGTAATTTATCCTGTGCATCGCCCTGGTGCAGTCAGCTGCATGAAGAATGGATAGTGTACGTGTGTATGTCTGTGTCTCTGAACTGATCAAACTGATTCGATTACCAGACCCGACTGCTTAGAAGCGATTAGTATTGAACCGTTGAGTAATCGAATTTCAAAAGGATTGAGAACGCGACAGGTTTTTCAATGCTAGGAGATGCGAGAACTTTGTCCTTTCTCTTTGTATGGGTTTACATTTTTTACAGTACGAGATGCCTTGATTATTATTCTAGACTATTGTCAAGAGACTGATTGATTATATAAATAAAAGTAATTTACAGAAACACAAAGCTCTTCTAGACTTTGTTTTCTTTTTCTTTGTGTATCTTTTGCATATAATGAATTTAATTAACTGTTATAAGTGATTCTTGTTTTCTCGTATGCAGGTTTATTCAGGGTAAACGTACCGACTGAAGATAGTCCATTTGATTTGCATGATGGGGAACCAACTTCAGATTGTCCGTTTGCACTGACTAATTCTGTATGCTAATAATAACTTGTAAAAGTATATTCTTTAATTGTCATTAATGATACGTAAAGGGACTATGACGTTTAAGTGTCATGAATTTTGCTGTTTTCGTATGTTACTTTCTAACACTGCTACTTTTCTTACTTGTCTACAGTAGTGTCTATTGGAATATCGTGAACCTTTTCAGCAACGTAGAAAGAGCAATGTCATTCACATACTTATATATATACTCTGCCACTCACATGGTATGACTATAAATACGTTAATGCCTGAGGCAAATATGATATTATTAAAATCCATTATACGGCGTTAAAATTCCTTATAAAAACAATATTTACATAGATATTTTAACTGGGATAAAAAGTGTGTAAAAAAGGTCTAACAGTGCTATTTTTGCTTCTCTTTATACATCCTTATTATGGTTTTTGTATAATTATTTAATTCTGTTAACGCTTTTTAATGCAACCTATTTTTAAAATAGGAAATAATTTTAAAAAAATTTTTTAATCAATTCACGGTTGATTAAATAGATCTAATTGAATTGCTCGAGTCTCCTTTCTTCGCCCTGCAACACGTATGGACGTGTGTTGCGAAATGAAAACCTACGCGCTCTTTACAAGCAAACGACATTGAACTAATCAGGATCGATAAGATGAGATGCACTTAAAGTTCCACGAGTAGCGACACCTACATGGGTGCAAATTGAATTACATGAAATGTTCTCAGGTTCAATTAAGACCGTCGCGTCCCAAGTACTTTTTGGAAAAAAATTACCATAGTCAAGATTGGAAATTGTTATCAGTTAAAATTCAAAAGTCAGTAGCGACTGATACTTTTATATGGAATGAAAATTCTTTATGTTGCAGTCGAGCGATATGTGGAAGAGTTAAATATTTCCAGAGCGTGACTACGCCTATGAAGTATGAAAATTGAACAGATTCAGAATTCACCCGTGAAATTGAAATTACTTTGCGTCAATTCCATCCGTAAAATCACTTTGCCCCGGGGGCTCCTTAGTAATTTTGATAAAAATCCCATTTAAATTTTTTCTTTTCGTATGTTATGTCGGACGTACATTGCCAAACAGTTATTTTATAGACGCAGGCGAAAAATCCCCGAAATATTTTCTTTCGAGCAACGCAAAGACGCTTCTAGCATCCTAAAGTAATCGCTTTAATGTCTCGTTGCACACAAGTGCATCCTGGGATGCATCGCGCCGAAAGAAGGGGTTGAGCATTATGCGGTGCTCTGTGCATTGCCATGTTGGAGCAGCATTGGCGCCGCCATTTGCAAACTGATCAACGTCGCAGTGGTCAGCTAAAAGCATCGTGCAGAGACAAAAAGTGAATCAGTAGACGAAGTTCTAGAAAACAATAAATGGAGGACAATAAATGACATTGCTCTTAATTTTATGGTCCACCGAAGATATTTTTAAATTTCCCGCTCAAGCGTCCAGACTGCGTTCTCCCCTGAAATATTGATCAGCACTGTGGGAGAGACTGCACCGTACCGTCGTTACGATTGCACGAAAGGGTTGATTAATTATTTGAAACTCTAAAGCACATATCAACAGCTACAAATGTATTTTATAATAATCAAATATCGATTTTCAATTTTTGATATACTTAGACTCAACCTTTAACCTAACCTAACCTAACTAATTTTGCTAATGAAATGATATCTTGACATTAAAGACGCTTTTGTTATTATTATTATTAAATGCCGCTTAACGAACACACCAAAAGATCCTATTAAGGGTTATCCCCCAATCCTATTTAAGGCTCGTTCTCAAGAAGCCCCTAATGCAAATTCTTACATTGACCATGTAACATAACCTGCTTTATGATTTACCCCATTCCGAACGCCTTAGAAGACGTAGCCTTTGACGCCACGTTGTTTAAAGGTCGCTGCTGAACTTTTCCAACGAAACTGTAGCTGCTAATAATTTTTACAAGTCTTGTACAATTTCTAATTTAATTATAATTGTTTTATCGATAACTGTACTGAAGTAGATAAATTAATCGTCAAATATATTTTCAGACGAAGCACGATTTGGAGGAATTGGTCGACGCTATAAACGCTGGTCGACCACAATGTCCGGTGGGCTTGAACACCCTGGTAATTCCTCGTAAAGCAGCGTCGGAATCCGCACAGCAGCAGCAGCCGTACGTTTATTTAAAATGCGGACACGTTCAAGGTCATCACGATTGGGGCCAGGAAAAAGATAAAGCTACGAGGAGATGCCCGATGTGTTTGGTGGCTGGACCGATAGTCAAACTCTGCATGGGAATCGAACCTGCGTTTTACGTGGACAGCGGACCACCTACGTACGCTTTCAGTCCGTGCGGCCATATGGCGACGGAAAAAACAGTCAAGTACGTATCGTAGCTCCAGGAACTAGTCCTGGAGGACAAGAAGTGTGATCGACCGTTGAATGATTAAATGATAGTCACGAGGCAGATCATTATAATTGTATTAATCCTTTGTACAGATATTGGGAGAAGGTTGCGATACCTCACGGAACTAATGGTTACATTGCCATCTGTCCATTTTGTGCTGTACCTTTGGAAGGCACACCGGGATACGTCAAACTGATCTTCCAGGATAACGTCGATTAGATTAGATCGATCAGCTTGAGATTGCGGAGAATTCCTGGAGGAAGGTACGAAGAGTGGAAATTAATTAACGAGTAATTAGAGAGAGATCATCGTTCGATCAATTAGATTCTATCTTGTTCATCGTTTGGTAACTTGGGAATCGCGAAGCTTGCCAGTGAGACTCGAATTGTGTGAAGAAGTACGATTTAACGACGCTAGAGGCGCGATGTTCGATAATTTTCAACGTTTATTATTAACGAACACAACTTAATGAACTTGTATAGTCATCAGTTTTTATTGTGATTACTGACTGGCGTGATGTATTATGAGAATTTGATGATTTGTGTCAATGCAAAGCCTGAGGGTTAATTGGTTTCGTGGTATTGGTAATAGCATTGTGAGTTTTTTTTTCGTACAATGGCGTCAATGTTAATCGTATTCGAAAAACAGGGGCTGATTATTGTAATTTTGTGATTTTTCTTTCCTTCCTCGAAATGAGATTATGTGGCTAGAGCACAGCATTAATTTTTGATTCAAGGGCCACTTTTATGTTGTGATTCATAAGATGGCCCTTTCAAAGTAAAATTAATGTTCAGGCTGCAGTACGTACGTATTTGATTAGTTTTGAAAATTCTTATTAAAGTGTAGAACGACGGTTATGTTGGGTATGGTTTTTAATTATTATCAACAATATTATCATCAGTTTTGCGAGTAATTTAACTGCAGTTGCGTCTCTTCGTGTTAACTTATATACGTTAATCCTTAGAGGACGGGCCAAGTTTTTTTTAACGATTCCTAGAGTTTTTGATTTGAAATTTGCTAAAATGAAAAGGTTGGAATAACGTGAGATCCATGTAGAGATGAAAAATTGGTTTCCCGTCTTCTAGAAATTAAACATGTTTCCTAAATTATTTTTCTTCTTTACTCTGATTTATCAAGATGGGCGTTCAAGCACTGTGGTAACGTAACGAATTTGAAATACGAAAGTTATTCTTTCGATGACTGAAGTTGATAAACATATGTAGAAAGGAGGCTAATTCGAAAACGAAAAGAGTTCGTGCGTTTATGGCTCAAAAATCTCTATAGTTCTTTGAATATTTTTCAATGAGCGTGATATTCACGTTCGGTAACGAATTTCATGAGTTTGTTTTCACTCAAATTTTACTATAAAAGAATGAGTCATTAACAATTTTAAGTTCGCAGTTAGATTTCGTTATAATTAATTTTGAAGAAAACTAGAAATCTACTAGTTTTAATTTTGAATTGTACTTCTTCTAACGTCATAATTTGTTTAGACGCAATTTTTTTCGTTGATTGAGCCATGAACGTTTGAAATTGAATAAATAAAATATTTTGGCCATAAGCAGAAGAAAAATCACTGAAGGTCAAGGAGTTAAAAAAATGGGTGATTATAGTTCAACAAAAAGACTGTTAAAGGTCCTGCTGCACGGGCAAAAGTTTCTTTTATATAATGAGAATCTGGCAAACTATTATTATTCTTTGTTCGTGCAATGGAACCTCAATGTGTGAATAAGTCTTGTCCCATGGTTCGTACCTTGAATATCAATTTTAAGAAGTAAACCGAGTCTTTAAGTAGAAAGTACAATATTTTACGTTCAATTAAAAGTGAGTGACACATGCTTTTACTAATAAGGACCATGGGACTGGATATTAGTGTGAAATATTTAGCTGATTTGTATAGTATTTAAATATATATTTAAGCTGCGCTGGAAATAGCTTGGACCGATCCTGCCTTCAAACCCATGGAAATTCATGTCGATGTCAAACAATAATATAAAAAGTATCTTAATTTTCGTTCGACACTTTAATTACCACCATCTCCTAGCATTATTTGATTATGAAGATCACCAAGAGAATGATCATTCGATCAATGCAACCTTTCATCGGACCCAAATATAAAATTCAAATACATAACTTCTAAAACTGTTACGGAAGCCATAATGGCAAAGGAAAAACATTTGACGACAATAACGAAACATCTATTTTACAATCATGTATCACCTTACAAGAGGTTCCACTCCACTTCTTTGAAGGCAGTATCGGCCGTATCGCTGAAAAATAACAATTTAAAAAAATTCTACGTATATATGTTTTGATACGCATCTAACCGTTCCATGCGATTCCAGAGAGAAAGGAAAATATAGCTCTAAATTCATATTTCTGTTCTTTATATAAACTTATAGGTATCTATATAAGTATAGTGCATAATGTAGAACGTGTATATACTTATATAAATATATCAATCTATACGGGGTTATTTCGTACAAACGGATCAATAGATGTTGCTTCTATCACAGAAATCAAATGGACATTCTCGAACTTCATTTGGTGCGTTTGGCCTTAATAACCCTGTGTACACGAACAAGGTGATTTCTCAATTTAACCATTGATCTATTGATAGAGACAATTAAAGACGTTTAAGCTAGCGTAATATCTGCTGTATTATACTATTTAAGATATTCGAAGCTATCAAGGTATTTTTGGCTGCGCTCGAATTGAATTGAATTTGCAAAAATAATAATGGTGGGACCGGAGTAAGTGATTATGTGTTCATGTGATTTTGCACTGTACGAGAAATGGAGTTATGGTTTACTTGAATGTTCATATTTTTTCTTATATTCTTTATTTTCTTTGTAATGGAATATATTCATTTTTAGAATTGATTGACAATAAGTTCAATTAAAATGGATTAACTTAACGTATTGATGATCTTAGCAATTTTTAGGGTACTTAGAGTGTAGTGGATTGCAGTTACGAAGAATTTATGTTTCTTTGTCCCTATGTTGTGAAACTTATGCTGAAATGATAACACTTTTTTTTTCTTTTTTGTAAATTAGTAAATGGGATGTCGTGCAAATCAAATCTGTTTTAAACTCTATATGTCTATGTATATATAATTGACCTTATCGATGAATACAGTAGGTTACAGGAATCATATAGGATGTTTGATAATGCTAAATGATTACGGTGTAAAAAAGATGACCAGTTTAATGATGCTGATGATGTTTCGATGAAGAAACTGTGTGTAATTGTATCTAAATGATCATTATGAGTGTATGACATCCTTTTGAGATGATTATTTCGTACTGGTTTGATATCACTGGAAAGAGCAAGAATGTGGAACGATGAAATTCAATAGAATTATTTATTTATAGATGAAAGATAGCTGGCGTCCCATAAATCTGTGGCGTCTGCACTTGGGGAGGACAAAGTGTTCGTTATGTTTCTTAATTTATTCACTGGCTTTGTCGCAGTGAAGTGATTTATGAAATCTATAATATTGCGTTATTATTTTGTCTAGAGAGATTTGAAGATTGTGAAAGGAATCGACACGCTGAATATTATCATGCTGATATATTTTGTTTACTTTGAGCGCAGCCATGTTGTATAATATACAAAACTCAGATTACTGCGCATTTAATTAAGTCCTTCCATAATTTCCGTTAAGAACGCTGTCCAATTATTTAGATGAACTCTGTTATTGTAATACCTACAACCAACCGATAAATGCAATTGTTAGATAACACATTAGGATCATACGAAACACAAGAGCGAAACTTTTAGGAAAGATAGATTATATTAAAATATTTATATAAATGTAGATTTAATGTAATAAAGAACTTTAATTGTGAAGAGGTCCTTTAACATATAGATTAATATCATCGTTTCATAAATCTCAAAAACTTTTTCATCAGCATATTATATTTCTTTTACATATAATATTTGATGAAGGAAGGTCCTAAGGAAAATTTGAAATTAAATGCTTTCATTGGGGCCATCAACAAGACGAGTATTATAAGATTGACTAGGCTTTATTACCAACAACTTCTATTAATGATTTACAGTTTTGGTTGATCAGATTAATTGTAAAAATGGCAATTGTATGGTACACTCGACAATATAAATCTCATTTTTCGAATAAATTCAGTGAGAACGTCTTTAACGTGCTATAAATCAAATATATTAATAATTATTATTCGTTACATCTATTACATTACTTTATATTTACATAAAATGTTATTGTTTCTTCAGTGCGCACTTCTCGTTGCAATTATTTTTCTCAAACGCTCTACCCATTTTCTTTTAACGTCCCTTGGATCGTGCTGTAGAGACAAACAATTTTAAGACATTCTCCCAATGCGTAAGAAAATACTGTCTAATTAAAATCATTAACATAGAATGAAATAATGACCTGTAAAATATGAACGCCACGTTGTGTCAAAACAACAAGTTCCTTCATTCCATCGCCAGTCAAATCCAAGTAACAAATCGAATGTACAGGAGCTTCGAATAATCGTTTCTCAGTCAAATCCCAATTGTCGTCGTTTAATGTATAAACTAAAATTTCTTGGCCATATGTACCTAACAGTATCTCATTACGACCATCCATGTTTATATCTGCTATGCAAGAACATACAACACAGTCAGACAATTCGCTACCAGCTAAAGTCACATCTTCGCTCACACCACGATGCAAAATATTCCTAATAGTTAAGAGAGAAAATTAATTGTTTAATTCTTAAGTTTTCAGGTATAAAGGAATGTGTTTTTTACTCATAAATCTTATTTGAACGAATGATAATTATTTAATAAGATTATATTGAGTAGATAGAAGTAAACTCACATGAAAACAACAGAAGGATTCACTGAATTGACGAGGAGAATGTTTAAGATAGGGTCTTCCTCATCGTCAACACTATCTATAAATAATTTAAATGAATATACGCTGGAATGAGGTAAATTTTATAGTAGAGGAAGAGAAAAACGAAAAGTTGGAAAGTTATAATTTGTTAATTAGAATTACCAATATCTTTGTCTTCGGAATTAAAAAATGCAGGCTTTGGCACAGTATTTTCGTGTGGAAATATCTTCACACTGGATATAGGATTATCATATCTTAGTACCCAACTTTCAATTATTTTTAACTCTTCTACATTCATTATTATAATCTTGACTAATCCACACTCACAACCCACTACAGTTATTCTCCTATATATAAAACGTAATTAAGTTATAGACTGTATTATAGTGGAACAATTGAATATAAAA
The DNA here is from genome assembly GCA_030142635.1 of Trachelus troglodyta. Classification (NCBI taxonomy): domain Eukaryota; kingdom Metazoa; phylum Arthropoda; class Insecta; order Hymenoptera; family Cephidae; genus Trachelus; species Trachelus troglodyta. The sequence continues at coordinate 308,027 of JARQTJ010000480.1, read as the reverse complement.
TATTAACCTTGTAAAATTCTTGTAATAGTATATGTCGATGCACAATGCAATTGCTAGCAAGTTGCTCAGTTCTGGAAAATAATTTTCAATAGCTGATTCAGCGTATCCATGACTTCCTCTATCCTCACGAATCATATGTACTTCAAAATCGCTTCCAGACAATAACCAAACAATCTGAATAAAAGAAGCAACATCTACTTTAAAATAATGCAAATATTCTGTCACTAACATATTTCTTCAGATCTCACCTCATTGGGTAAATCCTTGTGCGGTATTTCTGTATGATATAATTGGTAAGGTGTGTATGATAATTCCACCATAAGACAATTTTGTGCAATTGCTTCTATGGAACTACTCTCGTCACCTTCCCCATCACCCTCCCCTTCAGTGTAAATATTTAAATATCTCTCCACCGAAGTCTCTCCACTAGGTTTCAAGATAGTTATTCCTATTACAAATTCATTTCCAGTCTTACACTTATTATATGCATCAATTGCAACAATTTCTGCTCCGCCTAATTATATACCAAAGAAAAAACCTGTATTTGCTATTAAAGTAAACTCGAGACTTAGGAATATGGAAAGCTGCTATAATGAAAATACAAACTAGGAATGTAAGTGAAGAGTAACTCCTTGACTAACGGTCTCAGACATTGTTTTGGAGTACGATGATACTCGCACGAGTATATCTTTCTCTTTAACGATGCAACCAATACTTTGTTACAATTATTAGGAGAACATAATTTAGTCATCGAGTAAATGTTTCCTTGCGATGCTAAGGAAAACCAGTGTGCATCTATAATGTTTTCCATGGTCCCAAGCTGTTGGCATAAAATACATAACAGTAACCATTACTAAATATAAAGAAAAAAAATGTACACCAATCCTGATGCACATCATTAACAATAAAGACTAGTCATCTATTAAAATACATGAAATCCAATAACCACCCAGCAGTGTTCACCTTAATTAAAAAACAAACAGAAGGTCAAGCCTACACAACGCCCACGCTATTATAAAAATAGTTATCAAAACGAGTAAACATATAATCAAATATTGTCAACGGGCCAAAAGTAGAAAGAAATCAATGCGGAAATTGGCACTGAAATAACAATAGCAATGGCAAGCATACCACTTGCCACAATCCTAAAATAGAAAACTCATGATAAACAAGAACTCAATAATGTCACTCGATTTCAGAGGGCCCTATGAAAAATCAAATTCTAATATTTTTAAGTTAGAAAAAAACCCCATAAAAATACACTGTAATAAAGCAAAATCAAAATACATACTGATCCAGATCAAGCGGCGCTAGCAGTAAGCGGCAGCCATTGTTTCTTCCGCATTGAGGTATCTACAATACCGACCGAGTACGTCAATGTTTTCCAATATCGCGACAGTCACGCAGTTGTAAACGCATCGCGGTGGCGTATCGTCGCCGTTCAAAGCCACACCGTCTGTTACAGTCAGTTCATTCTAGTTGATTCGTGCCGTGAGTGTCTCGAGGACGGGTGAAAAAAATCATTTTCACCGAGCGTGAAGGCGACGTTAAAATTCGAAGCCGTATTAGAAAATCATTCGATCTTGATCGTGCCTGACGAAGTAAAACGTAAATTCCCATAAGGATGGGTATCAAATCCATGAGGGTCGTGCTTTGCTGATTCCGTGAGAACGTCGCGAAATGCGCCTGAGTCGTCGCCGGTGTCGTTAGAAAAAAATATTTTAAAAAATCACCGACAAGCGCCACGTTATAAATAAAACTCCTTGGCGACTACAAACTTTTGGCAGTCCTGCTAAAAGTCCCAACGACCAGAGACAATTCGCGTTAAGTGACGCGACGCGTCGCGTCGGGTTATATAGTTTTTCGACTTGTGTAAAAGTGCATGAAGAAGAGTGATCGTCGAGAGCATTGACGAATCTGTGAGAAATTGTGACAACACGTTCAATTGGAAGCCACGAATTCCAGCTTGGTATTACAAATTGGAAGAGAGGTTAAGGAACTGCTGTCAGCGATACCGATAGGAAGTAACTACGGTAAGACATTTTTTTTTTTCTTACCTTTGAAAGTTCACTCGAATATCTCGTCGTGCGAATTTTACAGATATATTGTCTGTATCTGCGGTGTAATTACCAGGGCTATTGTTTTGCAAGACTATTCTTTGGTATTTGCTAGACCCAATTTGAATATCTTCGTTGTAGACTGCGAATGTCAGAAACGTCTTGGCGACTGTCATGAGACTTTACGGCGACGATTTCGCTCGCCAAGATTGACTGTCGCATCCGTATCGCGTCTCACCTTGAAAATTCCCTATTGGGAGACTGCGTCGATTTCTTGCCTGTATTTCATTATAACAGCTGTTTTTTGGCATTTTATAGACATCTTTTTCGAAACGTTAAAAGTCTGCAGCACGCTAAAGTGTTGTCATTGCTTTTTTACAGAGTTAACCATAAATCAGAAATTTTTATTTTTTATCAATCTCATGTGTAATGTATAAAAATTGATTCAATTGTAATGTATAAAAACATAAATTAGAATTCCCATGAAATTTCAATTTCCTTATGCAATCTCCATATGGCATTAGTCCACAGCATATAATGATATATAACGAAAAACGATGCATATCAATTTTTTTTATTCAATCGACTATAGATTATTGTACGTAATTACGTATCGATATTTGTACAATAAGTGTAAGTGGAACGGTCAATGGTACAATGGAAACTGTCAGAAATGTTAAGATATTTGGCCTGATTTGTGCAACAGCACAAGCTGCAGCTGCTTTTGCGCAATCGTGTGAAATTATACAATTTTTGGCTGGCTCGGTAATACAGTAATTTTAAGGTAGAATATCGTACACGTTGCTGAGATGAATTTTAAACTGTCTAATCGGACTAAATTAATTCCACGTCATAACTGCATTTTCTCGTGTTAATTATTTGACTTGTATCTGTAACCTGTAATCTCAATTAAAGACGTATACTTATCATCTACTATGCCTATACGAAGGCTCTGCTTGTTCTCTTACGTGGCTCTGGAAATTGTCCGGACGATCGATGTGGCGTAGAACTGTCGTATTTGATACACATCGTTTACTACAATAAATACTTGTTCAATATATCGCAATTGTTTCTCATGCTGAGCCAGTAATTGTTTTTTTTTTATAATTCACTGTGCAACCTCTCATTCTTTAATCAATTGCCACTTTTTAAATCATTTATCAAATGCCACGTCCCATAACGTAAAACATGGTTTATGGTGAAAAAAAAATGTTTGACAGGTTTTTAGCTGTAAGAATAATAAATAAATAAATCAGCACGCTGATGATGCAATAATTATTGTCATTTTGTAATTAGGGGAATTAATTTCAGGCATAGTCGTTCGATATTGATACTTTTATTTATTAATTTATCAGCGATATCACTGCACGCGCAGTACAGAGAAATTCGATTGATACCATTCTTGTATTAATGTCGACCTTATAAAAAATCGATATTAATACTGAGTTCTTTTTTAATTTTGTTAATATTTGCGTTATCTGTTTACAGAAAATTATTAAGCTGCACGCAGGCGTGTGAAGTGCGCGAAGCGGGAAATCGCTTCGTCTAACTTAAATAAAGGAAGGAGGAGGAGTATTAATAATCGAAAGCTGTGACGTAAATTTTCCAAAATTGAGCGGAATATGCCGATGGTCTTTCTGGACCGCTTGCCGGTCCCGAGTATACGTGTTTACACCACGATAAGCATTGCCATCTTATCGTGTTCGGTGTACTATGCCGCGCAAATTGTTAAAGATCCTGCCTGGCGTACTAATCAAACGGAAATCGTGGTTGGTGACAGCAACGTCACGGGAAATGGCGTCGTAAACGACTCCAGGACGATCGGCGTCCATCTTGAAGAACTTCTGGCCTGTATGGTACAGGAACCAGGATGCATTTGGGTGAGATTATAATTTTCATTTTTCGTATCACTCAACAATGATTAACCCCTGACTGAAGCCGTAGAAATCAATTTGAATTTCAAAGCGAAGGAAGTATTTAAAATCCATCATGAATTTCACATTTTGTATACAGTTTTGCTTTACGTTGCTTCAAAAGTCATGACTATTAATTTGCTGTACTTGGTAAGAAATTAGTTGAATATTATAATGACAGTTATCTTTAATTTAACAATTATAACCGACCATTGTAATCCAAATTTAGGTAAAAATAAACGAGGTCAGGGGTTAATCAACAGTTGAAAATCATTGGACTTTTCTAAAAGATTACAACACGACAGGCTAAACGGTGGAAGTGATTTTACTGTATAATTTCTCCTCCTGCACAACCTTGCGATACACTAAACACTTATTTTTATGTTCTGTGAACTGAATTTGATAAGCGATGTGACATATTAAATTACGCAATGAATCATTGGTTCGCGCAATTCGCTTCGTGAACTTTCTTTCTTATACATTTAAATAGTCATGCGTAACTGTTAAAAAGTAATTTTCTAATTGATCAGCTCTTATCAATTTTATTGATTTCTCACTGATAACCTGTGTATATATAATTACAGGTTATCAGTGAGAAATCAATAAAATTGATAAGAGCTGATCGTTTAGAAAAAAAATATATATTTTTTTCATCCATTTTTTTTCCTCATCAATTTTTTTCCTCATCGCGCAACCACATTTCTCGCGTTTATTTTTTTCCGTTTTCAACGAAAACGTCGTTAATCTTCTGCATTTACTTGCCGCGACATAAAACAAGGATTTTTCGCTTAAAAGATCGCATTATTTCCATTCGTCCCGAGACGTTGCGTCATGCGCAACAACCTCTGGGCTACGTAATGTCTTACGTTTTCCGCGCTCTATTCTACTTGCACTCGCGAAATATTCATGTCACCGTGAAACTATCGCTTATTATTTATTGTCATTCCTGTTTACGTGGAATCAATTAAAATAATGTTTTTTAACGTCCAACCTCTCCTTACGTTAAATTAACGGGAGTGCAATTTTTACCCCTCTTTTTTCAACGTTCATTTATATTCAATAAATTTATCTTTACATCGACTCGAGTGGCATTTCGCATTATTAAAAGTCCAATTCGCAAAAAAAAATTTGGTTAGATTCATTGGGAAAATCGATTTTATTTATTTCCTAGCATAGTACTATATATTTGATCTGCAATATATACGTATCTGTAGTCAAACTCGGAATAATGCATAACGAACCGGAATGCCGGTCTACACTACAGGTATACATGAAATCGTATACTTTTTTTAGTCCTCAATTTAGGCACCTAAATAGTTAGTTAAATGCTCGTTTTTATTTCACACGAATCCCGACACTCCAGATTCCAGCAGAATCCAGTGAAATTCCAGTATTACTCAATGCCAGCCAGATTGAATCATCGAGAGCCTATGCCATCGTGAACAGCCTATCCTTTGATAATTTGCAGCGTCGTTTCTTATCCTGGAGCGTTAAATAAAAAATTCTGAACTTTATTATCACCGTAAAAAATTTATGAAAAAATTCATAATCCTGTCAAAGTGAGCCTTGTCCAATAAAAATATTTTTTATTAATTACCGATAGCTTCCGGTACCAGTCAGTCGAGTATGTTGTATGTCAATAATGAATTAATAATAGAAACGAATTTTTTACCTATTCGTCAACGTCGAAAATATTATTTAAATTTCCTATGTTTGAAACGAAAAACTGCAGTTGCACGCGCATGCGCACTGTTACATTACGTATTGTGCGTTCCACGTATAACGTGTAGCTGCACTGACAAGTACCTTGGAAAATATGAAATTAAGAATAAGCAAGCCTGCAACCTAACCTGTACCAGCGGTAAGCAAATGCATGCACGCGAGACTCCAGTGTTGCAGGTGCAGCTGCGCAGTAACAGTGGGAACGTAATATATTTTTTCCAGTATGAAAAAAAAAATAACCACCGTGGTTCCGTTCACAATGAGATAATGTTGCGTAACGTCGCGCACAATGAATGCACCAGCAGCCACTTATGAATTTTCATGCACGCGTCGCGCGGGCGCAGCGAAAAATGTGACACGTGAGCGGCCTTAATTTTGTGGAAAACCGGAAGTCACGTGCTCTGCAATTTTACGTGGTTCTGACGACGGCCTTAATACCGCGATCATTATTACCTGAAACTAGCAAAAATTGAATCTTTTTTACGTCACCTTCAGCGCTGGTTTCTGTACGCTGCTAAATCGTACGTTCAAATTTGCCGCCCTTTTGCAGCTTACGTAAACGTGCTTAATTCTGCACGTTTTATCGTACGCGTGGCTGGATACGATTCTGGAATGATTTTTATCATTTTCTTTTTGTTAAGAATTTTATCGATCCGGTTGATATGAAAATCAGGATTGCAAGGTTATGTAATAAATTGACGTTATCAGTCGAATTGGAGTTTTTGATAATTTTACGTCAGATTAAAATTCTTCTCATCGATTTGATCACAACGATCGATAAGAGCAATAAATTTAATCGTATCGCTCGAATCAATGGAATTAAATTTTTTTTTATTATCTTTTTCTCGTATACGTTTTTCGTGGTATTTTGGGATTTCACGTAAATTGTTTTCTCGGACCTTTTTTCCCCGTACGACAAATGTGTTATTGAATCCCCATTTATCATTCATTATCTTATTATTAGTAGCGTGTCAACACGTGTATATCTATATGTGGATATGTCAGACAAGTTGAATATTAAAATATTATTACGTAACGTCACCTTACAATTAGACGTGACTATTAGAACGTTTTAATTGTGAAACTCTAATTATCATATATCGCGTATATCAATTTCGCGAATCTTCTGATTTTCATTTTTACTATGACGCGTTACTGTTTTACGCATTTATGGATAAAATATTCTAATTTTCTCTTATATAATCGATGTGTTAATTAATACAAATTATTTTATACCACCGGCTCGTTATCCCCGTTAATTTATCGCGTGAAGGTCGCTCGCTGAAAATTCATTTCGTTGCTATACAATTTATTATGTTAACGAGCGTTACGTATGTTTTCGAATAAAAAAAAATTTGTCGAAAAATGGAAAAACGAAATTCCAATCAGTAGGAATCGCGACCTACTTGACATTGATAATTCTGAATCGATTCGCTGATTGCGCCGAGGCGCGAATAATAATAGTAATTGGCCGATTGTTATTATTATACTATACTTTGCGAATCCATTAAACTGTATAATTGGATGCGCTTGATTAATTGCACTTTCAGATACTATACGTTCACCGGGATCCATTGATCACAAATTGGATTAATTACATGAGAATAAAAAAAGACAGTAAAAAAAGTATATTAAATTTACATAAATTTATTGAAATAAAATCAATATTTTTTTTTAATTCATACACGTTTGATCGGCGACTGAGAGAAGTTGACGTTTAACAAAAAAAAATTGAAATTCCATTCGATTCATTATCAATCGTACGTAAGTGCTTTGAACATTGTTAGAAAATAATTTTGAAATTTTTTTTTCAAAATTAAACCTCTACTTCCGGTCGATCGACGAAAGCCATGACTGCCGCTTCACTGACTTTATCGGCCAATAACTTTTGCTTAAGCACACAGGGTGAGGCTCTCACCGTTAAATCGGCTATGAACGATTCCTAAGGCCGTCGTTATTGCAATCCATGACTGATATATACGGGGTGTCAAGTAAGTCCGCGGGTCCGTCGGGAAATTAAAAAAAATCCGTGAAGACGTGTGAACAAAGCATGAAGTGAAATGAGATCGACTTTGTAATAACTTTGCATTGATTAATAATAATAACAAATGCACGTGTTTAAAATCGCAGCTCGAACTGCACGTTTATAAGTGCCACCCTGTAAGGATATAATAAAAATAATATATTCGTATATAAATAATATATTTATATAAATAATTTCTGGTACCAGCAGAATAATTATTGTCTGTCACGTGACCGATTAATGACACAAGCGACAATGACAATAATACAGCTACTACCGGGTAAACCCCAATTTCCAAATCAAATTGCAAAATCCGTATCCCGGTGATACGCTAATTATTTCCGTCTTTCAACTCCATCAAGCCCCGTTCACACGTACAAGATGCTCGATCGAACTTTTCTTGTATATAGGTGTAATAAAAATTTTCTTATTGCAACTTCATTGCACTGTTCCCATACACACACACCTATATATATGTATATATAAAACACCATAAAATTACTTCAATCTCCACATCAATCATTAATCATAAATGGACCAACGAACCTTTCATATGATTTGTAATCAACTCCATATATGAATCGAGTTCACGATTACCAACCTACATGATTTTCCAAGCCTCCTGTACGTCGTCACGTACGCCATTAGGACGTATAAAGATAAGCGCGATATATCAATAAGAATTTCCCATTTGCAATTAATGCCAACGTTACATGCATTTACCACAACCTGTTTTACCTTTTACAGACCCTCATAAACATGGCGTACTGCGTCCTTATTCTCCTGGGCAAGTCAATCCAAAAACTCGTGTTCGGCGAACTTCGCGTCTCCGAGCGGCAGCATCTGAAGGACAAGTTTTGGAATTTCGTCTTCTACAAATTCATCTTCGTATTTGGCGTTCTAAACGTTCAGTACATGGACGAGGTGATCCTCTGGTGCGCCTGGTTCACGGCTCTGGGCTTTCTCAGTCTCCTGAGTCAGCTCTGCAAGGACCGTTTTGAATATGTGAGTAGCCTTATATATTTTTGAAAAATTACATACGCATGTATGCATATATGCATATACGTAGTCGATGGATAATTTTTTCCAAGAATTTGTATACGATAAAAAAATATTATCGACACTCAATTGTACACGTTACAAAGTATACCGAGTGTATCAATTAGTAGATTAGACTCAATTACCAATTAACGGCATCGATTAACAGTGCTACGTGACTGTCGGCATTGAATCACTTTGCTTTTTAAATACCAGGTATAACAGTCACTGCTGACAAGATCGCGACTACTGCCAACCCGATGACGCTCGGATGTCAAAAGTGTCGTTGCGCAATACGACCTTGACATTGGGACGATTGGCATTGACGTTGATAAGAATTTATTAATAATATCCACGTGATAGTCGTATTTAAAATTATTTCGCTGCAGCCGCTTCGATTTCGAGTTAAACCAATTTTACAAAGTCAAGGTCAACGACTCGACGTCCGAGGTCAATTATTTAATCCGCCGATCTCTACGTCGTCCTTTTTTCCCTCGACGTGCATTATACATTGTAATTGCATTTATTAGCGACAAATCCACCTTCTACCGGTCGGCTACGCTGCGCGATGGGAACCTGGCTTAAGGTTATTGTCGCGCAGCGAATTAATCAAGATTCGCGAAACCCCGTTAACCTAATACAATAAAGGTAACGAGGTTACGAGTACGTAGGGAGACTGACCTACCACGTGCACATATGACACATATGTTACACGTATGTTACACGTATGCTATACGGATGCACCATGTGTGTGCATCGTGGTAAATGCTAATTTCATCTCGTAACATCATTTTCTCATTGCTGACATCAATCGTCGCCGGACACGTCATTTTTATCGATCCCTATAACTTTTTATCGTACTCGTTTTTTCTTATCATTATCTTATCTCTCCTGTCATATATTAATTGATCGTAGTTTTCGTTTCTAGTTACGCCATCTTGATACCACTGCAAACTGTACATCGCGAAACAAGTCTTACACTCCGGTTAACGCTCACGTGTCGTAGCTCCGATTCGCCTACATGGAAAAGCGCCTTTATCATTTAAGGCGTCGTACGGGCGTTTTGCGACTGTGTTCGTACACATGTTAGATCGAACCGAATTGATTTATTTTTATACTCGTAAGATTTTATTCGGGTTACTCGTGGTATATGTATTGTGTGTAGATGCAGTGACTTTCAAAAAAGTCATTGAAGTACTTTTTGCAAAATTCTATTGTTATTATTTTATTGTGAAATTTTTGGAAAAATTAAAAAAAAATCTTTAAATTTAACAATTTAATTTTAATCATCGTCGATAAGAAGACGCGATCGGCGGTAGAGATTTTACTCGCCGAGTGGTTGGATGATCGGATTTTGAAAAAAAAATTTCTTTCTTATTACAGCTGTCATTCTCGCCAACCACACCTGGATGGAGTCACGCTCGTCTTCTTGGGCTTCTGGCGGCTATCCTGGCGCTGTCCTTGTTCATGCTGCTCCTGTGCGCCGCTGCGGCCTTCTTTTTCGTGTCCTTCAATACTTTCGCGTTCATGGCGGCCGAGGTGGGTTTTTCATTATTATTATTGGCTGTTGTTATTATTTAACCTCATTTCGATTAAATGCAGATGTTCGTCATCGATGCTGGCACAGTAGGCCGGTTCTAGCCATTAGGCGACCGTCACTCGTTACCTTACTTTGGTCTTGTTACGCGGGAAATTAAATTTTCTTTTTTTGAACGGCGACCCTGAATCTTAATCGCGCGATGGAAATTCACCTTGTCGTCCTTCGTCGTTAAACTTCATCGTTTACGAGTTTGGTGTACACAATTTTTTTTCCTTTATTTTTATTTTTTTGTCAATCTTGAATTCTCATCAAGGTCTTGGCAAATTGGGGATCGAGCGGTAGCTGCGTGTCTGTCATGTTTTTATTATACGTTCGGATTGATGTTTTTTTTTTTCATTTTTTTTCGGCCCACGTGGCCACGTTTAGTTTGTATACATATGTATGATTGCGTCAATTTTCGTTGTGTCGTTTAAACCTGCTTTAATGTCTGCCGTAACGGTATTTCGTTTACGGGCCGGCGAACACGGAACGCGACTCCCCTTCTTCCGGTCACCGTACCAAGGATAAGTTAGATCTTTCTTTGTTTTTTTTGGGGGGATTTTGCCATGTTTGAGATTTAAAGGCGCGGTTTTTTTTTTCAAAAAACATTCAGTGTTTAGGTTTGCAAGCAATCGCGATATTCTGGTTAAGTGACTTTGAGATCTCGATCGGAGCCGTAGATGTCGTATCGAGCTGGGTTTGGTTATTGCGAAAACTGTAATGGCGATAATGAGTAATTTGTCAAAAAAAAAAAGAAGTTATACAGTATCGATTTCTTTCGGTGAAATTTTGTAACGAAATCCTAATTCGATTCGGTTTACCAGTCGTGTTTCATTGCACACTTTTGCAACAGAAAGCTGGGTCAATGATTTTTGATTTGGGAATACTCAAACGGGCGGTAAGGGGGAATTTCGAAAAAATTTTAATTGCTTATCGCTGTACGGTAAGATTTTGGAAATTTAATCTGTCTTATGTCGCCCTCCACTCCCCTTGTCTCCCTTACTTACTGTTATCAACTGCTGTCGCAATCATTGAACGTTATACTTTCATACTGATAATATATATTTTTTTTTTCAAGTAGCACGTTCTACGCGGAGTTAATTTTTCTTTAATTTTTTATTCTTTTTTTTACTCGTTTCATAATCAAAATCGTTCAGTCCCATCGTGTGTACCAGCTCACGTAGACGTTGTGGTAACGTGTAAACCTACCTTTAGGATATCTCTTTCGTTTGCTAGACTACTCACGCTAGAACGAAAGGTCTGGGTCAACAACCGATGCTAATTTCTGCACAGCCCGAGAACTGTGTGCGTTCGCCTTAAGCCTTTCTCATCTCTTCGTTGCCTTCTCGACAGTTCTAGAAAGTCTCTCAGCTGACCCATTATGCACGTCGATCGTCGATTCGATAGACGCTAGGCGTCCGTTTCGTTGATTTCTTTTTTTTTGGCCAATATTCAGGAGGAGGAGGGGGGGTAAGCCTTTTCGAAATTATTTATTTTTTATATTTTACTCTTCACTAAGAACTTCAAGGAATACTGGTCTCTCACTTTATACTTTGAATTGACACTTCACATTTACACAGGTGTAAATATTTCAGTCGCATACCCTCGTATTTTTTTTTTTTTTTATTACCGATAACGACGTCTACTCGTCATATTTATTGTTGAGAGTATACCCGCGAGTATATGGCTCGTGGAAATTTTTTTTCTTTCAAAAATGAAATTTTTACATAATTTCAGCAATATCTGCCATTCGAAATTAATCGATAAATTCGCGTTCGCACGTTGCTCTTAGGCGCTGTCGCTTAAAACAGGAAAAATAACGACAACGAGGAATCACTTTTTAATATTAAAATCATATGTTGCCTTTATAGAACCAGTTGCGTTAATCTAGTCGTATACGCATCATTCGGTATAACGGCTTATGTTCGATTGCATAATAGATTCCTATATGTGAACACGTTGCACATACATTTTTTTTGGTTATGTTATTGCTCTCTTGTTATTTTTTTTTCTTTCATTTTCCTTCCATTTAATTTTTCCTCTATACGACTTCAGTCACGTGCTATTTTGTATCCCGGTCTTCATCTTAAAATCGATAAAAATGTTTGGCGTTACGAGACTTTTCCTCAATGAACGACTCATGAGGAAAAATTATGGCCGGTAGTTAAGGAAGTTTCCATAAATGAATTAAAATAATTAACGTCTAGACCAAATAATGAGGGTTTATCATTTAAAGTGATAAACACTGTTACATCGTATTTGCCGCAGCATTAATTACCGATAGCAGAGCTGTCCGTCGTTTCATAAATAAAAACCGGTGTACGGTTTGCTTGTAGACTGATAAAAATATTTCTTTTATTTCTCTTTTCAGTGTATCTTACTTGGAGTCCGCACAATTCACGTGATGCTGCGCTACGCTATTCATCTGTACGACACGCGCGGAGCCGCCGGAAATACGTCACCGAGATCCTGGGACAAACGTGGACCACTCGCTTATTACACGGAACTTACTTCAGAGCTGACTGTACTGGCTGTCGATTTTCTTCATCACATTCATATGCTACTCTGGAGTAATATTTTCCTCAGTATGGCCTCCCTCGTGATCTGCATGCAACTGCGGTATCTCTTTCACGAGATACAACGGAGAATTACAAAGCATAGGAATTATTTGGCGGTGCTCAGTCACATGAAGCAAAAGTAAGTAAATGGAGAGACGATTTATATGGGAGCAGGACAAAGGAGGATTTTTACTGAGTAATGTGATGCAGACGGCCATTTTGTTTTAATTCGTTGTTTTTTTTTTAAATGAATTTCGTTTAAATTGTTACAGTTACCCAATGGCGTCACGGGACGAGCTTGCCGAGAATTCCGACAACTGCGCCATCTGCTGGGAGAAAATGGAAAGCGCCCGGAAACTCCCATGCGGCCATCTTTTTCATAATTCCTGCTTACAGTCCTGGCTGGAACAGGATACCTCGTGTCCTACGTGTCGACTTACTCTGAGCATGCAGGCTAATCACAGGGACAGTGCACTGGAACTGGCGGTTGTTTCTCAAACGCCAGTGCGCAGAAATGAAAATCATTTCTTTCATTTTGACGGCTCTCGTTATGTTTCTTGGTTACCGAGCTTCTCCGTCGAGGTCACGCACAGTCGACTTCGCGGTGATATATTGGCCTTGGCGCACAGTAATTCGCAATTGGACGCCATGGCGAGACAGGTGAGATTATTTATTTTTATTGTCACCGAGGACTTGGACGTCTTTGGACATAGCGATGTCACTCGGTTCTTGTTAAATCTCGTGAATTTATCTTCCTTAAAATCCATATTTCCTTTGTCTTTCTAGGTCGAGCAATTATTTCCGCATTATCCGAAAAACATCATCCTCGAGGATCTCAGAGTAACGAGATCGGTTGAATTGACAATCGAGAATATTCTCGATGGTAGACTGATCTTGCCTCATCACATGATGGAGGAACCGGAAACTGAACCAGTTGCGCAGACGCAAACAACCGTTTTACCGGGTTCTTTTGCGCAGGATTCTTGGGATCCAAGATTCGATATTCCCGCTGCTGACAGGTATAATATTTTATCGGTGAAAGTATGCCGTGACGATTTTTCGTATTTTATGGTCTTGAAGATAATTTATTTTTTCTTTTCATTCTTAACGTTCACAGTGGCGAAGAACCGTCGAATCTCGGTGGTCGTTTTTCGAAATCATCCATCGAACGTGAATTAATTTTGCAACGTCGAAAGGAACACATGCTTCTCAGTGCACGTCGAAGGTATCTTGAGAAGCACAGAAACTCGGAGTCGGAAACTTTGAGAAATTCAAATGACACCGGCATCTTATCATAGAGAGCGTTCTGCATCGATCGTGATTCCTTTGAGTAATCGAAATTCGAGGCTTTCAATGGCTTTTAAATATCATGAAACACGTTGAGCATCGTGACGCGCAAATGAGCGTAATGAAGATTTTTCGTGCGATGCGTCAGGAACGATGCAATGTCGAACGCTGTGCGAATTTTTTGCACAGGTTGTGAAACGACAGGTAGACAGAGAGAAAGAGAGAAAAAGAGGGGAAGAGAGAGAGAGAGAGAATAAGAGACAGATGATTCGATTTTTTTTTTCATTTTCAAAATTAATTACAACTGATTTATTTCAACCCACTGACATCCGCTGTACAACAATATTAACACTCGCTTGAGAATTTTCGAGAATTCCACCAATTTCAAACTTTTCACTATTTTCGACGCGGAGCTCTCGTATTCACATCCCAGAAGCGGCTATGATGTTGGAAGATTTGCTGCTAGACACCATCCAAGAGCGATACCGTCATTATGTTAAATGATTAAAACAATATTGATGACGTCATAGATCGAAGAGGAAGTAAAAAAATTGTAAAAATAAGCCACCGTGTACATTTAATCAGTGGCTAATTTTTTTTTACGCAGTTTTACTTAAACCAATCTCTAACGCGCTGTTACAGGATGCGTGCGCGTATAAAGGCGACACTTTTATCAAAGAAATTTTTAAGCATCGAACGAGATGCAGAGTTATAGTCCAATAAAATAATTATTGCGTATATATCACTGTACCAAGTCCAAAACAAAATGTTATTTTTAAGCGTAAAATTTTCCAAAAAATTGGATACGCGAAATCGTTTTTATCGCATTCTCATGATAAAGTGTCGAGTAACGCGCTTATTGACCCTCTGCTAATAATTAGGTCATGCACGGAGAATAAACTGTAATGCTTTTTCGGTAGCTTTTCTTCTTAAGTAGCGTTTTAAAATGATTTTGCGAATTTGGCGTCCGTGTCGCATTCGAAATCAGTGGTTAATCGCTGATTTTGCAGAGACGCGATGTGTGTGACGCAATCATTTTTACAAAATGAAGGTGGCGCAAGGTAGAAATATATTTACACATATATGTTTCATATCCGAATATATATATAAAAATAGATAAAAATATTTTTATCCCCTCTACGCTTGGGTGTCTAATTAAATAGTTAATTAATTGTTGGTCTCTGAATGTGATCCCGAGCCGTTGTTGTTACATGTTCTTATGGCTGCTGTTCGCGCTAATAATTTTCGGTTTTAACTCGATATGCATATAACATTTTTGCATTATTTTTTTCGCGGAAAAAAATGTGTGTTATAAAAATATGCTTGTGACGTCACTGCAGTACGCACGCAGCGCCACGCGACGAATATCGTAGAAAGAAATCATATTAGATATTTTTTTTTCATAATTTTCGTCGTGCTCGTCTTATCGGTAGAAAATCATATCTAAATTTTGAGGTCAAAAGAAGAAATATTGTGAACAAATAATTTGATATAATGACACGACGCTAATGTATATCAGCAAATTGGAAACGCGTGCAATCCTTTAAGTAGGGATATTCTGTCACTTTTTGTAGTTTTGATTTTGAAATGCGGTTAAGCGTGCTTTCCGAAGATGAGACGAACTCGAAATAATGTATTTTGAAAAATTATTGGCGAACGAAGGAGAGTAATTTGATTAAGAGCCCTTTATCCCTCTGACGTCATCACTTGTTCCACAGCAGCCTTAAGGAGGCAATATTGTCGTAAGTGGATTAAATAAAGTTCAGCCCAGCCTTTAAGCGTTACGATGTATCAGTTAAAAATGCTGTGCGTAGAAATTTCAATGATAAAGGTGGCGAAATTATATACGTAAATGTGCGTCGCGCGCGAATTTTTCTTTTTTTTTTTGGGATCAGTCCCGGAACTCGGTAGTTCCATTGTGCCAACTTGAGATTACCGAAATTTCGACTTTATTTATAACTTAACGACACAAGACGCGCAGTCGCGAATTTATAGCCATTACGAATATCCACGATTTGTCAAATTTATTCGATAACGTCCTAGATGCGAAATTCTTTCTCGAAGTAATGCAATGAGATTGTGCGACAATTTGCTCAAGAAATATTAGCAAGAGTCTCTAATCTTATAGCTAGCGTCGTAGACTACATTAATTTATGAAACGTCAGAATAATTATTTATTTATCCAATTCTTTTTTTTTCAATTAACAACGACTATGTTTTAAGTTTTCTTTTTTTTCCCCACGAGTTAACGCGAACGGTTGATAAAAACTTTTTGCACATAGCAAAAGCATATCGGCTGTATGTGTGGTAGTAGTAGTTGGAAATGTGTGAACTGTATAACAGATACGTGTGCATACATAATTGAACGTTTTGCGTCAGTGTGAATGCGACTTTCGCCGAAAAGAATTGTTAATATTGTATTGAAAAAGATAAGTATGTATCTGGCATGTATCTGACGGTTGTACGAGCTCTAAGGTTGTAGGCTATTTTATTTTTTTTTTTTTCAAAAATATTTGAAGATTCTAGCATAAGCGGTGTACAGTCAGAAACAGACGAGTGAAGAATCGATCATTTATTTATACTATTGTAAATGTTAACTCGGACGATGTACTTGAAAGTTTAACGATGACTCGGACGATTGTCATCGAATTGCAAAAAAGAAAGCCGAGGGAGCCAATTTCGCAAAGAGCGAATTTTCAGTGTTAAATATAGCTTTGATTTATAACCGCTTTTAGAGAAAATTTTTGGATTCTACTGAAATAAGATACGAGAGGGAGAAACGCTTGGGATTCTTCTTATGGACGAGAAGAGAGGAAAAGAAAACTTATATCCATTGATAACCTTCGCATAAATCTTTTCCAGATTTATCGCTTATTATTTATTATTTGTTCGTTATTAAAGGAAAATGCCGAGGCGTAAATTCATATATCTTTCTTCCTTGCTTTCTTGTGATATTTATCGACTTGCATACACACACTCGACACATGACACGCATTCGTAAGCTCATACTCGCGTAGGACATTCATTAATTTACATATATGCACGCGAATGTTAAAATTGTGTATCATGTAACATGTTAACGTGTAACATGTTAACATGAATATCATATATTCATCCCTAACCAGCTTTGTATTAACTCAGAACATATTAACTCAAAAAGAATACGAAAAATTGATTCCAGCAATGGCTGACAATTGCCATTCTCTGATCGCTTTTCTTTCTACTATTACTTTTATTAATAAATCAATCTATTTATTTTGTAGAAGTTTAAGCTGGCAGTTGCGTACGAATTAAACAATGATAATAATTGTTTTTAACGTACCTGCAGATTTATTTTGTTACTCGAGGATATTTGAGATTTTTTTTTAAATATGGCACTTGTTTCATGTTAATGTTTCTCGCGGTTCGTGAAGAACAGGTCGCGTTTAGATATCGAAATGATTTTATTTTTGTTTCTTGTAATAGTGATTATTTTTTCAGTTTAATAGATAGATAAATTAAGTAATCTAGCGACGTACAGTTACAGCAGGGTGATTAAAGATAAAAATTATTTTAGTTAAACGTAATTGAGATGATTCTTTTTATTTTGATTTTTCAAATGATTTTAAAACTTATATCTGATTTTCTGTGAGGTTTCTTACTTATAATATACAGTACATCACCAGCCGCTACTGGTATCTACTGAATTATATTTCGAAATTCTACATTTGCATCGTTTGAACGTATGTCGATCCGCTCCATTATACGTTGTAAATATGGTATATGTATGAAATAAGAAACTGCTATTAACCGTTATCGCAAAATGACCTGTCATTTGTTTAGGGTTGTACGAAGACTAAGGACAAATAAACTATATTATAGATTATCGTAACAGGATTCCTGTCTTTACGTTCATACTTGATCCCTGAAACACAATGTCCTTGTTATTCTTCGTTGTTACTTTATATTGATTGATTATTAAATATTTTTGCTTAATCTAGCGAGTTGAATCAAGTGTACTGGCTAGGAATAAGAGGTAGATTTGTTTCAAGAATGGGTACACGAAGTAGTTTTGACAGAAAATGTATAAAGTTTTCTATTCAAATGGTTTAGATATACTTATCAAGATGTTTTAATGTCAAAGCATTGTTACCATGGAATATTGTAGAACTTTATATCAATTTCGATCAACGAAAACTCTTAAACAGTTGATTCATTTCATTTAGAATAAGAGCAGAGTGATGATCGAATTCAGGTATGATTTATTGCAAATAAAGAAACATAGATCGTGTTATAAGCTCTCAACTTCATTACGCATGCTTCCTATCCAATGAAGTTCATGACAACAATATGTAGAATAATGTGAGCAAATATAAAGTCAGCGAATCCTCTCTCAGGACTTATTCCATAAAACTGACTTTTGTTCTGTGGGTTTACTTGTAGTCGAAGGCAAACTGAAACAAAAACAACACTCGTTATGAACTGACGATTCATCACAATGACAATCATAACTACTCCATAGATTAAGAAAATGACATTTACTCCCCAGAGCACAGCGAAGTAATTTATATTACAAATTAACATGATATTTGTCATTGGAATAAATGAATACAAGTCGTCACTTAAGATCTGAATAATTGAAACATTTTTTTTGGTTTAATTCTAATAAAACACGTAAAGCAATCGCTAAAGTACCTCCAAGAACGAAACAAGATATGCAGGATATGAATCCACTCAAAAAGCTGTTGAATGGGAAAGTGCCAACAAGACAGCAGTACACAAATTGTATGACTCCTGTCAAGAAAACGTATAGAAGGTAGGCATCGATGATCTTAAGTTTCTTCGGCGTGGTCTTCGTATACTCTTGCCAGAATTTTCCAACGACGGTTAACGCAGACATATTTTTTTTCTAATTTTATATCTGCACAGAATTCTTATTACAATAACTGTTATACTACAAAACTTAACCTGACGCGTGGCAACTTACCGGCCAGATAAACGGCATTGACTAGATTAGTGGGAAAATGCACAGCGCTACGGTTTTAAGCGATACCAAAATCATGGCGCTAAATCGTAACGGCGAGTCTGGAAGTAGGATTTCGTGATCATCGCCTCCGTCGGCAAAGCGAA
>JARQTJ010000480.1:217725-284428 GCA_030142635.1 Trachelus troglodyta | reverse complement strand
GTAAAGAATTACAGATAAAGAAAGAGGGAAGTAAAGAAGAAATAAATATAGAAATAGAAGAAGGTTGGAAGTGGATATGAGGTGTGATTCCAAGAGACCAGTATAGGAGACCGGCTCGAGGAAGAGTGAGCGCTCCGAGTCTGGGCACTGCCTCGAGCGCTCCCCCCACCATCCGCCTCCTCCCACTCGCCGAGTCCTGCGCGACGAATTTGCGCACACAGAACTTTGGGCAACTTTCAGTACTTCTAAACATGCTTGTTCAGAAATTCCGATTTCTATGTTGTAATATCTTACTTTGTTGATTTAATTAATTATTTCAATGTTCCAAACACCTAATATATTAATATTTCAATTTAAACGTAATTTATTTTCGATATTCCACAATTTCAATGCAATTTTTATCTACTCCGTATGTTCTGCGAGATTTTGATTTAGTCTCAATTTTATATTTCGAATAAATTTTGAAAGTAAATCAAGATGCAATAATATTTAGTAAAAATTAAGGTGCTACACGGGTTTCAAGTTGGTACCGCGCTTTCTTAAAAATGTCTTGAAAATCTTTGAACAATAGGCTTTTTCAATAGTTCTTGATAAGTTCTATAGTTCCCGGTCTCGTTTAAAGGGTTGCTTTGGGAGCCAGCGGTGAGTGGCGGAGAACCTCTGCCCGCCAAACTGTGTGTTCGTGTTCACGTTTAGCTCGGCTACGACGGGATTCGCTTTGCCGACGGAGGCGATGATCACGAAATCCTACTTCCAGACTCGCCGTTACGATTTAGCGCCATGATTTTGATATCGCCTAAAACGTTACCGTTGTGCATCTCCTTACATATCTCTGGAGGCGATAATGTCATTATGCAACTCTACATCTCGTAAACGATATTAGCAGAACGCGAACACCCGAGTCTAGTTAGGTATAACCAGGGACTGTTACCGAAAGAAATATCAGTTCGGTTAGGGTGTTCACAATGGTAAAGGCTTGAATGTTGGTTTTAGTTTTCGGTTTTGCGTTTTTCATTCATCGTTTTTCGTTTATGGTTTTCAGTTTCGGTTTTCGAATTTAATAGATTTTGGTTTCGAATTGTACAGAAGATAGTTTTTGTTGAAAAGAAAAGCCCAACATGATTTAATCTGTTCTAAAACCCATGCGTGTAAACGTATTCAGTAAAGCTACCTAACATGTTCTACAGTCAATTAGTAAATTCAACTAAATTCACTTAGTTATATTATCGAATTTCCCAATTATTGCTGATTATTTATTTAATAGAGTTTATTGATTATTGCAGAAAACTCTCGGTTGCGAGACTGGATCATTATTTCTTAAATATTGATCTCATAAATAAAACCTTCATATAGAATAAATCTAATCTACTTATTCTACCTGTGTACTGGAATTCCACACCCAGGAGGTGCTGCTCTCTTGTCGGTAATGCAAAATTCATGCAATTAATGCAAATTCTCAAAAGGATTTTGATTCTCTCAAATTCTCTCCTACCCACCATTCTCCATAACAACCTAGTACCAACAACGACAAGAGCTGCAGTTTTTAAACGTACGATGCAGAAGATGAATCTCAGCTTTCCAAGTGTAGTTAATACAGTCAAGATGATTTGTTTGTGACTATCACATATCACAGACTCTAAAACCAACGAGTAAAACTTCAAAATAAAAAATAAGACGATTAGGAACATTCAAATTAAAAAAAAAAAAAACATGGAGACTGTCTCTTGAAAACCTAAACGTTCAAAATCCGATGCAGCACGTCTTTATAACAGTCCAAGTTCCGTCGGTACCATGCCAGTACCCGAGAGGTGCTGCCCTCTACGCAAACGACGACTGAAGTTCGGTCATCGCCTAAGAGATGGCGCTGTATGTACCACTCATTTAGTATAACCCCTCTTAGCTGCTAAATTACGGAACATCATACACGAAAACATATAATTTCTTTGCAGCGCATTAAGCGGAGCGTTTTCCTTTATTAAGCAGCAACAATTAACTGTCACGTGGAAGTGTCACTTTAAACTGAAGTAAAACAACGTAATACATCGCCCACGTGGATACGTACTGCAAAAACAAAATTATACAAATTCTTTATACACAGCGAAATAAAACACTGAATTAGTAGCATTGGAAGAAGACAAACATTGCTAATGGTGGACATTCCAATTGCGTGATTTCCCAGTAAAATCAACCTTGGATCATTCATGCTGATAGTACTTAGAAACAGGAACACCTGAAATATCCGAAATTATAGGTATACGTATAAAAGTGTTTGATTATCAAAGGGAACTGTATTAAATGTCAAATAAAAATTGTGCAAATACCGCTGGTATTCTTACTTCCTTTTGCTGGTGATATTTTAATTGATGGACCTTTATATCCAGCAAATCATCGACAACGAAATCGACAACCTCGCGACGCATTTGATGGCTCCAGTAACACAAAATGATTAAATTTATCGAATGGGAGCAAAAGCATACCAAGTAGCCGCCTAACTTGTTACTAAATATTTGTTCGCGTTCGCTGAGCAGGTGAGATAATAAACAATAGCCAGCAACCATTATGATAGTATAGAGACACAAGGTGTAGCAGCCAAAAATAATATGACTTGCATGAGAAAATTTGTTTATTACGTCACTGACATGTTGCCACAGTATTCGATACTGCTTGACTCTTATCATCAAAGGATTGGCTGTCAGTTCCTGGAATTAAAATAAGAACAGTTGTCATTGTGTTAATTAAATATTATTTGACGTGCGACAGATCAAGTCACGATCTTCGAATTTGACACGCTTCGATACTGTTATCTGTAAGTGTTTATTTTTTTTCTATTTAAATACCTTTTTCATAGATTCACGTAATCCACGAACTGTCATTATTATTGATCTGCACTGTAACTCCCAGAATATGCACAGGTAGCCCTGGAGGAATATAATGTATTCGTAGGACGTCGATTCGGAGAAGGTAAAAGTACCCAATAGTAGCACTTGTATTGTCGGCTGACCAATTCCATTTAAAATGGTAGCCATTAGTAGAATTATGGCGCGCGTTTTGAAATTAAGTTGTATCCTGCCTGTCGTGACCGAATGATAATGTCTCTACAAAAATTACCTTAGGGCATTAGTTGCTTGTAATCCACTGCGGAGATTTTAATCGCGAGGTAATTAAACAGGAAATGTACTGGGCGGAGAATTTGGATTTTTTTTTCTTTTTTTTTAGACTATGCCGACTATGATTTTTGCTAATACAATTTTAATGGGAATTTCGTGTATATGGTAATAGTGCAATATTGAGGGTGGGTTGACGATATTAAATTTATATAGTTACTTTGTTATTTGGGAAGGGGGAGTGGGGAGGAAATTCAAAATTTGAAAGAGGAATCGGCGGGAGATTTAAAAATTTTTATAATTTCTTCTTAACGTTCGAAAACTTTGCCTACCTGAAATTCATTCCACGTGGATAAATACTCGGCTATTCTTTTAGCGGACAGTAAACCAGCAGTGAGCAGAATCCAATGTGGCGTCGCGACGCATATAAATATTAAATTGAACAGATAGTCATCGAACGGTAAATCAGGATTATTGAAAAATTGAAACTGAAATCAATGAAATTGGTAAAAAAAAAGAATTACAAAAAGCTTAAAGCCAAATTGTTTCAAAGGACAATTAAAAATTTACTCACCCTTAGCATAAGAGTATAGCCAGTGCTGCACGTGCTCAAAATATAAAAAAGTATCGTCCACAACATTTCGAAAGAAATCCAGTTAATTTTAAAAGTACCTAAAAAAAGAAATTTCACAATACGAATACGAGTAAAAATAAAAATAGCGAGTATAAATATTTGTATTATAAAATTCGCTGCGCTACACGAATAACACTCTAAAAATATTGTCTCAATGCAAAAATACCAAAATTATCTCGAAAAAAAGGAAACAGTCCAGCAACGCGACCGACTATCAATATGAGTCGCGTCTGTTCGTAATAAGTGTCGCGAATTTGCTTGGATAAAAAGAATTTTTTCCCTTTCCAAAATCGATCCATATTTATTTTCACGTTTCGCATAGCCGCGTAGAATTTCACAAAAAAAACGGGAGCAGCGTCGCTCGCGTACCAAGTGCCAACGTTAAAATAAAAAAATATCAAGAGAGCACCCTGGCTCGAGACTCCCGTAACATCGCACTTGCAAATCCAGTAATTAAAATCCACTCGATCATTAACACAGAAGCACTTAACCTGTATTTAAAAGCACATCAGACACCATACTCGACAATAGTCACGACGCCAGGCGTCGTGTGCCAACAATATTTCACACCCCCCCACCCGTAGGCGTCGCAGACACGAGAACCTCACTCGCCTATAATTTGTCAGACTTGACAATTGACAACCACTAATAAGTATATTTCGACCGTCCTATCATTTCGTCTTATCTCATTCGCCATAATCAGCCCCATAAATCAGTTGGCGGGAAATTCAAAAATTCAAATTCGCCCATAAAAAAAATCAAACAATATTCACTTTTATTTTGGTATATTTGAATACAAAAAATCACCCCCCCCCCCCCCGGTTAAACAACGATACTCGACCTACCCCGTCCCCCTGCATCAGTAATTTTTTTTTTTAAAATACCAATGCTGTGGTCTACAAAAAAAGACGAAAAGAAAAAGATCTCAAAAAACTACCAGGGGACTCTAATGGGATGCGAATTGAACGCGGAACGAAGAAGGTTTCGCAGCGCATGAATATTCATATTTCCTGGTCCTTTCTTCGTTTTTTCGGTAATGTCTTTTAAATTGCCTTTCGTGCTGCCGCTGCTTTTAAAGAGGCACAAACGCCGCTGGACGGGCAATCCTATCTAGCTCGGAAATGCAGCGCACTTTAGAAATAGTCTATCCGTATCGTACCACTGTATACGTAGATAGTAAGCAGGCACCAGTGTTTTCTCATGAAATACGATTCTTGTCCCTTATCGTGCGTACAGTGACGATTAAACGTATCGCGTAACGATACTAAATAATAGAGGTTAGGTTCCGTTAACGGAAAAGCAATATGGCGATATTCAAAGACTTTTAGCATCGGTGCAAATAACGTATATAATAAAAAAAAAGAAAAAGGTCAAAATCCATTGTAATTAGGAAAAAAAATATTACGGCCACCGATAAAAAAATATTTAATTAAAATTCACCGAAAGACACTGCAAAGCTTCATTATAGCCTGCAAACAGTATAATTGGGGACGGTCCCTTACATACAACGACTTCCGCAGTTAATTTGAGGTTATGGCAACTTCGAATGTCATACAGACCCAAGTCCCATGTTGTGCTGTAGCAACGTAGGGCCCAGTTGTAGTCACGACGCGTGACAATAACGCGGATGCATAAAATTTACGAAATACTGTGGGTGGGGGGAGTGGAGGGGGGTGTCACGGTTAGTAACGATATGGTACGTCACGGCATTCGTTTCACGTTCGTATTTAAGTCTTCTTTTTTTTTGACCTTTTTTTCTTCTTATTTCATCTCGGCTCTTGTTTCATTTGTTGTTCGGGTTAAGCATTGCGTGAGGCCCCGTGGGTCCCCTGGTTTGTTGGTCTGGGTAGTACCAAGAAAATCGTCGGTCCGGCCTCGACTTCCGTTACGTTTACATTTTGAAATGCACGAAGATCTCGCGTGCAATAACAAACGTATTCTAAATATTCATTGTGCAGCGGCACTTGGTTATTTTCGCGGAGAATCCTAGTGGATGTTGTGATTTTGAAAAAGAAAAAAAATAGATATATATGGAACGCAGTGAGATTTTTGGTATATGAAATTACGTTGGGGGAGACGTTGCGTAATTTTTATTGTGATAACGATCGAGGTTAGATTTTTTGAGTAAAATTTTGAGTGAAAATCTAAAAAAAACATTTTTGAGTACTGGAGAGAGGTTGATTGAGAAAAGGATACAGTTGGGGTTATGGGAATTTTATAGCGCACTGTAGGAATATTATTTTTGTCGGGGTCTTTTTTGGGTGCATTTGATGCAGCGCCTCTAACGGGATTTCTTGTAACGACGATCAGCGGGAAATTTGAATTTTTTGTTTGCTTATGTTTGATCGAGCTCAGACGTAATAATTGACTCATCAGTCTCGGCAATGTCTAAATTTATTTTCCTTACGTTGGCAGACTCTGGAGTAGAACTCGATGACGGTGAATAACGGTGTAATATTATATTGACTGACCTATTTGCGCTTATCGTGTTGGATTGCATGATTCAGTGTTCAGCGTTTGGCGTTGACTAGTGAAAAAGCCCATTAAAACGAGTGGCTGAGTCAACCGAGTGCAATTCAACAAGCCGGAACGAGAGGCCCAAGAGAGAGAAAAAGATAAAGCGGCAGCGTTCACACTGGCGGAGCACGATCGGTCGGCCATCTTTAAAAGATCAGACGCAGAGGCGGCTCGGAGATTGACGTTAATATAAAAGAAATTATTCGTGGAAACGCTTGTTTCGAATCAACTGTCACTTGGGATTTAAGAAAAATGTATGCTGCAGCTTTGATTTTTGAATTTTTAAAAATTTCACAAATTTCAACAAATAATGTCAAAATATGGACAATATCCATACCGGCTGGCTGATCAGTCATTTGATTCTGGAGGAATGAATATAAATATGGAAATAGATGATTTATAATGATAAAGAATCTTACTACCTTATCGGACGATTTTTAATGGATTGGACTGTTGGCCAAGACGCAGAAGTATATAAATAATGGAAATTTTGTTTTCCACCTTTTTCAGCCGTTTTAAATATTTCGATCCCGAAATTGTAAAAAAATCTATTTTTTATCCATCCGCCAAATCCATGCGGCGTTATTGCATTAAAAATTTGCCTGTAATTGACTAGTGAGTACGTGTGATTCGTATGATGGACGTGAGATAAAAAGTGTGAATTTTTTTTCCTTGCATTTTCAAGGTTACATGTATGTTCAGGAAGCTAAACAAAATGTAAATGACAGGCGACGCATACGAGGAGGAAATTTCGTCGAAAATCGTGAAGAGTTGAAAATTTCCGTAAAAGATAAAAAGTCTGGGGTCGGGGTAAATATAACGATCTGAAAGTTCATATGAGTAACATTGATTACTCATGATATTAAGAATTTTGATGTCGCGCGTGTGAGGTTGACTTAAGGCGCGATTATTATTATTCCTATTCGTATATCGCAGAGAACCGAAGAGGAGCGAAGGTGTATAACGATCTGAGTTATTCATCCAAATGGAATTCATAATAGAGCACACCTCGACAAATTTGTACACCGCATTCTCGATGTCTAACGTTCTGTTTGATTAATGCCAGAATGGGGGGAAGGATGAGAAAAAGCTATTTATAATAATGAGGTCTAATGAGATTGCCTTGAATTCGTTGTCTTGCCTGTCAGTGAGTAAGTATGTATATAGAATAGGTCCAAGAAACGAAAACGTGTATGCTGAATTAATAAAAAAAAAGTACAGTATTTTGAAAAAAAAAGGATGAAAAGAAATCCACTAAAATTTTAATAAGACGTACCGACCTAATTTTCATTGGCTTTCTTTGAGAATGGTAAATTAAAAAATTGCATAATTCAATAATACAATTTTGTAATATCGACTTGGAATTCTTGGAAAAATGCTGGAAAACAGTCCTGAGATCGACGGGGACTGTTGGCGGCGAGAAGAAGCGGAGTGCGA
The DNA here is from genome assembly GCA_030142635.1 of Trachelus troglodyta. Lineage (NCBI taxonomy): Eukaryota > Metazoa > Arthropoda > Insecta > Hymenoptera > Cephidae > Trachelus > Trachelus troglodyta. Next base: position 276,736 of record JARQTJ010000480.1, on the reverse strand, counting down.
AGGGGATTGAAACTGCACAGTCTGTCTCGACGCCAATACAAGATATAAGAACGAAGTTTACATACGGCGCTCTGGGTTAGGCAAGTGAAAAACATCATGTAAAAAATGCCAGAAGCCAGGAGAACGCTGAGTTTACGTTATTCGGATTTGTAGAACGTGGCGCAGCTGCGTTTGAACGAACTGCGCCTGGCGAAAATAAAAACACGTAAACGTTTTCGATTCTCGGTCGATCGATCATCTTCCAGTGAATTCTACAAAAGAGCCCACCGTTTCGTCGTAGGTACCTAGGGCTATTTTGATTTCCGTCGTTGGTCACGCCTGTGAATTTGTCGACAGCGCCGCCAGCGGCGAATGCACGCGACGCGCTCAGGTGACAAAATTACTGCAACGAATCCCTTTTGCTTTCTTCGTTGGTACGTTTTCTGACGCGAGCCATTCATCGCCAAGGGTGACTTCGCAGGAGCCGAGTGAAAAATGATCGGACGAATAGTTTGTCGTGCGTGAAAAATGATGGTTGGCATAGCCTAACTAGCGAACCCATTGGCAGCAAACAGCTTTGACGCGAGGAAGAGGAAGATGAAAATGGGGAAGTAGCTGCAACAAACTTATATCCCAATATTTTCAGCCCGAATGATCACGAATAGTTCAGCCATAATGGATCCAGTGGAAAATTAGTTGAGCGAACGTCGAGTCTACACTGGCGCCGCCGTGCGGCAGTTTCTCGAACTAATCTTGTTCCATGTGTTCTTAAATTTTTTTTTCCTAATTTTTAATAAACGTTACTTACGCGATCGACTCCCTCGGAGATGCTACGAAGATTATTTTCCACCAGACGGAACCCCATTCGGACTGTAATCTTCTGCGGCGTCACAGTAGATATTAAAATTCTTCGTAGTCGCTATCCGACAAAACACAAAACTCTGGACTGCGTGTGTGGAGACGCGTGTTGCGTGTACGCCCTTTCGAATCCTGCCACACGAACCCTACGGGGGCGCTGTCCGCTAACCCACGCGCGGGCTACACCTTTTGCATTCGGGAACGAATCGTGGGTCTCCTTACTGATGTCTACTGTGGGGCCTCATGGGACTTCATTGGTATGTGGGGCCTGATCCTTTGACTGAGTACGTGAAGCGCGACTGTGCGTGGTCCACACGACCTCTTGTTTCTTCTTACTCGTGGCAGTCATGTTTTTTTTTTTTTTTTTATAACGAGTGTGAGTGTGTGTGTGTGTAATATTTGAATTTTAAGAATCGCTTTTTTACATTTTTTTTAAAAATCCTTAACGGCGTAATTTAATCTTTTCAATGATTTGTCAGTAATAATTAATTTAAGAGGTTTAACAAAATTTCAGCGTTACGGAGAAAGCTGATATGGATTTTTGAAAACGTTACCATTTTTTTATTCTGGATCATCAAGTTAAGAGGGGTCCTTCCTCTCGTAATGGTATATACCTAACGGGAAGAGTATAATCTATTTGTTTCAGGATTTGCCGTGCTTATAGATGATGGAAATTAATGCGGCAGGGTTGGTATTAGACCTCGTGTAACGGTACAGGTTTAAGGAACCGTAATGGCAACGACGATAGTCTTTTACAAATTTTGTATTTTTAACATAAATTTGGTACTGAAAAAAAAACTTGAATCGAATGACGTTCAAAAGACCTTATCGACTTTTTACTTTGATTTCATTCGCAGCCTGAGAAAACATCTATAACACGACGAAGTCAAGATTAAGATAATATTTAATCGACATTATTTTCTGGAATAGGATGCAAAGAGATGGTGAGTAAGAGAGAAAGAGAAAGTGAAATTGCATAAACAAATCATCGGACGTCTGGATGCTTTGTCGCCATGGCTGGAGGGGGAGAGGGAGGGGACTATTCCGCCCCCAGACGACTGCGTCGCCAGATTTTTTCCTTATTTTTCTCAATTTCTTCAAATTCATATCGATTTTACATCACCATTTTTTTCCCCCACTCAAGCTTTCATTTCAACGTCATTTTCTCCATTCACCGATCCCCATCGATATGCTGCAATAGAGAGATAAAGAAAATGCTAAAATAATAAAAATAAAAGAACAAACTCGAAAAAATTATACGATTCCAAACGACAAGAGTTTGTGTTTACATTCTCAAAGTTCGGTAGTACCGTCGCACCATACATTATGTATATACTGTCTCGTTTCCATATTAATCCGACATATTTATGGTGTCGCGGACGACGAAACGTTCTGCGCATGCGTGCACGGATTTAAATCGACCCCTTCCCCCCCTTCGTCCGTCACATGAAACATTTCGAATTCCACGATGAAACTGCTTAACTTTTCAAATATAAGTTGGCGAAGTAAAGAAAAACCTCTTTTTTTTCAGTTTTCGGAACACCGACAGACTAGCCAATAGCGAATGTACTATACCTGTGTGGCATCCAATCGCATCCGGCCATTTTTGTGCGAACCCCTAATCGGATTCCGATGCTCCGATTCGACCGTGAATAATCGTAAACTGGAGAGAATCGACCACAGGTATGCGGTGGCCTGACCGATCGGGGTTCGAGTCCGGACTGAGTCACTCACGTGACTCATGGTTACACACGTACCGATATATTTGAACGTGCACCACAATATATATATATATATATGCATACACATGCTAATTCAAAGCTGCAACGGTATGCGTAGTAGCGCGTGTTGTCTCCCATTTAATTATACATGGTAGCACGCGCGTCTTAGTGCGTGATGACTAATTTCCACTATATTGTGCGCCTGTTAATTAACGTCGTGATAAGCGGAAGAAAATGTGAGTAAAAAAATTTTTTTTTAAATAATTTGATAAGAAAACGTATACGATAAATCGGGTTAAAAAATGTCATTGGTTACGTTCGTAATTATTTTTAACGAGGGTTATACATTATTTTGAATCTTTAACGAATTTAGGTATCTCTTAGCGCTGCATCGATCTCAATTAACCGATACACCAGAGTTTTATATGGAGGATCATATCGAAGCCTTCGAAACGGGAGAACCCGCACGAATCGCAGTGACGGCCTTTGGACATCGGGGCACCCGCAGTTGCGTATCAGCTTGCACGCGTCTCACGGAATACGCACTTTGTTTCTTGAGCGTATCGCGTTAACGCAAGATGAGATACGGGTGCGTTGAGAATTCGTGAGACTTATGAAAAACAGACACGTGGAAGATTTTTGCGTTGTAAAAGAAAATAAAATATTGATAAGGGGTATCGCGGTGCGGTTTTGATTAAATGGGGGGGAGGGGGGGATTTTGAAAAAATTTTGAAATTTAAAAATTTTTTTTACAGCTCAGGTAACACGTATACGATGCAATTTCTTATGGACGCGCGAAATAGGTAATAAAGGGTTGCGCGTCGAAGCGGAAAAAAAAAGTGGGAGAACCAAAGGTAAAAATTGAAAAGGAAGATATAAAGTGGAAACAGTGGGAAATTATTAGCATAAAAGGTATTTTAATTATCAGCTCGTGTTTAGGATGTTTCTACACGCGCGTAGAAGCGCCCGCGCAGGATATGACGTCACGGTACGTGTGGCCTCCGTTAGATGAGTATAAGATAGCCGCACATGTTTTTCTGTCCGGTGTGACGGTTCGACTGCAAAAATGATGGCGCCTGTCACTGCGTTTCTTGTTAAATCTGATGAATCGTTAATTATCATTTGCCGCGAATTTTTAATTACTTGATTGGATCGATTATACATGCAAGTCTCGAACTTGGCAGGACCCACCAAGTGGCTGAATAACTTTTGCAGTGCACGTATCACGTGGGTGGATAACAAAATTATTTTTGAACATATACATTTTGTGTCTGATTAATTAATTAAATTGCGGATGTATGAAATTGTTTAAATTTTTAAAAATTCGAATATTTTGTATAATGCGTGAAAAAATTGAAAATTTTACATTTGTCCATCTTTTGTAAACATACGTATAAATCTGTTCGAAACGAACGAGACATCGATTAGCTGTTCATTGACGTTTTTACGCGTTTCCACTCCCTCGCCTTACGCCCGAATAATTTAGCAGGATTATATCATATATCCCAAAAAAAAGTTTCCCGATATATCTGGATTTTCCCTATTCCCTTCCCATTTTTCTCGCTTTTTTCTCTGCTTATTTACGAACCTCCAGCCGATAATAAATTGTAATCGATACTTGGCAAGTCGATGAAAAATAAATACAGCGATGATAGGTAATTAGAGAGTAATATTTTTCAAAAATATAAAATATAAGCAAAACGTCATTCTTAAATATTACGTTTTGAAAAATTATTTAATATATATATATATATTTTCCATATAAATCCTTACTACTGCACTTTATATATATATATATATATATATATATATATATATATATGCAAGACTCTACCCAGTCTCTTGATCTATACTCAGATCATCAATAGATCCTTTATTGCTAATCGAAAAAAATGGCGACCAAGAAGTCCAAGATCAAGCACCTAACCTAACCCTAACCTAAACCATCGTAACTCCCCGTTAACCAACGACTTAATTAACGTAAGGTCAAACTCTCATCTCGAATTACATAATTAATACCTACTAACCGGCACGCTGATCGTTCGATCATCATCGTAATAACGAAGCCGCTTATAGTAGCCGTATATGGAATACGCATCTTCGCTTCTGGGACATCATATTAATTCAGTTCCGATCTCCATAAGCGATATCGATCCAGTAAGAGGATTAAAAAATAACATAACCCACCTGTCAGAAATGTCATTATAAAAGCGACAGTGTTCCCAGTAAATAAAAAGATCATTACGAAGTAAGCAAACAGCGTTAAAACCATCAAATTCGTAGGGCGTCATGGAAAATATTAAAAAAAAAAAACAAATTTCATATTTGAATTTCCCGCGTCGAAGTCCATCTAAAACATCATAGGTTGGATTCACCGATAATCATAAACCAACAATGAAATTTGTGTGCAACGTGACCTGTCAGCCTGCAACGCTACTACTAGCGCGTTACCGACCGATGGTAAAGAAGGACGAATTAGGCAAATACATTGGACGACGGCGAAGCTAGCAGGGGCACGTGATAATGGGTGCAGCTGCACCTGCACAGTGTTTCGCACCTGTCCAAGAACAGGAATGACGGACCAGAGCCAACTGTTAATCCAAATGCGTGCCGTAAATATTTTCTTCTTGCGCCAGCAAGAAACGATCGGACGTCCAGTTAGAATTTTCTCCCAACACGAAGCAAATGGATACCTCGAAGCAAACGATTTCTTAAGTTTCGATTATTACGTTAAATCGATACAAGGCTAATCGATAATCGCACGGAATCGATAAGGGTGCAGTCACAATAAATTAACGTACACGTATCGTAATACGCATCTGCGTTATATTCGTTCAGCTATCTCGAACCTTCGTGTTATTCAGTTTACACGCGTTTTCGCTAGCAACCGTTGCCAACGTCAGATCGTTATCTCGGTGCTACATTTTTGACAGTCTTACAATAATTAAAGAGAATTTATAACTGTCATTTAATAACGATGCAGACTTAGGTTACGTGCATCCTTATCGCTTTGCGCGTTATCACGCGAGCAGCTTATTATTATTTTTATCTTATTAAATTTCATAAATTAAAATATTTAACGCTGTTACATTTTTCTATAGGTTAGTTCGGCAGGTACCGACCTATTCACTACAAGTACCAGTCGTACGATCGTAAACCAATACGGTATTCAATTGTCACTGGTATTGTCGCGTTTACCCTGTACAATGCGTCTATAGGGATTATCCTTAAGGTATCGAGATTGTAAACGAAAGTTCGAGCAAAGTTCAGCCTCCTATGAATTTCAGGTACTAGCACGTAGAATAGAGTCGTATAAGCCGTCCGGTTGAGCGAACGGACGGGCAGGGCAGCCACACAAAATGGCAGGTGTACCAACTGATGCACAATTCAGCGTGCCGTTTTCGAATGGCGAACTGGCAGGTAAAAATTTATCATTTCCCATAAGGTGGTACAAGTGGAATGTATTGAAAATTTTTTTTTTCGAAAAATAGATCGATAATGTCGAATATCGTATGACGGGATATTTATTTTTTCAAAATTTTCTAGTTTCCTTTCTAGTAACTTTTTTTTAAGTTTTTATCATCATCGCGTGTTATTTGTATTCTTGATGGGCACTGTATGTATATATTATTCAATTTATTTATTACGCCGAGGCCAATGAGGTTAATATACTCATTTTAGTGACAAGTTCAATTCTCAAACGCGATGCGTTGCGATGGTGACGCAAGGAGGGAAGGGATGATGGACGGATAAAATGGAAAAAAATAAACGGATAAATCAAAGACATTGTTGGGTATTCTTCTCTTTTTTCTTATTTTTTTTTCTTCCTGGTGATGTCTCACACGTCATTAATTCATCAGTCTCGGTTTCATTGGACTCTCGAGTCATCGGTGTGCACTGAGCTTGTTTTTGCGCAGCGTACACATTGTAAATTCTAACTGTCCCTTTTAATGCGTTCTGCGCCACTTATTGCGCATATTGAAGCGTTGATGCACCTTGTTGCGCTATTGCAGCACATACGATTCCGTTGACTTTTACTCGTTGGGGAATTTCTGAGGATGATGAAATTGAATGCAGATGCTGTGACGTAGCGCGAGGAGCGTATGAAAAATGTGTATTTGAGGTGAACATGAAGTTTTTGTGAGAAATTAATGAATTTTGACCGAAGAATTAGAAAAGTAATGACATTTTTTTTTTGGAAACATGTATAGATATAAAATTTTGTAAATTTTCGAAAATTCTGCTGTACGTTCGTTGAGAATGGATAATCGATTTTTGTTCCTATGGAAGGTAATTTTTTTATTGCTTCAACGATAATATGGATTATTGATATCTTTGGTGTTATCAGTGAACTCATTCGCAGATGGAAAAGTGATAATTTAATTTTTCCTACTTTTACAACCTAATCCAATCGATCTCACGCCACTTCCGGTTAATCAGAAAGATCCTTGTGAATTATTCGAAAAAAATATAGACAGCATGAACAGTGCCGTAGCATCGCACTGGCTAACCCCATGATACCTGGGGGATACTGCTTGTGTTTTTTTTTTCCATCGTTTCCTCTGTTTTCTTTTTGGCCACGTTACACAGGTAGTTTGGAAGCAGGTAGACAGGGTCGGCATAGTGAATATTTGTGAAACGATGTTTGGCAAAGGGGTTGGAAGCGACTTGGAAAGGAAAAAACTTTTGAAATTTTACTTTTCCTTACTCATCTTGACCTAGACAAATTTGAACGATTCTACGACCCTCAAAAGTCAATTGCCCAAAAGTCCCGAAAGAGTAATCATGATTACAGCCAAACTAAAGTCAAAGTGCTATTAAAAAAGTTTCCCCTAACCCACAATACAAAAATTTCCAAATTGTCAAAATTGTTCGAATTGCCCAAAAAAGTTTATTTTTCATAAAAAAATGTCTGCCTACAACGAATAAACCTTTATAAAAGTGTTTTTAAAAACCCCTTCGAATGGATTGGTTAAGATTCGTCGTTTGAAAAATTTACCTGCAATTTACACACGTACCAAATTTGAGCCAACCAATCAAACGGCAGATATTTTTTTCCTTTTGAAAAAAATTAAAATTTTATAGTGCGGCCCTTCGTCGCTCGCTATACGCAGACTCGAAGGAGCCGACCAGGTCGACCAGCTGTCGTGGTAAATCTCGATATTTTTTACTTCGTAGCAAACTGTACCGCAGAGGCCCTCCTGCCTTTTAGGTGGATTCATAGTTTCGTCCAAGCATCGAAGTAACGTTTCCATATACGTGAACCGAGAATAAACCAGTGAGAATTGAGCGAGACGATAAAGAAAAATAAAACGTGTATATACAGTCGCTGCTTAATCATCCGTAAGAGTAAAAATAATTTATACAAATATTATTAAATCATGCGTGAGGAAAAAAAAAAGAAAACTCGCCACCACGCCAGAAACACGTTTCTCCGTCTAATATTTAATTTAATGTTTACAGATTGCGTTGGCGAACGAATTCGAGCGACAATTCCGAACAGTCGCGACTTAAATTATAAATTCGACGCGTGAAATTTATATCTTTCCTGAGATCTTATTATAAATAGAAAAAGTAAAATCAATGTGTGAAAAGGTAAGCTGACAATGAAAATATAATTTACGATAAAATACTGTTTCAACACTGGTGGATAGACGTGTAGTTGAAAAATCGAAAAACCAATTTATGAAAATTTTCTTTGGAATATTCCACAAAATTTCGTCTACCTTCGAGTTCGTATTTGTATAAAAATTCTTTCGACAATTTTTTTTACAATAAAAACCCAAGAGTTTTCAGCGGAGTTCGGTCGTGATTTATATTTGGACTCTTTTTATATGGCCAATAAAAAAAAGTCAAGCGTAAATTTACCGATAGCAAAAAATGAATGAAAAGTAAAAAAACGCTATGATGGCTCGAAACGCACATTCGAAAATTAAATTTAAACGCTATTTTAAACCGTCATGGCTACGATTCGAAGTTTCAAAAATTCCCAGAGCCCCTTCACTTATACGCAATATTAAATTACTATACTATACTGTACTACAATCCATTTCAATTATAAACGACGCTACTCAACAATCATAGGGAACGACGCCGAGCGTCGGCGTCTAGTCCTACAATTACATACATCGCCCACGCATCCCGTCTGGATTCTCACGCCGAACACAATCCAAAGCACGAGACATCGAGTAGAGAGGAAAACCCAAAAAAAGGGCCATTACCCAAAAACGTCTATTGTTGTTCAAAAATTCATTTATCATAAAAAAAACTTTTCGTGAATCACGAATTAAGATAAAACCACCCTTATCAATCATTCTAAGTCAGATCCAAAGAAAATCAATAATTACCCAAAAAAAAAGGTCGATATCCGTAAACCGACTTGACTCTCCCGAAAAGAAATTTAGGGTAATTAAAAATAGTTGAAATTTTTTTCCAAAAATCAATATTTTTACCGTTTTCCTTTTTCCCCGCAAAATCTTATAAATTCAACCAAAGCAAGAGACTGGTTCAAAATGAGTACCACGTTCAAAAAAAAATCCTTTCTTACACGCCTTAAATGTTCTTTCACAGGACCCAAAGAAGAACGCACTTGGCACTGCAAGGTATATTCGAAGGGCGCGTCTCTTAAGAAAGATGCCCTTTAATTCCTTTTAAATCCAAGAAGGGACCCCTGCCAAAGATCCATCCCGTGAGGATCTTTTAGAAAAAGATGAAACGGAACGATTTCAGGATGGCAATAGAAGACGAAGGTCCCGCCGACCTGTTGGGCCTTAAGGCCACTCGAGACACCTACTATACATACCACTACGAAAATATATATATATACACTCTCAGGATAGATATAGTAGGTACTATTCCAACAATTCGTTCAGACCATACCAAGTCATGACCTCCTTTTTTTTCCCTTCTTTTTCTATAGAACCCATAGAGAGGAGCCGTGGAGAGCATGTTTGACGTTGGGTTCTTATGGGTCCCCCCTTTTCAGCCATGGGGTACCTTTTGTTATCGGGACCTCAAGCCGCACAATGCCCATCCTCGTACTCAGATTGGTAAATTAAATGGAATTTGAAACGCGTAGTAGATCTTAATATATATATATATATATATACATACACTAAGAACTTATGTATACATGCACTTTAAGATAATAATCATAAAAATACATATCCTAAAAACACATATAGATATTGATTAAATCAAACAGACACTTGATCAATACAAATTTAAATCAAGACATCGTGTTTTCATGTGTTTCAAAAAATCATGTTTTAATACAGATCCGATTAATAATTAAAAGTTTAATTACATATATACATATACAGTTCGGCATCGTATCTCTCGCGATACTTATCTGTAGTTTCCTCTAAGATTACGACTCAATTGCCAACCGTGAATTTTATGTTTACGCGAGTCATTTGACGCGCAAAGAGAATCCATCTTGGCGACAATCCCACGCGGTCTGTTGGGTCTCGATTTGACTAACGTAGTCGACGTTGCCGACGGATACCCAGTGTCGTTAAACTACACGTCAGAATGACGAACCCTGAAGCAGTCGATGTCAAAGGATGAAAAGCAAGCGCGATTTTATTACCGGTCCATTCGACGTACAAAGCGAGGATTATCCCTGGATTTTATACACATGAGATTTAAACCGTTAACTACAGTAAGTTATACCAGTCCGTATATATATATACTTTACAGGGTTTAGTCACGTGAAAGCATATAAGCTTAAATGCTTGACGATTTCTTTATGAATTCCAAGTATCTATGTAGTTTAAAATAAAAAAGATACGTAGGCAATTTTATTGCGAATAAAAATTATTTTTGTAATATTAAAAAATTCACTATATCTTTAGTGACTTTGGATTTACATGTGTCAACCTTATTTATGAACTCCGGTAGGTTAAAGAGAAATTTCTTTTCGTTTATTTTGGGGAAATTTATATTTTGCATCCATTTTTTTTAATGAAATTTCAATCGTGGACCCTCTTCAGATGTGTTTGTATGGGTTATCGAATGAGCTATCCAGGACGTCGTTCGACCGATCCGCTTCGATCATTCCTATCAATCGCATAAACAGTGATACTAGAATTTATCGGCGCCCTCTTATGTATGTCTATAAACATATGCCGTATGAATACATAGGTGGCCAAGAGGGAATAATCATATGTTTGTGCAACTGTCCCCATCTGCAGTTCTCATCATCATATCGGGCTTGAAACGTCAATGATTCTCACTGTGCGTCTGACTGTCCATACGAGACGTCGGAGTACGATTAAATAAATTTGATCAGGATTTACTTATAATGGGAAAAAACAATTTTTCCGAACAAAAGCAATTATTACGATAAATTTCAAGTTCTTATATCCGCCAATGGTATGGTTTTGTAAAAAAGTATTGAAAAAAATTAAAAAATCATTTTTCTAAAACGCACACATATATACGTCAAGTAAGTTTTGTTCCAAGTATTTTTTTAATATTTACTTAAAAAAATTAATTGGAAAATATTAAAATTGTCTAATTTTCGCGAAATAAAGTATAAACTTTTGGATAATTTTCTTTTATCGGTATGTTCAATTTTTTTATCCGCGCTCTTATCTCACGATCCCCAAGGAGATCGAGCCCAGTTTACCTCGTTTTATATAATTCCTACGGTACAAAGCTTAAACCCGCTTATACTAATTTGTACGTGCGACGAATACACTTAGCTCTTTCTCGACACGTTTCAATTGTCAAGAAGTTTCGTACGTTACGAAAGACGCAATAAGTACGTAACTGATATTACAGCCGTGAGGATCCTTTACGCCAAGAACCTTGTAAAGGACGAACTTTTCTTTTTCGTCGTTCAGTCAGTCGCGATGTCATGCGTCGGCGAATGTATGAAAATAGCGTGAAAAAAAAGGGCTCGTTTTCAATTCCATTTCTGCGAGCTTTCCTTGCTTGAAATTCTTCCTTTTGTACGATTTCTCGTGACAAATATGAAAATACATTGTCGAAGTATTATTACGCGTGCGTTTATCACTGGGATTTTTGAAAGGTGAGATAAATGAAAAATTTTAATTCAGAATCCTCGCGACTGTGAAAAAAAATTTGTTATCATCCACAAACTCGCAATTCAATTTTACGTAAACAATATAAAATTATCACCGCCGCCCAGCGTTTCCACGCAGCATCCGCGGGGACTCCCCTAAACTGGCACTAATCTGCCTTAACGATTTCCAAACAATCCTAAATCTCAATTTAGTTTGAACCAAGTCCCTACGACAGCGAAATGTTTGTTTATCGACTCAACGAGCGCAGCTCGGGTTGCGTAAGTGCATTTAGCGGAAATGATCCTTTTATCAGGCACTTGAAATCGAAATACGGTAAACCTAGCCGAACCATCGGTTATACAGGGTGTCTCATTTTCTAGCACTAAGAATACATGGCAGCGATGAGATTAAATTCTGACGTAAAGCAGACACGTGAAAAATTGAAGACCCCATAGAAGCACGTGGTACATTTATCATCCAGACCATGCAGGAAGCGTTTGCCTGAACGAATAAAATTTTTGTACTATAAAAGTTAGACGTTTTATTTGAAAAAAAAAAAAAAACACTCTCGGCAATCCTATAAAACGAATAATCTTTCGAGTCCTTATTCGACGCGGTATCTTCTAAAAAATGCAAAACCCTTAAAACAGAAAATTTAACCTTCGGCTAATCTGACATCTAAATACCTGATAATAAATCGCTAATAACATGGTACGCCGGACAATTGTAATCAGTGAGAATTTTTTAACGCGACTCGTCACGCGATGCCGTCACTTTTATTTGTCGATGGTGCGGAGTGTCGGAGGGGAGAAAGAAATATAGATGAGACAATTATGAATAATGACGCGTCCGAAGTCAAAATAGATCGTTAAGTACTTAACTTGGTATTTAATCGGAAATCACGTAAAATCCTCGCGATAATTTTTAAAACCAAAAATTCAGCCTACTGTTTTACCAAACGTAGATAATAGTTGTGCGGACGATTGAATACGTGGATTCTTGGCCGTGGCTAAAATGGTCTTAAAAAAACATCAAAATTCGTGCGCATATATATATCGCTTCAGTCAAACGAGTAAAGAATATTAGTGAAATTTTCGAAAAATTATCCTAGCCTTGAAACGGAATAAATTATTAAAAATATTTTCCGAAAAAATAAACTCTACTTCGCAAAGCACTGAAAATTGAGCGTGCGCTGCCCTCTCAAATTTCAGGTTAGGTTTCGTAAAAAAAACGCTCGTAGCGCCAGGGCGAAAACAATAAAGTAACGTAGAGAAAAAGCAGACGTTGAAAAAAAAATTCCTCGTTACCAGCGCAACTGGTAAATTTTCTCAGATTTCATTGGTTGTCTTTCAGGAGGATTTCGAGTGGCAAAACGTTTCGAGTGCGCAATAACGCATCTCGATGGTCCACGGCAGCTTGAGTGAGTTTAAAGATGATGCAGAAGGTGACGGAGTGGTTGAAGAGCCCTGGAGCCGTGAAGAGGCGAGGGGGTTCCCAGTACCTTCGAGCCCGACTAAAGATTTGTTTGTGTTTTTCTGTCTGGAGGCCTTCAAAAAAGAAAAAGAAAAAAGAAAAGCAAAAGAGTCCTGCTCAGCTTCATTCGACACTCACCGATTCGTAATCCGTCGCCTGTGGTGCATACGTAACGTAAATTTTGAAAATAATTTCGAGACGCGCTGAAAGACAAAAAAATGTTTATCGCACGTTGGACCGAAAGAAATTTTTTTCAAATTCCCCTTTACACAAAAATCTTTCACTTCGAACGAATTCGTTTCGCTGCACGCGAGAAAGAGGTTCGTGCGATACCTTTTATCTTTCCTGGGCGTTAAGCCTCGAAGCCGAAGCACGAAGCCCCAGAATTGTCAGAGTATATAGGGAGAGAACGCATCCGTTATTGTGTAAAATTATACTTTTTAAGGTTTCGGAATTCCTCCGTCGGAGGCGTTGAACGGCAAGTGTGATATTAGCTGAGGATTAACGTCGATTGTAGAACTTCTTAGTCCGTCTGGCTTGTTTATTCGACTGGTATATACGACGGGATAATAATCACGTATAAAAAGGCGGGAACCAAACAAAAATTCAAATTGAACACCCTAACCTTACCGACGACCAATAACGAAACAGTATATAAAGAAACGACCGAATCGCTGCGCGATAGATCGAAACTCGAAACTACGATAAACATCGAACGACCTTATCGAAGCAGGATTGCGTAACTATAAAAATAAAAATTAATATCCGGTGATATAAGCGAATAAAATTAAGGGAATAATAAAAATTCAAATTTCTACCCGCCGTCACTTTAGTCATTTGCTACTTAAAGCTTCTGTGCGCATGCGCGTAAATACATGTTTTATTCGGTACGAATGATCATTGACGAATTATTATAATTATACATTAAACGTCAATCAGACTGATATCTAGGTACTGTGATAAAATTTTTAAGGTACGTACACACCGTACGAGCCATGCTTATCGAGCGTGATTAGTCGAAAGGACGTGACTTAAAATTTAGTAATAACGACACGGAACAATAGCACGTGTAGTCGGTGGCGACAAATAAAGTACCTTCGGTATCGACTCGACGTGACATTAGTCACCTGTCAGAGATATTTACCGTGGATCCAGTTATATAATAATACCAATTGGTAGCCATATCACGCAACTCGCTAGTTAATACCACAACGGTTATCCAAACTATAAATTTATATCCGTCAGAGTGAATGAAAATCGATTTGACGTGGTTTTAGAGGCTTATCAAATTTCGAACAAAAAAAATACTAAATCATCATAGACAAAAGAGGCAAAAAGTTTGGGACGAACGTATTACGTAATTAGGAAAACAAAAGTCTTATATAAATAATAATTAAATAATTATTAAAAAATAATTCGATACCACGGAACAGTCCGAACGAATCGATTGACCGAAAAAGTTTGAGCAAGTGAACGTAATTGCGAGCAAGAGTCGTGCGATTAAATAAATCACGAGTCTAGGTTATCTCGGGTTAGGGTTGGGTTAGGTTAGGCTAGACCTTAGAATCAGGTAAGTAAAACGCGCTTGTAGACTCGAAGCAAGCGGAACAGATGTAAAAGCCTTTGATTTGCATATTAACATTTATTCAGCTCCCGAAAAGGCGCTATTCGAATGTAACCACCGTCCTGGCGGCTCAACCCCTTCCTATCTTGGTATCTTTCCTTAGACGCTCGGCGTCCAAATACGTCGGCACGTGCACACGCGCACAGTAGGCAACCAACACGTTCAACTTTCAGCAGGTGAAGCTCACAGCTGCTGGACAGCTGGACCCTCGATATCTCTTTTCTCGTAGCAACATTCCGCGTCCCACTGAATGATAAGAGCATTACTAGAACATAGGAGTGCTTAGATATAACGTGAATTCGAGTAGAAATATTTTTCTCTCCATTTTATGGATATGAAAAATTTCGAAAACTCACATCATTCGAAAACCGCAACCATACGCAACGGTCTTGTATAAATTCGCTAAAAATAAGATTAAGAAAAATCTGACCCTTTATACTCAGCGATTCGAAAAACCATTGATGAAAAATTAATACTGCCTGGTGGAGTAAATTGAAATATTTTTCTTAATAATTTTTTTACCCCATTTTACTTAAGAGTCAAAATTTTACTTACCACGATTTTACGTATTATTGTCAGAAACCTCTTTGATGATCCTCGAGTACTGAATAAAATGTGATTAACCATATAAATTCATATCAACCTATTATCTGTCAGCCTTATCACTCGTGCTTCGTGTGCAGCAGCAACACGTACGATCGCGATGTACGCTGAAATCGTGCAGTAAAATGAATTTGCAAAAAGAAAACATTCAAAAGCCTTTCAAAACCTTTGAACATTTGGAGCCGTTATTTCCCACAGTGTCTTGCATAATATTGGCATGACAGCAGCGTCACCTGCTTCGCCTGTCTTCTTGACCACATCCTTCCTCTCTGTGCTACAAGTATACTTGGGCGCTGGCAGGCGTCCGTGAATGCGTATACACCAGCACGTAAATCCTATTCAAGATACGAAGGTAAATGAGCGTGTGTAGAATGAGGCCCCAATGGATCCAATCTTGGATCAGCTTTCATATGGTTCTCACAGGGCCTGAAGCTCAGGGCTGATGACCTTGTAGGGCCCTTTAAAGACATCCCAGAGTACACCTAGCACTGGAAGTGGTCTCGAAATGGCGGACGTACGTCACTTTTGGAAATAAGCTAAAAAATGTGGATTCAATATTTTCCCTCTAAAAATCGAACGTACAAACACAAGCAAGAGTTTTAACTGAAAATATTTTTGAAATGCAATAAAAAAAAATGGAAAAAAATTAAAAGTTTTCATAGGCAAACTCGACTTGTTGAATTTAATTTGCCTTGGTTGTTTAATTGCATATTTTTTTTGAAATTGTCAATATGTTTATATAAGGTGACCATGGGGGTTTTATCTTATGCGTATGTATAGTACGCCCCTGTATATTTAGGTATCGCGAAGTATCGGTCGCCCTTATCATGTCGAGAATTAAACACAGTAAAATAGTCGCGTACGAGAAGTCGAAACATAATCGGACCACTGGCATACCAGATAGACGAAGAATAATAGAGCGAACGAGTGTGCGTCGACGCGTGATTTTATTTTCCCGCACGTAGATGTGCGACGTGTATTGGTGGGCGTATTAATTAAACACTGATAACGGTATTTAAGACGCATTAAGAAGAAGTGCGCGCGCGCCTTATCTTTGACGGAGAATGGCACGTGGTTGGCACCGGAGCGCAACACGTGACCGAAGAGAATATAACGATGAATTCTTTGATAGGCGAAGGCGTGAGAATCGGAGAGAAATATTAAAGAGAAATAAAAGAGCATCCGAGTCGAGGATCGAAGATAGGACTTAAAGAAAAAGGAAAAAAAATTCAAAGGGTCTACCGGTAACGTGTCTAAGCGATGGTACGGAACGACCGTTGAAAAGGATACGATTCAAAATTGCCGCCAATTTACTCACGCAAGATGGCGCGCGTCGCTGGAATCCAGTGAAAATGTTATATCGGGTGAAAATTCTTCGAGCGAATTACGAAATCGCTGACGATATATTCTCGCTTCGTGTTGCTTCGTTATAACGATTGGGCTTAAATTCCTCTCGCTTCTCTTTCGTTTTCTTTTTCCTTTTTTTTCTTCCTCTTTCGCTATCTGTTTTGAAATCAGCACTTTTCGACGAGTCCCGGATCCACGAAGGCGCGACCCGTATCGAGCACCGCGGCCGAAGAGAAATGATATTTTCGTCCATTACTTTATTCGCAGTTCTATATATGTGTTTATATATGTATATATGAACACGGTATATACATATATGGCTGACGCGTTCGCGTGCTATCGAGGTTGATCTTTTAACGGGATCGCAACGTCAACGCCACTTTTCACGTACGGGCTAATTTTAGCGCATCTCATTCTTCTTCGAGGTGCAAAATTCAGTCACTTCCGGCTTTCTTTCTTTGTCGTGCGCATGCGCAATGTTCAATTTGACACTGCAGGGAGTGAGTATGAATACGAGAAAATCGCATATATCCGGTTTTGGATGAATTCTAACCTAGCTTTTTCGAGGTTCCTAAATTCGCCGTTCGATCGACAGCGGCGCTGCGATCGAACGATCAATTAAATTTTCTACGACGTTACATAGGAAGTTCAAATGATTTTATTCTCGTAAATTCCTTCCTTACGGGTTTGCTTGTCTAGTGAAAAATGTTTATAGGAAGAAAAAAGGAATTTCGGGTCGGGCTGGGTTAGCGGGGCGGGAGGGGTACGGGGTTAAGAAAAATGTGAACCCTTGGGCCCCTTCTCAGATTTCGCGCTTCAAAGGAAGTGGGATATTCTCGTGTGCAACTACTATATCCTGTTTAAGATAACTTCGTGGAATTATATTCAGATGGGTTATTTTGTCTGGATAGTACTTTTTTTTTTCGATTTATCGAATGGTCGATCAATCTACTTTACGTCAACAGCGCTCATTATGAATCGTGATTTGCGAATTTTCTGCAATGATCATCAACGACAAAACTGTCCGAGTAAAAAAAAACGGAAATATTTAACTGATACATACTTATTTTCATTTTCAATTGAAAATATCGCTTCCCGTCGTTACGCAGCTGCGAGCTCGTACTTTAATCGATGACGTAATTCGCAATTTCATGTCCTAATGTATCGACAGTGTCAACGCTTAAGCGAAAGTAACACTGTGGTTTTCGCAATTGTGAATTTTCATCCCCCGCCTATGAATACTCCTTAAATTTACTACAGTCTACCGTAGTAACGTTTTTTTTTGCGAATAAACATTTTCCCACGACCAAATTCCATGCGATTTATTTGCAGAAAACTCGAACGTCCACTTCAACTACGCGAAATTTATCTTGGTATCATAAAGATACGGTCTGTAGGGCATCCAAGTGGAGTTCCGGGCCTGATCAAATATTAGTAGAGAATGTATCGAGAGATATATATACATTCAAGAATCAAAAGAGAAATCAGAAGAACCAAGAACGTATAGTAGGATAATAATAATAATACGCGGAATGAAAGAAAAATAAAAAAAGTAAGAAAAATCTTGAAAAATATTTTGTTATGTGGATCCATGACTGAAAATTTTCCTTATTCACCAATTTATCGATGGGCTTAAACAGGTAGCGCACGTAAGAGAGGAATAGATAAAAACGAAAAAAAAGAAGATTCGCAAAAAGAAAAATAGAAAAATGCTAAAAAATAATATCGGAAAGGACTCGAGGAAAAGATACGATGACTTCCGGTATCGTGCGGTCGGCTATATCCGTCGTGATTCGGATGAAATTACACGTCAAATGTCGTACCAACTTAACCCACCCACACTTTTCGTATCGAACTTCTATATACATCATTATGTTATCTGATTGTCATATTAAGATTACATATACAACATAACGTAACGTAACTTCTCTTGCGTTATACAGGGTTATTCAGGCCAAACGTACCACCGGAAGATAGGCCTGTGCATTTCGTTCCTATGGTAGAACCAACTTTAATTTCTGGAGTTTGTACTGAATAACCCTGTAGGTAAACTTATATGTACAGTAACAGTGTGTAAACGATCGGTTTTGGTATTTTGGTAATAAAAAATTTGAATGAATAAAAAAATACAAGCAAACAAATAAGTCAGATATCGAATTTAAATTTAAAAAAAAGACAAAAAAATAACAACCTATAGATACGAACTCCAGGAAATGGCTGTCAGGAGAATTTTCATGTGTATCACGAATGAATAAAAGTCTTTGTCTTGTTCACTTGTCTTCAGGAATTTTAGCAATTCGAAAGCGGCACAGCCCCGTGAAATCCTGTTAACCGGAAACCAGCGGTTAGACCCACCCGCTTCCTGTGCGAATTATTTCCAACAATTTCCGGCGGCTTCGCGGTAAGACGCCATTGGCGGCTGATTGATAATATTATTTTCATTCAAATTCAAAAATTCTCAGTTTCTTTATCCAAAAATTAAAATTAATACCTGAACCGTCTACATCGACTTTGGTTTTTTACGATAATCAAATTCCACATTCAAATTTTGATAGAAATATATTTTTATTGATTCGTGGATTAAATTATCGATACGTCACGTTTGAATGCAACCAGTGTGTCGTAGACGTTATGGAGATGTTTTTCTGTTGTGAAAATTTTTTCAAAAACTTTTCAACCATAAAAATATATATAACAGAATGGAGGCTCGTAGTGGTGGCACCTTAGAATGTGTATTTACTGGCTAAGAATCGTCCTCCCTCTTCCCGATGCATCCCGAAGGATAACTTCGGTTTCTGTTAGAACGGTAGATAGGGTACAGTCCCTGTTAAACTTTTAACAGTGTTTGCTTCTCGTACAACGAAATTGAGGGCGAAGCTTTTTAAACTCGAAATCCGAAATCCTTCCGGCGTTCCTTACATCGCTCGTAAAAATCTTTTCATGGACTCTTTGCTCACTGTTTTTATGCTTTTTATCATTCTTTTGCTTCCCCAGTTGATTCAGCAGATAGCATCGCATACAGTACGCACGTGTGTAAAAATTTGAAAAATAAAAAAATATCTAGAGATAAATAAATCCTAGAAAATATTCTTCCTAGTCGTACCGATTGGACAATTTTCATTCTGTAGCAATTTATTGGTAACTTTTACCTTACACTAAACTGCTAACGCGACAGAGTATTGCCAGTCCCCTAAGAAAAAAATGACCAAGTAACTTTACACCCATCAAAACCAACAATAGGTTTTCCCCTCGATTGATTTTGGCAAATACAATAGCACCTAACCCAACATAATCGAGAATACATACGTATTAGATTTCACTGGCAATTATCATTCGACATTAGGAACTCAAAACCACAGAACAAGAGTTCCCATGTGTCGGATTTACACTGCCGTAAGCTTTTGGTTGTTTCAGGGTGTGCCTTACCAGCCAGTCAACCAGTCAGCCATCCAATCCAACCAAGCAGCCCATCCAGCCGACCAGCCTTGCAGGCCGCACAGCTGATGTTTTCGCGTGTTCCTCGACAGATGCCCAGCCACCAACACCCTCGTAAACCAAACACTTATGCTCGGAGCCTTAAGCCGGGTCCACACCGTTTTCCGAAACCGTTCGAGAAACCAGGAAAGAAGAGCACCTGCTCAGCATCCTAATAAATTCAATGTAAAAGGTCACCCGAGTCAATATAAAGTCATAAACTACGTTAAACACTTGTGTACGTCATTGACAGACCCAATGCTTTTATCCAATTTTCATGAAGACACTATTGAGATTTAAAATTCGACTGATATCTCCATTTTCTTGCCTTCCACAGAACCAATCTCGATTCCACAACGTGAAAGACGTCAAGATGCGTTTTGATGCTGCGTAGACGCTGGAACAAGCGCGACAGATTTTAAAGGAGGTTATGTTAAGTTTGCTGTACGATACGGTGTTTCGTCTTCCTGTTTTTTGGTGTGGACGCAGCCTATACTTTTGCTTAAGTATGTCGAATGGTTTAAAATGTGTTCGCAAGAGAACTTGAGTTGTGTAAGAGGCCTCGCAGCAGGACCGGCATATGGCGCATGGCGAAACAGGACCGCGTCAGGGCATTCATGAGGCACTTCGTGATCACTTTACGAACACTCGTACCAATCGGTTAATATATACTTGTGCCCGGGATTGTGAACGCGTCCGTGTGTTCACCAAAAACAACGTGGAACCATGTAATTATGTGTTTCGAAAAGGAAGGAAGCGCCTTGGGTGTCTATCGGCGCCATTCATACTAATAAGTTTTACGTACGGTTATATGCGATCGGGAATTACGAGCTTCGCCGAATACAGCCGAGCCGAGCCGAGCCGAGTATAGCCGAACAATGCGCAGCAGCGACGAGATTGAACTAGTCAAAAGAATGATTGTTTCGTCGCGATATTTATGCACGGACTTACAACTTTGACATGACTACGAGTTATTGTCAGTTCATTTATTTAACAAATAATAACCGTTTTACTTTGGGTTGGAGGAACTCGACGATTTTATTAGGTGGATTCACTCGAGCTGTTTTATAGACTTTTATTATTTTATTCCGAGTGAAAGAATTTCTATGAGCGCCTCTCCTGTCCCTTCAAATCCATCATGGCTTCCTAAGTCGAAGTAAAAAATTCCTGCCGTACCACACGCCGTAGGATATCCATTTTTCTTGAAGGCCCAACCGTGCAAGGTATGTAAACAGTTAAGAAAGCAGAGAGAAATAGAAATTGGAAAATCTCTATTTGTAACGGTACGGAGGAACGAGCTTCAAATGTTCATTATAAATATACCTCGTGGACCCCGTGAAGCAGGGGTATGGCTATTGTTACGTATATAAGGCCCATTGAGTGGTCGGGATCTTTAAACGTTGTTAAACTTTTATTTTCGAATAGCCGACCCGAATATTTTCACTACATAAACTCCATTCAATCCAAGATGCTCGTGGGGCTTTACATTATAAATTTCCTAACCTCACTATCCGTTTAACGTCCTAAAATGTTTTCATGAGAATCAGTGGATACCTTACAGTGAAAATGTGGTGCTGGCATTTAACACGTGATAAATCAGTGCGCGTACATTAACAACGATAAAAATAAAAGATGATCATTTCTATTCGCATATAATTGGCAGCACTGCTGATTGTTTCCTCGAAAAATCGTCTCGGTGTGGCGGATACATTAAGATTGCGGTCACCGATAGATAATAGCCTATTTGATAAGCAATCTTTTCTTTTTAATTATTACAACTGTATGCTTTGAAGACCCTGATCGACCCGATCTGGCTATTGGAAAACCAGGTCGTAGATATGCATCCCATACTAGGACTAGTTTCGTCATCTTCTACGTCATCACCTTAGGGTAATCAGTGTATACCCATTGATAACACGCGAAATCCAGGTGAGCCTTTTACTTTGAAACTCATGCTAAAATGGCCCCTTCTAAGTGTTTCTTACGAATGGACAGATTATATATTTTATTGCACATAAAAGTCACTCACCAGTGTTGACATCAGCCAATCAGCAGACTCGGATCAGGCACGTTTAGAAGCGGATAATTGATTTCACGATCCATATTCACTTCCTTCTTCTGTTTCTTCTTCGCCCAATCGACGTCATCTCTCTCAGGTGGTATTTCACTTCGGAACGATACGAAAGTTATCGACTGTCCGAGCGTCGCGACGTCCGATTATGAACTAACTATTCTTCGGTTTTTTTTTTTGGCGATTGACGATTACAACACTGAACTTAGGCGAACGAGAAAGCAGTGAAAAAAGGAAAGCCATAATAGTAACCCTAAAACGAATGGAAGTAGTAAAAAACAAAAAGACTATAATTTTCATGGCTGCTAGGATAACAAAAAACTAAATCATCTTTCCGTTTGTTTTCTTTTCTTGACTGTATTGTTAACGAAAATATTATCACTGCGGATTTTTATAAAAAGACATAAGGATAAACACATGTGTTTGCCTTGTTATTATTTGTTTTCATTGATCAAAATCAAATTTGATTCTCACTCTGTCTTGTTCTAGGATGCTGTGTATATATTGAAAAAAAAACCCAGGAAAATAGATAAAGTGAAATTGAATACAGCTATCAGATATCTACATGTAAATCTCGTGATCTGTTTTACCTGATAAGGGAATGGATGAGTATTCCTCGTTATCATCGACGGTGAACAATAATTTATACAAAGTCAATCGTGATATCGATGACGTATAAGACACTAATCCGATTTGATATGGATCTGTGTATTTCGCGAGCGATCCTTAAAAAAGGATAAAAGATTGTTGAATCCTCACGTAGAGAGCGAGAAGACGATTAGTGATAGCAATTGAAAAAAAAGTAAACGGCACGTAAACAGCTGTGAAAATAATAATAACAATGACAATAATAATCATACGAGTCTCGTTGGATTTCACAAAAAATAAAAAAAATAGAATCTTATCTAGAAATCACTCGCTTCTTCGTTACCGAGGTAAACTTAAAATCACACGTAAAACATACAGAAGATCGAATAATCAATTATTAAAAATCCAAAAATTTCCATTCGCAAAATTATAAATTAATCGACATTTATCCAATAGCGATCTAACTTCACGTTGCAAAAATCATTTTCAATCCTTCTGTAAGATCGTGAAGATCATTTGCGTCCGGGAAATCTTATTTAAAAGTATCCGGGTGAAGTAATGACAGCAGCTCCAGCTGTCAGTTTACAGGAATTGGGGGGGGGGGGGGTTGTCAATGATCTGTCACCAGTGATTTTTATTATTTTTTTTTTAAGTTTCATCAGGCACATTCCTCGAAGCTCAACGAGGCAGTCGAATGAAATTTGACTTCGCCTGTATAAAATCCCAAAAAAAACCTTTAAAACATTCTATACCGCCGTTTAAGCAAGTGGCCAGTGCGCATGCGCGCCCGACAAAGCAAGCGTCGAAAGGGGAAGAAAAGTAAAATAGAAGGAAAAAAAAAATATGAATCGTCAAGAAAAGAACGAGAATCCGAGAGTCACGGACGACCGGTGCACCCGCATTTTCCACATACTCGTCTCAGCACACACAACACGCACGTTCGCTCGTATGGGGGCTGCTGATACGTTCAAGGCCAAGGACGTGCATTACGTGTGATACATACTTGAACGATCGTGTCACTAACTTCGACACTCGGCACGACTCTATGTTGGCAGAACTGGAGGAGAGAAAAAAAATACTTCAAAGTTCAAGCCGCCATTTTGATCCCTAAACTTCATTCTGAGAGCCGCAACGCACTTTGACCCTCAGCCAGCCGCTCAGTACGACAGTGCAAAGAGAATTGGAGGGTGGCAACAAATTTGTATTCTCTTTACAATCATTTTTGAAATTCTCAAATTCATCCTTTTTCCCGCCAAATCAACCATCTTTGCTCGTACTGGCAAATCCTCGTATCGGGGTTTGTTGTTATAAAACGCAGCGATTCGTTTAGTTAATTCGCGAGCATAAATGCATGCGTTTTTTTTTTCTTTTGTTCCGCTACTGCGCGCTGAGCATGCGTGTGCATGTGTGTGCCGAAGGGAGCGATGGGGTGGGGAGGGCAGAGACGAGACCAAGGAGAAAAGAGAGCGAGACAGAAGAAAGAGAGAAAAAAATGGTAAACAGGGCGGAAGTGCACTTTGCACCTCTGCAAGGATGACGAAGTCGATCCGCTGGCGCGGTTTTTTTTTTTTCAAGGTTTCCGGGCTGACGCACGTGCGCAAATTTTAACGATTGATAAGCCTTCGGATTCTGTATGCGTATTTTGAGAAATATGATTTCCCAACTTGGGATTCACCATCTATATCCATGTATATGTATTTGCATGATATAGGTAAATAATGTATATATATATATATATTATAGTGGACTGTCAAGGTCACAAGACTCTGCCGTAGTAAAAAAATGAGAAAAATAATTGAACCGCGTGGCTCGTTGCTCGCGGCGCAATTCCGAATTATTTCTGCAATTTGAAAGAGCGAGAAAGTGAATTGAGAGAGTAAAGAGAGAATTTGGAAGGACGAAAACAAGTGGATACGCACCGTTTAGATGTAGACGAATAATTCACATATTGGAATGAGAAATCGTGCTGACGTCATCATTTTTTAAATAATTAAAATCATTGTTATTATTGATTAAAAGTTATCGTAAGCGTTATCAATGCTCAATTTACCGTAAGACGCACTTTTTTAAGTAGCACTTTTACATTATATATAATAAATATATCGTGCGTGCGTATCCACGTATGTACTTGTATATTTTGTGTATATATATATATATAACAGTACACTGGTCACTCGCGCGAGACTGGCGACGTCTAGTCTGGCCAGTTCGCAAGCCAAATGACGCAATTCACTACGCCTTTCGCAAGCCGCACGTAGTTGCGAATAATCTGTGCAATGGTATTGGCGAACGCCTTTATACCGACACACATTAATACGACACAGCTTTCTTCGCTCATACGTAAAATTCATACTGTCTTCATCCATTTGATTGATCGATGTTGAGTGATTGGTGAAGAATGAAAAAGTTTTTGGAGATAATTAAACGATATTATTTTTATGTGACAATCGGCGAAGGGGTACTCTTTGTTGGGGGGGGGGGGGGTCTGATAGTATTTTTTCAAAATAAATATGGTTTCTTTGAAAAATATATTTTAATATGATTTATGCGATGGTAATTTGATTATTAATTTCGAAAGTGAAAAATTGAATTTTTTTGTTATCTTTAGACAGTCCTGATAATTGATAGCACGTGTGTCATTGTAATTAATGATTTTTATTAACGTGGTCAGGGTTACTTGTTTGTTATCAGGGACGAACAGTGGCCTCTTTGAAATATTTTTCTATGACTATTTATCGCCCTTGGATGCAGATCGGAATCATCCGGAAATGAGGAGTGCATGTTTTTTCTTTTTTTTTTCCAATGACTTATGGGTAATTCAATCGATGACGAATGGAAATTATCTGTGTCTATATTGAGCTTTGATGATTTTAATTGTTTCGATTATAAAGATTGGCGTGGAGGGTGTGATGTTAGGAATAACTTTTATAAAATATTCGGTACAATTTTTACATCTGCATAGAATAATTGCACGTAAAATAATAATTAATTCAAAATTATCTTTTTTGTAAAAAAAAATGACTAATTTCATGACTAATTCAATCGTCATTAATTTTATGCATTTACTGGTCGTATACGGTATCGGGAAAAGTAGAAAATTTCGCAATCGTTAAACGATCGCATAGCTTTCTCGATCGGAACTTCGTCCCTGCGAAAATCATTAAATGCGAACGATATTCTCATTGTGCAAATTAAATGCGCAGTTGGCGATGCTCGTGTATAACCCTGCAGATGTTATCCCTCGTTAATGATTAATCATTAGTATGTATAGAGGCACATGTGAAAGTGCATATGCACATTTCGTAGCGATATACGTTGCATATGGATATATATATATATATATATATATATGCACATATGAAATTGTGTATTCCTAGGATCTCACGATGATTTATCAATAATGATAACAACGCATGATTTCGCAAGGTCCCCTTCGATCAACAGGCTATTAAACCCGCGTTATCACGGCTCGCACAATCTCAACTGATAACACAGATTTCAAATTGGCGAACTCCAACCAGGAAATTGCAACCGGCTGCTTGACATCGGATCATGGTGAACTCGGCAAAAAAATAGGGTTTGCGAAAAAAATCGCGAATATAGAAACGCGAGAAGATCATCTTAAATATCTAGTCCGTGAATTTAATCGCAATTGAAATATAAAATTATCGATTCGTTTATCAGTGATATCGATAAGAACATCGATTCGGTTCGATTTGCCTCGTGGATCGTTGGATAATTTTATTTTTTTTTAATACGTTATCAATACGGTACTTAAATATTTTTCAATTATTGCACATTTTTTTTATAGCTTTTCAATGATCAATTAGACGAAATCAATCTGTACGTTATTTAATCGATATTTATTGATTTGATTTTTCCTTTTTTTCTATTATTTTTTTCACTCAATTCTCATCCTATTTACTTTTCCTAGACAAAGACTGACTCCAATCGGAATGAGATTGTCGGCTTGCCTGATAATGACCAATGACGTATCACTAGACAGCGTGTCTCCTCGTACTGACACCGAGTTATGGAGCGCTGGTTGCGCAATTTTTCGCGATTTGCAAATTGTGATAGGTTTGCGCTCGTTGACTCAGCCTGCTGAAATGGAGCGCGGGTGTTCGCCTATCTATAGGCATTATAGACGTTGGCTGTTAGACAGTGAGTAAAGATATATATATGTATATACTGTATAGACACAAAATGCGAAAATCGGTAAGAATTTTGCAATATCGTAAAGCTTAATAATTGACGACAGTCTTCTTGTTGCGAATTGATATACCTTCCGCACGTCATTAGCGTGTTTATACAGTAAAATGGGAAATAAGATAATTCCACTTAATTGCTTCATAGGGGACAAGCCGAGGTGAAATTTTTGAAGAAATTGGCAATTTTGCGAATTACTTTTTTCTTCAGAGTAGAATAATTTTTTTGATAATTAATTGTGTAATCCTTTATTGGTATGACGCTTTCAGCGATATTCAATATTGTTTCTATGGATTGGTAACTTATTCATTGTTATCAGCATTGAGTCAGCAGTGAACGTTTGCATTTTGCATTTTCTTTGTGCAAATTCTATTGTTATCTTGTTTCTTCGATCTGACGAAGGTTTCATTATTATTGTTAGCGTTATAATCATTACTTAAACATTCATTGATGCGTAATTAACAATGTCGTGTAAAATCATATTTTTTTGCATTAAATTTTGTTTACCGATTCGTCTTATTGGTTCACGCATATGTAACTTTTTTATGTAAAAATTATAATTTTGCATGTTTTCCGTATTCGCGTATATATACACTTAGTGTAATTGGCACTGATATGCTCTTGCCGCAAGAAATTACGTCGCGAAATAAAATTACGCCTTTCCAGTCGCTCGTTGTAAACAAGCACGCGAAAAATCATTAGTTCTCGCTCGTTCGAGCGACTTCGTAAACATCGAAGCTCGCCTTTAACGTTTTCTATTTTACGTATCCTCCGCGAAAATTCCATGGAATGTGAACTCGCCTTTATTTTCTCGCACGTCACGCAGTCTGCCGACCTGCAGCTATTCACGTTTACCCAACATTACGACGCGTTCACAATGCCGATACGGATCCTCGAATTCCGCTTATTATCTCGCACTTGGATTTTCCTCCTAGACGATTCGGCGTCGCGACGCTACGACGCACATGGCTTTGGCAAGCGCCGCAGCAAATGCTGCAATTATTCGCAACTAGATAATTACGCATTAACTATACGTTTTTGGCAGAATGAAAAAAGTAAAAAAAAATGTAAAAATTCTAAAAAATTATAAAATTCCGCGTTTAACGTAACTCGAAATTACGTTAATTTTATAAAATAATAAATCACTTCGACACAACATTATACAACAGCTTCTTATCACTCGGATGGTCTCTCCACAATTAGTATCAAAGTTCATCTCAAAATGACAAGCTCTGATTACGTGATTAACGACACATACGTAGAATCGATATTGATATCGATTTTCTTATCACAATGGCAATGATGAGTTCAGTGAAAAATCATTGAAAATTACCTAACGTGATGCAATCAAGAAAAAGTCAACGTTGATATTAATTTTTTTACAATATATACACACAAACGATATACCAAGCATAGCAACAATGTGAAAGCGTCGCGACGCTACCGACGACGATTCGATACGTAACAATAATTGATCTACTCAAGTGTAATCGGCCCCAATATATTTTTAAGTTATCTCTCTTTAAAATTCGTAAATTTTGTTACAACATTTTTTATTTTCTTAACCCATAAGTTCTATTTTCAGTTCAACTCACGCTCTTATGGCTAATAGTTCATTATTATTTACTGAGCCGTCCCGACGCCTTTTTTTTTCTATCCTAGAATACTGACGTCATGTTTTCATGGGAACCTTACACGTATCCTTGTTATTATCTCGATAGTTTGACTGTTATATATATATATGCAAAAAGCATTAACATGGCCGAAACCTATGATTACCTTTATCAAAAATAACCGGTCGCCACAACGAGTCGTATATAGGCAGGCGGATTCATGGAAAGCAATTACATGCAAATGCCCGCGTCTCGCATGGCGACCCATCTCACCGAATTAACATTTATTCGTATTCATTCCCGGAGCTGAGTTATGCCGAACGTACTTAGACGTCTAGATACGAGCTGATCCGATTTAATTTTGAAGAGATTTTTTTTAAATTTGGTATCCACGGTCGCGTGGCGATTCGAAGGAATTCGAAGTAATTGAAGGTAACGGGATTGTTATCAGAATTGAAGTTATCGTTTGATCTAGATAATTAGCGAGTTTTTTCGAAACGTACGGTTTTGCACGGTTATGTATTTTTAATTGACAAAAAGTTTGGTCGAGCTAAAATTTTTGCTAATTATCTTTCGTGGAAAAGTTAATGATTTCTTGTTATCTGCTTTTTTTTTAGACTATTAATCTTTTACTTTTTATGCATTACTTTCAGACACCCTGTATATTGGCTTATATATGTCAATGTCATATTCACTTTGCACTACGGACAACAGGTGTTCGTCGTGTGGGGTTACGTTGAATTATTTTTCACGCTTCCCACAATGCACTTTGGATATTCGATGAGGAGTGTGTATGAAAGGTAATTTTGGGTAAGGAGATACGGCGGAGATAAAAATATTGAAAAAAATGAGCGTTTTAAGTAACAAGGAAAAATTGGCCGACGGAAAGGTGCTTTTTTGGGGTAGTGCAATTTTTCGATATCCTGGATACATCCAACCAAGATATTGTGAAAAATATTCAATTTCCAAAATGTGCTTATGCGAAAAATTTTAAGACGCTGTTATCTAGGAAATTATAATTTTATTGACGTGCTTAGATCTGTTTTTTTTTTATTTTGAACAATTTTGAACGTCATCAAATATCGTTAAGGTGGATCGTAATTAACGTGTGTATGCATATTTATGTATACCTATACCGTGCTGTTTTGACAGACTAAAAATTCACGGGTATTGATATTTGCAAAATTTTCGATATTCAAGATATTCATAAAAATATTGCACGATTTCATTTGTCATGGGATAAAAATATATATTTGATCCAGATAACACGTCTGGGTTTACATTACATTCTTAAGCGTTCATCGCAACGAGCCGTAAAATTACGCAATGTTTGAGATCGAATTAAGGAGACTGGTAATATATTAATCTTATGTCATCTTACAGCGATACAATATATGTGAAAGATGCCAGTTGTGTCAAGAGAAGAAGAAGGAAGCCTCGGCGATGCCACATATGAGTTTTCTTTGTTGAGAAAACAGGATGGGTTATTGCAATCGCTCCCGGGTTAATGCAGGTACGAGAAGGATGATAAATTTAGAGGTTAAAAATTGGCAAAAAAAATTTTCACAATTTAGTTTGCATTTTTTCTTTTTGAATTTCACTGTTTGCACAATAACTTTTGACTAATTAGTCTAGACGATTTTCTTCGGGACGTAAAAATTCGTCGCGGCGATCCGAGCAATTAAAAGCTTCGGCGTCCCGACGCGAGGGCGTGCTGACTGCAATTCGCGATGTGAGGTCATTCCGAGAAGTCTGTCTGTGAACTCTCGGATATCGCATGTTTCGTTGTTAGCGAGAGATGCAAACAGACCGAGAGTCAGTATTGTTCGGAACAAGAGTAGAATGAGAGTTTGTTAGTGGGTCAAGGGTGAGTGATTTTTTTTTCAAAATTTTTATCGCATCGGTAATGGTTCTTGTGTATGAACTTAGCGGGAGATACGTTTTTCAGAATTTTTGTTGAACGCGATATTTAGTGCGAAAAATTGTATCCTTTCGGGGACAGCGATTTTTTTGGAGATTTTTAAAAAATTCACATTTCTTAGAACAGATGCGAATCTTGTGAAGTCGGGATATTCCGGGTAATCGTCAAGAAGGAGTGTTCAGTCTCGCAGACCTCGCTAGGCTGGACGACGATCGTCTGTGCGCAGGAAGCCTTGAATTTTCTGTAATTGCCAGGCGATTTCATCATCGTTTTCTGGAATCCGAACGTCGGCGCAGAAAAAGGTTTCAGCCTAAGCAACGGGCCTGGAAGCGCAACATGGACACGAGTGTGTTTACATGTGTGAATATGCATGATCACATCGTATAAATCATATCGTATAAAATATTGAATTCTCAAAAAAAATTTCGAAAAAATTTCAGCCATCACAAAATTATGTATTTACATCAGATCGTAATCAATAGGTCGATAGCCCCGCATCGGCTAACTTTTATCCTTAAAAACTTACTCAGTTGCGCGCGCATTCTCGGTAAATGTCACATTGACATGCGCAGTACGTACTGCGCACAGGAAGAAGTATGTTCGAACGTGATTGCGTTTCGACGGGACGAGATTAAAAATCCTAATGACTGGCGCGCGTAAACTTGAAAGCGTGAATCACCGATAACGTTGAAAAAAGAAAATTTTCAAATTTTCCTCCAAAAATTAGTCAAACAACGCGAGTTTTATTTCTATAAAAAAATATCACCCGTCAGTGGAAACAGCTCGGGAAACCAAAATTAGAAAGTCAAAAAAACCGCACCGCGCCCAGCAGGCCTGGTTTTTTGGAATTTAACACGTAACATCCTATTGTACGCGTCTGCTACCATATTTTCCAAGAATCTCTAGCTCCTTCTAGATTTCCATTTCCTGCATACATCCAGCAAGAAGCAGTTGGGTCCTACTACGTAAGGCCCCATACTATATATAGGGCCCTAACAACCCTCTGGGCCCTTCCGGTCCGTAGGAAAAGCCACGCATCGGGTCGCACACCATTACACTTTTAAACGTTTAAAGGCCCCGCTCAGCCACGCAGAGCTACAGGACATTTAAAGTTTAAAGGGTCCGTAGCGCATAAGGCCCAAAATTATAATAGATGGCGTGCCGGTAGCGCATAGTACGGCCGTCGCTAACAGGGGGGAGCCCTTCGCTGTCGAAATTCTGAATGAATGTATATACAACTATATTCCTTTGAAAAGCAGCTTAAACCTATTTTCTTTTTTCCTTCCTTCTTTTTCTTCTTCAAAGCTCTCCTCGCTTTTACTCGTACCTAGTTTTCTATACGCATAGTAAGCACTACGTTTCACGTATTCGCCTATCCACGCTAAGCCATTGTTAATCCATCCAGGCCTATCCCTTAGGATACCTACCGCCGTTCGCTAAAAATTCTACGAAGAAAATGCCGATCCTTTTACTTCGAAAACCTTCGACTCTAGCGACAGATACAACTGGCTACAATATACGTTCAATGATTTACGCATACAGCTATCGTCAATCGTTGCTCCGACGCTGACGTTGCCTTTCGTCAATGTATCTTCAATTTTAATTATTTACATATTAATATCGACGACTACTCGTTAAATTAATTCCCTGACAGTATCGATTAAAAGTTTTTCGAATTCGACCGATTTTTTATATCAATTAGTTTTATCAACGACCACTCGAAAGTTGATATCGAATTTATTGAATTATATCATTAACATTTTGGGGGTTGGAATCAAACTTTAATTTATATATATCGAATCTTTATTGATCTGTGAATTTTTTTGAGTTCGTCAACGGATTCAATTGTTCGTAAAAATTGTACCAATTTATTCAAGATTAAATATTTACGTGGCACTGCGATCGAGTATTATTTTTTTAAATGGAGGGCATTCCGTTGTGATAATATTGGACAATTTTATATGGGTTATTGATAAGGAACCATTGATACCGTTTGCTTTTGATATTGATCGTATTGATTTTTTTTTTTGAAAAATTATCATTCCTGCATATTTGACCAATGACGTATAAATGTCAAAGAGGAATCAAAAGACATTGTTCGATGGCATTATTCCGTTATTGTAAATGTGTTACGAATTTATTGACTGTGACCAAGGCCGCCATTGTGTGGAAGTAGAGCATCGTTTGTATGAAATAATTAAGGATGTTTCTATAGTCACTTTTAGTTTTACTTTGCAGTCAGTGTCGATCGTAACCTATAATTTTGTATTACATTGTGAAGAACTTATTGTCATTATTATATCAAGATACTGGTCGATCCGCGAGTAAAGGACATGATCTAGGGGACTACTTAACGTTGAAACAGACTCACGGATGGCACTTTGAAAAATAAATTTCATTCGTACCAGGACTGTATATATTTTAAACAGTAATTATTTTTGACCGTCTTTTTTGAAAAAATATTCACTCACCTATTTTCCTTTGAACGTGGATATTTACACGCTCGTAGATATCAAGACTAAATGTATTTACCAAAAGCAGATAAACCTCCAATCGCAGGACTTATCGGTATACGACATGATAATTGACAATTGACTGTCGACTAGAATAACATCGATTGATTCTAATTGCATATGATTTTTCGGTCGACGGACAGATTGAGAATTATATCATGCGTACCATTATTCAAAATTGTTTCCTCGATTAAAAAATAATTTTTTAATACAGTCCAAAAATATTTATAACGTTCACAAAAATCGTATCGATCGAAACGTTATTAAGCCCTACTCGAAGGAGTAATACGAACGATTACGAATCGGTAGAAAAATTAATTTTTCCGACAAAAAATTTCGAAAATTTCTCCAGCCCCGTGCCAATATATTAAAAATTGCAAATTGTAACGCTCGATGGTTTGTCCGTGTAAAATTCAAAAAGTCAATGCACTCGGCCTTAAAATTAAGATAACGAAGAATTTCTCGGCAATCGGTTATCGGAAGAGCAAGCCAAGTTCACATGTATGCATATACGTATAGTTTATACTGAAAAGTAACCAAGGAGTGTATTATGCCTTATGGTTGGTATCGTTAGAATATTTTCATGTAAACACATCGTCGCGCGGTGCATTTAGTATTCTCAAGTTGCAGTTGGCATCCGGTTAACCGGCCAACCGCTCCCACCGTCGCACAGAGAGCCGTCGTTATTTTTTCCGTTCGGTATAAATTCGATTGCATTTTATTCTTTTAATAAGTCCTTGGCCGAGCCTAACCCAACGGACATAACCTAGTCAAACCTAACCTAAGCAAAGCCACTGACTGTCGGGTAACGGCCGACCGGCCGTGCAGCCAGAAAACAGAAGCAAGGAGAAACTGATCGGGATTCATCGAAAAAGAACTTTCGTGCGATCTGCCGAAAGGTGAATACCAGCCTTTAGGAAAAAAAAAAATTAAAAACTTAAGTATTTTCCACGACGAATAAGATTATACGTAGTTAAAAAAGACGTATCTGGCAACGTTGAAAAAAAAATATGAAGGTAATAACTATTTTCAAAATTTCTTTTCAGTAATCTTCACGGGTTTAAATAAGATTGGGTTGGACGCTCGCGAACGTTATGAATAATTTTCACGATTTTCCCATGAATTTTACATGGATCGTACAAGTTTCCAAGTACTTCGATAAAACCCTTAATTGATCGTCTGACGGTTTAATCGAAATGGCTTTTATACGATTAATTAAATCAAATTTTTTTATTATTATTATATCTGTATTTGTTCACTCAATTAGAAGTTTTTAGTGTTTCGCCAATCAAATGAATTTTACGACGGCGATGAATTCACATAGAAATTTCTGAATTCTCCGTCTTATCTACGTGGTGAGTTCTTGAGTTTTATTATTCTCTTTTTTTTTGCACAAACTTTTTTTACATGTGCGGCTGCAGCAATGAAAGGTATATAAAAGCGTCTGGCTGAGTCGAGTGTATGCGTACTGTATAGGTATACCAGTGCGTACAGACTTGCTAACTGTCGTAGCTGGCAATACCTAAAAATGTCCTGCGGACGAGTCGTTCTTGTATCTAATGCTTTCTCGGAGCGTCATCGTAAATCAACGCACTTTGCGCTAAGGTAACGTTTTCCGAGGATCCAATGGAAATGTATGTGTATATGTGTATAGCGTATGGAATAACCTATTTTCGGAACGTTGGATTCAGAGAGAATTCGCACGATAATTAATATTTTTTTTCCTGTTTCCGAAGAAAAATTGGCACCGGTTAGATTCAAGTGTGAAGGAGCTCCCACGTAATTCTTATTACCAAGGCCAACGGAAGTTCGAATCACAGGAAAGAATTGGTCGGTGAGGAGTTTCGAAAGAAATCCAAAAAAAAGGTGTATTTCGTGAAAATAGTATTGCAAATTGCAATTCTTTTGAATTTCTTATGATTTATAAAAATATTCTTATTTTGGATTGCTTCTCTTTGAAATCTTTGCTTTATATTTTCCCTTTGACTTTCCTCGTGCAAATTTAACTCTGCGTTTTATTTCGGTCGGTAAAGAGGGAAATTTTTTTTTCACTTCCGCTTGAAATATGCTCTCGTCGTACGATTTCCGGTTTGCGTAATTACACGTTAAACGATTGCTTATAGTATTTTGAGATTTATTCACGCGTGCGAATATTCGCCAAGTATAATTTCGCGGATCGTCAAGGCTCTTAAGTATCGTTACGACTTGCAATAAAGTACGAGGAAGATGTAAACCGTGGCTACGTACTGTTTTACAAGAAGCGTTTTGACGTTTACTGTAGTTGATACGGCGACCGACAGACTGGCGGTTTTAAAAAAGAAAAGCGAAGTTAAGAGGACCGAGGGGTAAGAAAAAAAAAGGATTCAAGTATTTACGATACTTGAAGAGTCAAGTATTTTTTTTTATATATTTTTCAAGAGCCACGCAGTCTCGCCTCGCTAACGGTACCGTAATAAAGGAGAAAAAAGTTGGACTTAAAAATTTTCAAAAATTATCTTCACCCCGCCTCGCAGGGATTATCCAAAATAATTATCTATAACAAGATGCTTATCATTCCTAGCCATCGTTCGTATTTATATACAACGAGCATACGATGGTGAACTTTTTGAAAATGTAAAATTACTGCAAACGGCCTATGATAAAAAAATTCTATTTTTCAAAAACGAAGTTCAGATCTCGATAATCATCTAAGATGCGGTAGCAGGAGGAATTGAAGTCGACCCAGCGCCACACAGTACTGCCAATATTGCTTTGGTACACGCATGAAAATAAAACGGCAGTCGGAGGTTTGACAGTAGTGGCAGCAACAGCGCGATAGCAGCAGCAACAGTGTGCGCGAGTGAGAACGTCGTGAGCTTTCAAGGATGAACAAGGATGGGGCGATAGGCGCGATCCGATTGGCTGACGCGGTGCTTGCGCGAGGTGGTGGGGGTAGAGCGCACAGCTGATGCAGCCAGTTGGTATAGTTAGCAGTCTCCTTGGAACGCGGAGTCAGTAGCACACGAGCGCTCGTTCAGCGAGCATCGTTTTCGTCAGTAAGGGGAATAATGTCACCCCGTGTTCGAAAAGCGACCGTGAGAAAATCTTAACGCGCCGTTCCTCATCGAGGGCCGAGTAAAGTACTAGTATACGATCAGAGTGCGAGCCTCGTAAACGTGGATGAGAGAAAAATATATCTCGGAATACGTGAAAAAGCCACGGTAGAAGCTCTTAGCCGTCGTCATAGAGTATTTTACACGGTAGTGACATTAAACTTTAAATAGAAGGTTAACGTTCTTTTTATATTAAACAAAAAACTGTTATCAGTGAATATTATACTTTGTCAACGTGTACGGAACTTTGATTTGTGTTTGTTTCTTTTCTTTTTTTATGGGAATTCAGGTTTCGCCGATACAACGAGGTCCTCGCTGGTTTCTCGTGTAAATCTCAACGTGCGTCCTGAAGACGTTCCCGGCCAGTGAGTCCTGGAATATCAACGATTTTATGGCTACGGCTTTACCTTCGTTCTTGGGTGGATTTATACGCTGCAATACTCGTGGGACTTATGGGTCTTTCGACTTGTTTTATATGCGAGTGTGAAACCAACGGACAGAGGATTCTATAGCGACTCGTGTCGCCGCTTTGCGAACCGGATTTCGAAGGAACAGATATTCGCTTGAAATCGAGCGATTTTTTGTGCCGAGTACATTTTTGTTTTTGGTGTGGTGTTTATCGTGAAGCTTTGAAAGTGAAGTGATCTGCTATTAAATCAGGAAAAAAATGGTGCCGCAACAGCAAGACAGTCCGTCGAGCTCGGGGATCCCCCTGTTCGGATCTCTACTTGTGGATAAACATTCGACGACGCCGTATTCCGATGCTACCCAGGTAAGGGATTTATTTTTTATTTTTAACGCCGTTGAGCGATAGGGAAAAATCGAGGGTGGTTAAAGAAAAGTTACAAGCGCGACAGACAGAAAGAAAATTAAAGTGTGCGTGGATCTTCCGCGTTACGGGAGTGCTTGGAAATGTTCGATGTACGCGTTCGTTTTATTCGGGACGATCGTTCGTTTTGAAAATAACGAAAATTACCCAGTTTCCGTATTAGTTAAAAATTGTGAAATTATACGGGGCTGAAATTAAGCTAAGTCGATGTGGCTTACGTTATTGACAGTTATCGCGTTTGAAAAATTATTTTTGACTCAGGACAAGCCAGCAGCATATCGTAACGAAAGTCAGCGTACCGTTGCGTAGATGTGAATCGATACCGAGAGGCTGGATAAATTTTGTATGCAACCGCGTTTAAATATACCGAGATGAAAGAGAATTCGGGGCATCGTCACTGAAAAAGGGACTTGCTTTTACTTTACTTCCTTTAACTTGCTTTACTTGCTTGCAACGGCTCACATCAAACGTCTCTTTTACTATCTGTCGACGAGCGACGCGTGTATACTTAATACTTTGTAGCATCGCGACGTCTTAAATAAATACGGGGTTTCATCAAAAATTCTATGGTACTTTTCAAGACGGATTACAATATTTCTCGACTTTATTTTTATTTATTTATTTTCAAAATCCAATGGCAGCAATCACAGTCTCTAGTGCATCGTCGCCATTAGTTTCTGTCAA
Source organism: Trachelus troglodyta (assembly GCA_030142635.1). Classification (NCBI taxonomy): domain Eukaryota; kingdom Metazoa; phylum Arthropoda; class Insecta; order Hymenoptera; family Cephidae; genus Trachelus; species Trachelus troglodyta. The sequence continues at coordinate 239,105 of JARQTJ010000480.1, read as the reverse complement.
GTATTGTCCTGGGAGCATAGGAAAAAAAAGACGGGCATCAGCCTAATGGAAATTTGCAAAAATTGAAATTCAATTCAATTACGCAATTTCGTCTGTCAGAGGTTTTTTAAATACTTTTTCTTACTTTTCAATAAATGCACTAACAGACTGTCAGTAACGATAGTCTTCGTTAATGTTATTCTTAACGTGCAGTAAAATTGTTTTTTTTTTACGTTACCGTTTTAAATCATCAAATCGTCTTTTTGGTAATAACGAGTCTTAAATTACGCTTTGACTTTCAAATTTTGTGGAACGCCAAGATAGAGGAATCTGATCTTCGGAGATTAACATCCAGTCTTTATCGTTTATTATTGTTTTCGTTCGCGGCACCCGCCCGCTTCTGCTTCGGGATTCGTCGTCGTTTTTCGTCGAATTAAAAAGTTTTACGTCGTACAGAAACACGTTAACGTAAAAAGTTTAAAAGTAAATCGAGGCGTTCGGCGTATTCGGAGAATTTGCACGTAAAGTAGGAAAAAGGAGGATGACAGGTTATTAATTTTTCTTCTCTTGCCTTCCATCGTCTATACACGCGTCCACATGAAACTGTCACGCGCGCGCGACAATACGCTGACGTCTCGCGACCACTCATGGAAATCGCGTTTAAACCCGTTTGAACTCGGAAACGCGATATTGCCAACCGCAAAGTAGCCATGCTACGATGTCTGTCCTTCGCATTAACGTTATGCGTACGCGAGTATCTCGTTCGTGTTGCTAATGCATAACTGCCGGAACTTTGGAAGGCGATATCTCAGTTAAATGATGGTTGGCTCGACTAGAGTTGCCCCTGTCATTGAAGCGGGAACGTTTGAATTTGAAAATAGGATTGCATGATTTTTCGTTCTAAAATTTTAAACGGAAATTTTAAAGAAAAGAAAAAAAATTCATTTGAAAAATAAATTAAAAAAAATATTTTTATTAAAAAAAATATAACGATTTCATTTTCTCTTTTTCATTCGTCCTACGCGTCGATCAGCAGATCCGTTTTATCGATTCGACATGACGGATTGATAAATCCGACATTTATGATCACTCGAAAAGAAACGAGAAGGGATGAGTCGGTAAAGCAGAAAAAGCGATTAGAAAACACAACAACGGTCATAGCGCGTAAAAAAAAATATTGAGAATCGAGTCTGCGTGCGTTTCTGCGCGAGATAAAAATGTGAGGAACGAGATTGAAAGTGAGAATTGAGATAATAAAGAAAATGAAGAAAATAATGAAAGTGAGCCACGGGTGAAGTTTACGGGTTGCGCGGGTGCGAGTCCCAAAGTTTTTGGGTCCCCTGTAATTATTGTAGGTCGAAAAATTTTTCTTGTTCCGACATTTTTCTCGGTAAATTGCACCGTCGGAGACCTCGCCGTCCGCCCGCCTCGGCCAATTATCCCTACAGATTTTAATGGTCCAGCCTCTCTAATTCTAGAGGCTGTTCCTCCGCCAGGTTGGTTTCGAGGGCCTCAGGTAGAGTCCCGGGGTCATGCATTTTTTATCGTCCAGGGAAACGGCCGTCTTTTCGACCCCGGAGTCGTCAGTCACTTGCAGTACCAAAAGCGAGGCGCAACGACTTTCGAGACTACAGTCACGTCTTTTTTATTTTATTTTTTCCTTCTCTTTAATTTTCCACCTATTTCCTTCCCCCCCACTAAGCTCGAACTCCGCCGTCCCGTCCACTTTGTTTTTTTTTATTCGCCTAATCCCTTCGGCCGCTTCGTACAGTCGTCAGGCCGTCACGCATCAGAAACCTCCTGGTTTTATCGTCCAGTACAAACCGATCGTCTAGAATAATTTCTAAGACCCACGGAACGTTTTCCCGTCGGGAATTGTAACGTGGACAAACAAAAAAAAAATTGGATCCCTTGTATCCGTCAATTCGTGGACCACATCAGCCTCCTCGAACGATTGTAATTGGTCCTCACCGATCTTGCTCAAGGGTCAGTATGAATGCTTTAGACCTGATTAGGTAACTCGGTATTTGATCTTGCAACGTTGGAAATATAACAGTCAAGTATGACGTGTACATGAACGTCGGTGTGGCGTCTCGCTGACGTCCGGATACTTTCTCGCTCGCTGCCACCGGAATATGATTTATGTATTAACCACGCGTGATTTCCGACTAATCTCTTGGATTACCAAGGTAAAGAAGAGAAAAGAAAGAAAAAAAAAAGATAAACAGAACCGCTACGCCACTGCGTCCTCGTCGCGTCCTACGCTTTGTAAGAGGCGGCGCCACTAATTTCAAACAGCGTCGTGCGCGCGCAGTGTCTTATGTGTACCCTCGGACCCAGCGAAAGAAAATAACGTATTACCGGTCTCCTATCTCGTGGCTCTGTGACAGCTACTGATTTCCTAGGAGCTTGATGATCATAGCTTCAACTTGTCAAACTAAACTGCTCCGTGACTCGTTAAATCATGAGGGATAAAAAAAAAGCGTCGCGACGACCGTACCTCCTCCTCCTTCCTTGTCATAGAATTGAGCCTGGCAGCCTGTAAGTTTAAAACTGCATTTATTAATTTTCGCATTATTATTATTATACAGGTGTATCCACGAGCGTCAGATTTTTCTATTACGCATTTATTTTATATCCCTTGAGCAATTGTCCCAAGTCAGAAACGTTTTAAGTATCCCAGTCATCGAGATTCGAGGGACGGGATCGGAGACGTCGGTGTTTACTAAACGGAATGTAATTGGCAGTTCTAGAACGAAGGATGGCAATAAGAACGAGCAATACGAGAGCCCGAGCCTGTATAAAAAGAAAAAGAATCACCTCGCAGAGGCCCCAAACCTTCGTAATTTTACACGGCGATTTGAATTTTCTGTTTTGCTTTTCTTCTCTTACCTTTTTCCACGCTTAATCGCCCTCCCAAGCGAAATTACCTTTGGTTCCGCTGAACTTCTCTTTTGACTCCGTTGGCTCTCTCCGCCGTCTAGCCCTCCTCATTCTCCTTGGCCGATCGGTACAATCCCATCAAATTACCTCGATTATCCTGCAGCCTTGACGGCGTGCGCGAGAGCCTCTCTCTAATAGACAGGCACACGGACGCTTACTAAAAAAAAAAAAGAAGGAAAGAGAAAACCACGTGACCGTGCACACAGTCAAGCAACACGTTTTACTTTTTGTTACGTTTTGCCCTGTTGCTGTTCCCGACGTGCATCGCGTTGCTACGAGTTAACGTGCTTCGTTCTACAGTTTTGTTTCTCTCTCTGACGTATTTGTTTCCCCTACCCGACATCCCCCCTCGTCCTCCTACGTCTCGTGCCAAGGGGTGCTCAATCATCGGGCAAGCAAACGACGGTAAAAAGAAAAAAGAAATACAGCCACGAAGGAAAGCGTCCGTGAGGTCTCTCCCTCGTTTACTTCCGCGTGGGAATCGGCCGTGTTGCGGAATTGCATTCGCTGTTTCTCTTTTTCTATCGATGCTCGATCCGTGGTTGCCTTTTGCGTAACATCCCATTCGCCTGTAAACCGAGGAGCAACAGGAAAGCCAGGCCGAGGAAGCAAACGAACGAGCTAGAACGAATAATCGTACTCTGGGCTACGAGACTCGAGGGATACGCCGTTCCCTGTCCAGTCCGTCTGATCCCTTCGTGATCCTTCGGGGAAGTTCGGGAGGACTCGGCGCGCGCGGAGTGGGGGGCGCTTATAAGACCGAGTGGGGGATCGAAAGGGCCCAGAGGTGGGGTGGACGGTTCGTCGGAACTGTCGTGTTCCCTTAGCCGTAACTGTTTGCTGCACAATAACAAAGTTGAGACTCCCTGAGCCATCCCTGGTTTCTTCGTCTCTCGGCCGGATAAGCCTTTTATGGATTGTTGTTGTTGTCGTTGCTTCTGCTACTACCCGGTGCCCCTCAACTATCGTCATTGGCGGGTTGGCTGTCTTTTATAAGCGTCGTTACTCTGCTCGCGGTGAAACGTGGCGGGCAGCCAACACTCTGGAGTGTTGCAACACGTGGAAAACTACTTGTAATTGTTGCAGCTGAACCTAGGCAATATGCTGCAACAATTCTCCTATAGAGCACAATGCCGCAACGCTTGTTCCGTATAAGCGAGTAAACGTATGATGTTGCTCACGGAGAAGGGGCTTACGGGGGAGGGTTTAAGGTGTCTGGGGGAAACTGCACACGGCGTCTAGCGCGCATGCGCGGGTTATTGTGAATAGATAAATTATATATGCGTATACATATGCAATTTGATGTTTTAACTGTGAATCTAATGGGATTATTCCCTTTTCCGTTTATAAGCGAGATCGTCATGATTATTACCGATGACTCATAAAACGCTTGCAGATTTCTTTCGGGGACGCTCGTAATACAATTGGGTGTAATTCGTTGGGCAGTTACAAAAGTGATTTTTTTTTTCCTTATGTCTACTCGCCTTGTATTATTGTCCTTGCGACGGCGAGCACGATTTGTTGGATTGACTTTGATTATTTCGGAGGCTTTTATTCCTTGATGACGGTGCACTCGGTTATCGGTCGATACGGCAATGGTCATTGAGATTAGATTCGATCGATTCAGCCGGGCGCGACCGTCAGCAGCTAGACTGGACGCTCGGGTGTTGTGTTTTTGATATCGAGAAAAGTGATTTTGGATTTATTTTTTGTCATTGAAACTTATCAGGACACGGGGGTCTTCTTGCTCGCTTAATTAGTCAAATTATCCGACCGATGATTGCTTTGGAAACGCTTTTTTTTTCTGTAATCACTGGGGCTGATCGGGACTTTTTTATATGACTTTGGGAACACGTCAACGAATACGTTTTACGATCGATGCGTACGATTTCTAGGATTAAACTCGTAGAGAAACCGGAATTAACGAGTCATACGGAACGCGAGTCATTATCCACAGAGGATTCAATGCTAAGTAAGCAAAGATCGCGCACGTTCATCCTTGATTCCATGGTTCGCCTTTTTCTTTTTCATTTTAACCTTTTTTCGCGTTCGTTCCGCGCGCGTCAGCGTTTGCCTCGTAGCTATAATTCTGAATTCGCGGAATCGAATGACTTAAGTTTTTCACGAAGATCGCGCAAACCTACGTGCGGATTCGTAACTTAAGTATGTCGGTCGATCGGTTCTTCCTGTTAGAGTAGACTTTCAATTTGACGGCATTAAAATTTCCAGTAAACGTATGCTTACGGTAGGAATAAAAATTTTACACGTGTCTCACTTTAGTCTGTACGTACGTTTTACGTAAAAAGCTACATAAAATTAATATAGTACCGCGGGAAATACATCGCTCTCTGTTTACGTATTTTCATATTCTCTTTCTCAATTTACTTTCTCTCTTTCTCCCTTATCTACGCTATTACTATCTCGCTCTTTTGTTTTTCATCATTTTCCATCCTAAACTCCTCCCATCCCCTCCCGCTTCTCTCCGCTTCCTACATTTCTTGGCGATCGAGCCCATGTCAGGAGGCACACATGCGTATCGCGTATACACGTGCAGGCGTCGTAATTATCTTGCTCGCTCGGCGGCGGCGGCGTCGGCGTCGGTCGGCAACCACTCTAACCTATTCTATTACGCGAACGCATGCGGCATGCATCGCTTTCAGCGAGTGAAACCGCAGACTGCCGCTCGACCATTTCACTGTCACTTTTGTAATACCGTTAGCCATTACACTTTTTGCAACCAGTCATGGCGGCGTTGCGGCATTGGCTTATCGAATATCGTACGCGTAATAATCGCGCTTCGATAATTCATCCGTAATTGGGTTGGGTGGACTTCCTCAATGATACGTGGACTAGATTCATATTTTTTTGGGCTACCCGATATAAGCATTTTTTAATATTTCCACAACAAAAATTTGTGATGACAGCACGATTTTTTTCGCCGATATGGAAATATTTTTATTGGGTATCGCGTGAATTTTTGATGATTCGTGATTTTTCGGGTATGAAAAAGGAAAAAAAATGAAATAAAAAAGGTCGGTAAGACTTTTAAAAAGTACGAGAGGATTTTTTTCTCTCTCTCTGGGCTTTCCTTAATTTTTTAAGGACACCCCGTGTACTGTTTGACTGACCTAATTGTCATCGGTATCTCGTACCGATGCAGCCAGAACACAGTTGTCTGTATTCTTTTTAATCTTTGTTTTTTTCTTTCCCTCCTTCCCGAAGCTTCTACGACTTTTTCTATTACACAGCTGATGTCCTACATGTCGCTATTATCGCACTCGGTCAGGATGTCGAGCGGTCAGCTGACTGCTGGCTTCTCCACGAGTTGACACGTCGGGCTGAGCGAACGGCGCGCCGCCATGCGGCTAAATTTCGCACTAGGCGCTCGCTGATCTACCCACAGTTCACTCGGGCTGTAGATGCACTTCCAAGTGCATCTCGTAAATGCATTTCCTTTGGGAAACGTTCCGCAGGAAATACCCTTGTTTGTTACATCCGTCCTTATATATATATATATTATACCGCCCTTATTTCCTACCATTTGGTATTTACTAACCCCCCGCTTTTTTTCTTAAACCGACTCGTACGCCTGATATATCCTGTCGTCATTTCCGCTCGACGTCATATCGATCTTGATCTGCATGCAAATAATAATTACGTACGATTGTAATTTGTATGATTTTTTTTTAATTTTATTTGACAAAGCTTATCATTGTTTATGTTCGAAGGCGGCCAACGCGAATTCGTCAACGGATGTCACGTTTCGGATGAGCAATGCGGTTTTTAATGTTTTGCAATCGAGAATACAAGCCGGATGCGTTTGTTATCGCTGATTATTTTTATCCGAAATTGTTTTCCCGTGATCGCGATTCAACGGCTCCGTCATTCCTTAGCCTCACCGATGTTTTCTTAACGTAGAGAATGAAAACCAAATTTCAATACAGGCCCGAGCGTAACTCGCGCGAATCGCGAATTACATAATTACGTGAAAATTGAAAAAAATAACGAAGTCCCGAAACGAAATAAAATTAGAAATTGTACGTGATACTAAAAAAAAAAGTATTAATATACGATATTATTTGTTCTCAAATTTCATACACAACAAGTCTAACGTTAGTCTGTTTTCAATCTGCATTAAAGCAATGCGATTCCACGCTCATATAAAATAATTCAAATTAAATATAAAATTCAATATCAATATTTATCAATTGGTCGATATCGATTTCATACACATTGCTATCAGCCTCTGTTTTATTTATAAATCAACAAACGATCCACAATAATAATAATCGAGCGACTAGACTCCTTTTTTTTATTAAAATAAAATATCAATACATTAAAATCCATCTGTATCATTTATCAGACTTTTTCCTATATTATCACGAGAAAGCTACGTTCATTGCACTTCGTGACAATTCGTTAATCCTCGTGCGTCTTCGGTATTCCCACGCGCTCAACGTGTGCTCCCTGCTATACTTGCCGGTATATCTCGTACGTTCGCAGACTAGGGAAAATGTCAATCGAGAGGCAACCTCGACCGCGTACTATACATATATATCGTTGCAACAGATGAAGGAATTAAATAGGTACGCGACGGAATTGCAACGAAAGCGTCCTCGTACTCTCGCAGCTGCGAAGCTGCATTTGCAAAGCTGCAGTTGCAACGACCCAGAGGCGTGAATGTTTTCCCACGATCAGCAGCCAGCAACACAGACTACGTATCGTGATCTCAGAGCCCAACTATCTTTGTATCACCCGCGAGAGATAACTCGTCTCTAAGGAGGCTGCGCGTTACAACATAATTTCCTACTTGTTTCCCCCCCCCCCCCCCAAACAGATACAAGACACACCAAATAATTTCGCTGAAAAATTATATCCAATCGCGAGCTTCGCCTAACTCCCGCTCGAGCTGGCGCCTCGGTCGCTCCTTACAGACGCCATCTTTGTATGAAAGGGTAATTAAATTTTTTCCCTCAATCTCCGCAACTGTCATTGTATCCAAAAATTATAATCACACTCGCCGTTATCATCTTCAGCCTCGCGATCATCGTTTCTCCCGTTGACGATCGAATTTTTCCTACCTTTACCGGCAGTCGGTATCGGTACTGCGTCGGGCCAACCTAACCTCACTTTTTCATCGAGATATTTAACGCGCAGCCGTAAACGCCGTTCGTCTTCGCGTACTGCGAGTCCGCTGCGTAATCCCGAAGAATCTGTGGGGGTCTTGTGCCGCCTGTGCATGTTGCATGTGCAACACGCGTCCTCTTCTCCTAACCCAGTAGCGATATCGCGTCTCTATCGTTGCCCGGCATCCGTCCCCTCCCCTCCCCGTGCGCCGCCACCCCTACTTCTTCACTCGCCCTCCCCTCGATTCCCACTCAACGTGAAATCGTGCATCTGAAAGTATAATTGCCACTGTCATGCAGAGACTCGACGTACACCGTTGTCTAATAAGCAACGCAAATCGGTTCCGAGATCGTCGTCGCCCGGCGCCCTTGTAACGCGTGATTCGATAATTGCATAACGCTTTACAGCCCGTGAGCATTTTCAAGGTCCCCCCTCGAAGAACCAACACGCACGATTGGTCGAGCCGTCAGTGGTTTCCAGGGGCTGGATTCGCATAAGAGCTGGAACATTATTTTTTGATCGTCTAATTTTTCTTTCGATTTTTTTTTTATTTATCGTTAAATATTGTGTTACCGGGTCGCTGCGATTTTTAATAATAATGATTACCACGACGAACAAAGAATGCCGTGTCGTCATTTTTCCTTTGGAACTGCAATACGATATTCGAGGGACCCCGTAATCTTTTTTATATGTGTGCGTATGTATATAAAACGCTACGCACGGTTGGCTGTTAAAAGTGTAATGTGCAGGCCTTATCTTTTATTTAGTCTAGTGTCGCTGTGCCCTGCCGCGTATGTATGGTACGTGTGTCGGGCTCTGATATCGAGGAACTCGAGACGCGTCCGAACAAGTTCGGTACAGGTCGAGCCGATGCGGAATAGAAACGAGATTCGAGGGCGATGTGTTGAGGATTTTGGTTTTTTTTTTAGGTGATTGCCGTGCGATGCTTAGGCGTAATGGAGAATTTTAGGTTAGGTTCACCCACGTGGTCGGACTTCATTGAAGAAGGAATGAAGTCGTCTCTTACCTTCTCGATCGCGATTCGTCATTGTCGGTAGCTTTGATGATCCTTTACGAAGAATTTTTTATTATTCGAAATGTCTTGGATTTTTTTGGAAATTCTAGGACGCTTCTGACGGGTCTCCCGATCCCCACCCTGTCCAATCCCATCGACTCTCTTAGTCCACGCCACATTTTCCTCACGCTCTGGTTTCATCCACTTGCCGATTAGTCGAACATTTTTTACCGGTCGTCATTTCTCAGTGACTATTGGCTGACGTCATTTTGTCTTATCTGCTGATCGATCGGTTCCTCAATTGGCGTTTGCATCATCGATCGTTGGTTTTGGGTATGCGGAAATTTTTTTTTTAATTTTGCAAGGAAGTATATTTGGGGAGATCTTTTGGGTTTTGAAGGTGATTTAAAAAAAAAATTTATTCCAGCTTTTTGATTTGTGGAGATCGGATCGGACGCGCTGATAAGCAATAGAATACTGACTCGGACGAGGAACGTGTATCGGACACGAAGGCAGATCGGAAATCGGACGTTGGTGCAATTCTTTTCTAGGACTGTTGGGAATCGATGAGTGATTACCGATTCAAGGTCTCGGTCGAGAGACCGATTTATCGGTATTTACGGGTATCAGGTCGATTTCAGGATTAATTAATGAATGACGATGCCAGAAGGTGGGGCTACGTATTTCGCAGTCACGATCTTTCGAGTTTACAAATTTACGTGTTTCTTTTTTTTTTCTTGGGTATTTCCTTTTCTCTTTGTAAATTTCCATCTCGTACCAAGTATCGTATTTTTATGAAACGTGAACGCTATCGGGATGATTAGATCGCGGAAGGAGAATTTTTATTTTGAAAAATTTTTTTTTACGCGGGCAATCGATAATCAAATTCGCGACAATGAATTCTATCCGAGACTCGACCAGGAAAATTCTTCCGAGGCTAAACGCCGAGTTACTTAATGGCAAATAAGGAGAGTCGTGTCGATCGATTAGTTCCACGTGACCATAAGATAATGCCACTCGATTTTGATCGGGGTCAAGTGCCGAAGGTCACCAGTCGATGTGACCGTCGCAAATTGAATTGCAGTTAGAAATTGTCGCGCGCGATTCGAGCAAGGTCCATGGGCATAGATAGCCAGTGGTATTTCCTGTTGTCGGATTTTCGTTGGGAAGAAAGAAAAATGGAACATTTTTTTTTTTTCATTGACGCAAATCACTTATCAGTCTCCGTACCGATCTACGAGTTTCGTGCGATCAAGAATCTTCGGTCTAATCGTCGACCGCATACGTCGTTGCAATTTACCTAGCTACCGTGGCGCCATCTGGCAACTTTTTTACTTACCGTTTCGCCCGGTAGGAATCGGCGACGAATAATCCCACACAAAAGTTTTCTTACGTTCGGCGCGACTGACGCTTCCGCGTCGCGCCGAAGGATAATGACGATGCATCCAGTTTCCAATGACAGAACGAGTGCATCGATATGCAGCGGCTGTACAGAAATACGTGGATAAGAAAATAAAAGCGACAGTCTTAGAGAACGACAGTGGCAGTGTCGGTAGCAATAATAAAATTTGATAGAGAATTTATTATTATTATTCAAGATCAGGATTTACACGAAATAAAAAAAAAATGTCTCCACCACTCATGGAAACTGAATTAAATTTTCTTACGATCGTCACGTCATCTTTATCATTTCATACATCCCTTAGAATGACTGGTGACGAAAAAAAAATTGAACGCTCTGAATTTACCCGTCGATCCGCCATTTCATATATAAATCAATAATCCTATGTATGACTTTCGATTTCCTAGTGGTTGGGAATAATTTATGATCGTACTACTAATAATATTTACTGTCAACATATTAGGACTTGCAACTTGTCGTATTGCGGGACTCGCACTGTTGCTGTATATATTTTATATGCACAGGCAACTTATATATGAATACGACTGTACTTATTTTTAATCTAGTACCAGTGGGCCTTTTACATGCCCGAGGCAGAAACTGGCCGCCATTGCGCGCCTATATTATTTACTATTAGCCTGCAGCTGACGGAAGTGAGAGACTTTAAGGTCAAGCTTGGTCGCAGGTAGCGTAGAGACTGTCGGGGGCAGAGTCAGGCCTGCATCTCAACGCGTTCACGTGGCCTTCGAGAGCTGCTCGTGAAGTCCAGATGGAACGTTATGGCTTTGCCAAACGCGTACATTCTTTTTTTTTTCGACTTGCTTATACTGTATGCGCATTGTGTGTATATATATGCTCGCGGCCTTATCTACGCAACGTCGTGCGCAAAGGAGCGTTCAGATATGCCGCGTCGCTCGCGCACACTGTCGCGTGTTTTGCCTAAGCAATTTATCTAACCGGCACAAACGACCGGGGGAAATATATCGAGGTTCGCATAAGGATTGCCCTTGTCGCTTATGGTACTATAAAAATTAATTCTAGGCATACCTTTTTTTTTTCCTCTGGTTTTTTTCCGCTGGCCCGGCCTCGCTTATACGTTAATTTGAATCGTGACCGTTTGAAATTTGAAAATGTACCGACGCATGCGTCTGCGCATGCGCCGAGTACTTAACTGCGGATCGTGGATTATTTTTGAAAATTTGAAGGGACATTGTTCTTTTTTAAGGTTAGGGTCGGTAGAAAAGGTGTTCGGAGTAGTCACTGGTGAAGGGGTCATAGGTCGGATGTCGTGAACTGGGAAATAATGTTGCTCTTCGGTATGTGATCTCGTGCCGGGGAGATGTCCGTATTATTGTTGTTATCGAGGCTGAACGTTAGTTGGGGGGGCGCCACAGATCACCCAGTTGTAAAACCGGTGCTGGTTTTTACCATTAGGTACCAGTGTTGCTTGGCTCAATCCCGAGAAAAGATTTCTTGATTATAGTTGGTACGGCAGCGTGTAATGTGGCGCTACTACCAGCTTGACGAGTTTCTGCAGAGGTGACAAAGTTCCCGTGAGAACCGAGCTTGACCCGAGTGCGCCTTTAGGTTGTCGAGTCTCGATTTTAGTTTTCGTCGAAGGATTCGCGTTTTAAGGGGAGTGGAAGAGAGGGGAAGCGTTTATAGGGGTTTTTGGTAGAGATTTTTTTATTTGTGTTAAATTGATGAGGTGAACTATCATTTGTCATTTTTTTTTTAATTTGTGGCAATTCTCTCACGAGTTGGCTCTCTTTTTGTTTCAGACGAAGAAGAATAATCCGAACCACATAAAAAGACCGATGAACGCTTTCATGGTCTGGTCCCAGATAGAGCGTAGAAAAATTTGCGAGGTGCAGCCCGACATGCATAACGCCGACATCAGCAAGAGACTCGGTAAGCGCTGGAAGACCCTGGACGAGGCCGAGAAGAGGCCATTCGTCGAGGAGGCCGAGAGACTTCGACAGCTGCACATGGTAGAGTATCCGGATTACAAGTACCGACCAAAGAAAAAGGTACCGAAACCGACCCCGATGCCCAAGGTCAAGGACGCGAAGAAGCAGAAGAAGTCGAGCGTCGGCAGCGCGACCAGAACGAAGAACGACAGCAACAACAATAATCAGACGCCTGTCAAGAGGCTGCAAACCAGTCCCACGACAAATCCTGTCTCGAGGCTTAAGGTCAGGTTAGCCCTCGACAAAAGGACGCCTGATTATACGCCTGTTCCGCCCATTGTCACCGCCAAGGTACCAAGCAGCCCCTCGTGCGACACACCGGACTCGCCCGAGTCCGCCAGCTTCTACGAGGACAACTTCATCGACTGCAGTCGGTTTCCGATGAAGATCAAACAGGAAGTAGAGCACGATTACAAACCGGAATTCACGAACGAACGGCGTCTTGGCTCGGTCAGGCCGTTCTCCAAGATGGACGCCATCGACGCCATGGAGAGTCTCGAGGGAAAGACTTTTCAGCGAACGTCTACCCCGTGTCTTGATCCTGCCTTCACTATCAAAGAGGAACCCATGGAGACGGCCGCGACCACCACGATCGCTGTTGGCAACATTGCCCTCAATACGGTCAGCAGCAGTGGCTGCACTCCTACCAACACTACCAGCACTGCCAGTGTCAAAATGGAGGAGACGGCCAATCCAAGTCTAGCCGATCTTGACTCCCTCACGGATCTTCTTCAGATCCAACCTTCCGACTTCAAGCTTGACCTCGACATGGACACCATCACCAAGGACCTGGAGTCATTCGAGACGACGAGCTCCAGCAGTGGTTCCCACTTTGACTTCTGTGCGACGCCCGACGTCTCCGACATGCTGTCCAACATTGGCGTCAGCAGCGAATGGATCAGCTATTGAGCTACCGATCTTCGATGAAGACGACGCGATGCTTGTCGTTCTTGTTTATTGTTCGGACGTCGACGTCGACCTCATCCTTGTGCTTCGGGCTTAATGAGCCGTCGGACGGACGTCAGGCACAGGGGACGTCTCTACTTATAGACGCTCATTCGCAATGAGTACGTCTCTGCGTGTATTTTTGGAAATGGAAAAAAAAGATTCCATGGAGCCAATTTCGATGACGATGACAGTTACGAAGTTGATTGATCCTTGGTGTATGCGATGCTGCTGACATCTTGCGGCAGAATTGTGCGGACGGGTCGTGGTGTTACTTTATAAAGTACCATGTAAACTTTCGCTTTTTTTTTTGACATTGCCAACGAGCTCATGATCGCTACGGTTTTTTTTCTTTTCTTTTTTTTTCTTTGTCACTATTTAGTTCAATTTCTTATTGGCGTGTGGTATTCGCTTCGTTGACAGTTTGATGACACGTTGGAAGGAACTGTCAATAAGTTCTTCTTTTTTTTGTTCTTAACTTTTTTCGTTATTATTAAAGCGAACGCAGATGCGCGCAGGTATCCTGTGTCTGTGCATATATTTAAGAGACTTCCTTCCGTCTTCACATGAATTATTTAAACGGACTCAAGGGAGTGAGGAACAAGAAAAGGAAAAAAAAGGAAACGCTCTGATTTAAAGGGACACTTCGTTCCCATGCTCAAGGGTGGAAAGGCGTGTCTTGTGGCGTCGACGTCGGCAGGAAATGGGTCCAAGAGACCCAGCTGTTTCCCGTTCGCACTCTATTTAATACCTAAACGACAGTCCTTCGCTTTTTTTTACTGTACTGTACTTGTCTAATATTGAAGCTAGCTGAGGTTAGGTGCTATCGGGTCAGCTGATCTCCAGCTGACTGCGTCGTCGCCCGTTTCGTAAGCGTCTGCCATCCCGTTTTTGTTTGTATATTTTGTCGGGAATTCGGGAAGTTTCTTTTTTTTTCTCTTTCCATTTTCTTTTACATGCCTGTCGCGCTGACGCATAGCACAGAGTCAAATTGTGATCATACAGAGCCAAGCGATGGGGTAATAGAAGAGAGAGATAGAAAGAAAGAGAAGGTATAAGATCTAAAGATAAAGTATAGCTAGAGAGTGATAAGGGGAGGTTATACATTTTTTTTATCACAAGCTATGATAGTCGTACGCGTAAACGAAATCATCTTCAAATTAAAAAAAAAGATTAATGGTATATGATTATTTAGTTTTCGTTAATTATTATTTTTTCTGGTTTTTTTTATACTTTGATATTCGTTTTTACGATTTCGCCCTTTCTTTCATCTTGATCTTAAACTTCTTTCGCTCCATCCTTCGGTTAACGAAGATGAACTGCCCCATTGCGAAAAAAGAAATTGCGCAAGACGTGAAATTCGCACGGGCAGGCATGTCGACGGGAAAGTTGCATTTTGCGAAAGGGCTGTACAATATTTGTATCCACATGCTAATTTGAAAGAGAGAGAGAGAGCGAGAGAGAGAGAAAAACAAAAAAGCATATGTACGAGTAACTGTTTTTGTATATGTATTGTAGTATAATAGCCTGTAAGATTTTTGTACGGAAGTCTTGGTGCATTGGTGACGCATGGCAGTAATACGAGCAGAGGTGGCGCCGCAATTTGACGAAATCATGCAACTTAAATTCGGCCTTAGACATCAATGGCCATTGGGTTCTTTTAAAAATTGAGATATCCGGCCATTAAACGATGGTGCATAAGTCTTTTTTCTTCTCGTTATATTTAAAATTTCGTTTTACTTTATCTCGTCCATATATTTTCTCAACACTGTCGACATGATTTCCTTTAAGGGGCGCCACTGTCGACCGTCGTCACTGCGCATGCGCGCCATGCGCCATGACAGTTTTTGTTGTGTATATCGTAGATACATATTTAGTAATATATAACTCTTGTAGCATACCGCAGAGGTTAGAAAGCAATCTTACGTTATAAGACGAGAAATAACATAACGACGATGATGATGACAATGACGATGATGATGTACGATGAGTGTTTTTCTTGTTCGAGAGGGATCTGTTCGGATACTGTACCGGCGACTGTGCTGCCGCCTAGCGTAACATTTTGACACTTCGTTCTGAACTTTCAAAGAAAAAAGAAATAGAGAAAATCAAGGGAAAAAAGAAGAAGACGAAAAGAACGATTAAAACAGAGCATTTAAGACTTCTCGGGGAATAATTAATTAAGGGACCTCTCGGTGTCCGTTACGGTTGACGAACACTGCCGTTTCTATGTTTCGCGACGATTTCGCCAATAACATTAAAAAAGAAAAAGAAAAAAAGAAACAAACTAATCTAACTAGTCCCCGTCCACGTGGATCATATATATATTTTTTTTAATTAGTCACTCGATAATTTTATTCGACGTGTCTTTTAAGTGTCTTTGGATCATACGCGCGGCCCACAACCAGCTATCTCTCGGACATTCTTCGGCGGTCCCTTCGGCTTTAAGTCATATATATATATATATGTACTATATATATATATACACACACATGCTATACGAGAGAATAACAAAGGTGACTACCCGCCATTGAGACAAACGATCAGTGCGCATGCGCACGCACTCGCGCATGCGCAAACCGTCGAAACATCGACACTCGTATAAGAGACAGAGACACAAAGCATAAAAGTAAAACACAAGGTAAACTAACGTGTGTATATTTAAAGAAAAAATAAAAGAGCGTAATACTAGTAAAAGGTAAGGACGATAAGAGGTAAATAATAATAATAATAATAATAATAATACTATTAACAAAACAACAACATATTATCCATACGGAATAGTGCGACGAAATATCTTAACTATATAAATATAAATATACCTATGATTATATTAAAGAGCGAACATAAAAATGGCACACAACCCTTTTTTATATGGCAAGATCGCTATTTAAAGAAGAAAAAAAGAATGCGTGCATTAATAATAATCGCACCACACACACACTCTCACACACGAACACAAAACTCGTGCGCGCGCACGCACTTGATACACACATGAAAGTTACACAATCACACACGCGAACGTCTGATTAACGCGAATTTTGAGTCCGTAAATTCGGGCCCAAAATTTAGCGATTAATACGAACTATTATCAAACATTGATCTCATGTTCTTTACATTTATTTTGTATTAATTAATTATTATTATTATCGATTTAATACTAATACCAGCAATCCCACTACCATTCTTTATTTTCTAAGGTACCTTTCTCTCTTTTTTTGTATCGTGTTTTTTTTTTTCGTTTGTACTACTTACATCATCGTCGGGATGTAGAGCGTTGACTGGGGGGTTAGGGGGGGCGCGTTGCTACCCTTAAAGAAAAATGACGAGTGTCTGAGGGTGGTAGAGGAGTATTTGGGGGAGGGGGGAGGGTTGAAAAATATTTCTTTCCAATACTCGACTAATTGCAATGACATTTTTTTCATTTGGGCGCGACAATTTTTCTTTTTCTCTTTATGCCATTTCATGATTTTCCACTATCGCACGTGGTTTTATTCTTTTTTTTTTCGTTTCGAAATCAAATCGGATTTTTTTTCTCGTAGCGAAAGACGATCAGGCGAAGGGTGAATGACGAATGATAAATATTCTATCTTGTTTGATTTTTTTTTGGAAATTCCCTGTACCAGTATTAGACATCGTACATGCTAAAATAGGATAGCCAAGTGTCCCATCTGTTCGCTGTCGTTGCATCCGAATATTACAATTTATTTTTATGGCTGATAACCGACCGATACACTGTAAACAATAACAACAACAATCACAGCAACAACAATCAGTAACAATAATAACGCTAATTAACGATCACGAAGAGAGGACAAGTCACTCTTCACCATGGGTTTTTTTGTTCTTCGGCAAAACACCTTTTAATGTCAGGGATCTTTTTTACGGCTGCGTAAACGAGAATGAAAAAATAATAATAATAAAAAAAGATAATGGAAAATATAAATAGTGCCTATCACACTCCGGTCTTTGAGGATGGATAACTTTGTACAAAATTGAATACAGGGCCAACAAACAAAGTAATGTTAGACAAGTCTATTTACACAAATAAAAAAAATGGAGGGTGGATACAATGATTGGGGGGGGGGGGGTCGCGAGAAAATACAAATACAACCGAACAATCATGTTTTACTATGAATGGAAATAAGCTTTTCGTGATTAACACATGGGAGGGGGGGGAGAGGGTTAATTATCCAACGATAGGGGTTCATCGGGACTTTTGGAGGCTGGAGAAAGTAAGAGCAAGCAAAAAAGGCAGAGTGAAAGAGAAATGAAAAAAAAATATAAAAAAAGAAATCTATAACAAACTAATAGAAGGGGAAAAAACTTTACAAATACAGGCTGTGAATAACTCTGGAAAATCGGACAAAGTTTGATACGACGTTGACGAAGTAGTAGCAATAGAAGAGAGAGGGGGTAGGACGGACTTCATAGGGGGCGCAGGGGGGTTGGGGGGGCGTGAGTAAAAAAATTGAAATCGAATGAAAAAACGATTTACTCGCGATTGGTATATGATTTGAAGTTGTGGGGGTCTTGGGGAAATCAGGTAAGGGTAGCTTTCTTGAATGGCCTTCGAGATTGCTTAAATAAAAAGAAAAAGATAATTGACATACGGAACCGTCGCACAAGCTGTTCATATGGAAATCTATCCAACAACAAGAAAACACACTCTCGACCGGGCAAAAGCGCGAAAGTTTAATAAAAATTTAATAATAATAATTAATTAAAGAAAAATAAAATAAAAGAAATACTGCCACTTTGTAACCTTATACGAGTTAATAGCGTGTACTGTAGGTACTGTTTTCGCTGTTAGGGCCGTGACGGAGGGATAGAAAGAAAAGGAAAATAATAATAATAACCAACACGTAAGCGAACACATATCACTATCATTAATTTCTTTTTGTCTTATGGTCATCATCTTTGCGATTTTCTTGTAAATTTTTTTTTTACTTTGCTTTGCCAATTTTCTTCTCCATATTTTTCTTCTCTTTACATTCTCGTTTCTTCTGCCTTTTTCCCCCTGTTTTTCTTTGGGAGGGGCGGGGGGAGGTTCGCTTTTGGGCGCACGTGCGCACCTAGCGTTACGTGTAAATTTTTGTCGCGGATATTCAAATGCCAAATAACGTTTGATGGGAACGGCCAGTAGTTTATATGTTTCGCGTATGTCAGATGCACGTTTTATATGCTATTTTATGTGGGGGGTCGTGACACTGGAGGCAGTGATATTTTGAAAATTTGGGGTGGTACGAAATTACACGATAACACGACCTATCGGATTTTGATGAATCGATCGCAATGTGTTTTTCGTCGATTAGAATTTTGCGTTCGAGAAATAAAAATTTTGATTGGCAAGAAGGAAATTTGACCGTGGAGTTCGGTAAAATTTAACTCGCGAGAACGGCGCATAACTATGTGTATCTTATATGAATCTACGTTGATAATCGAAAAGGAAAATTCATGTATTCGGCGACCGAATCTTTTTCATGCGCGTGTGAGCGAGAAAATGTGGAAAAAGCAAAAATAATAATTAAAAAAATAAAACGTAAAACTCTCATTTATTTGTAGCTTACTTGTCTTTGTGAAAGTCGTTATTTGCGCGAACTTGTGATTTTGGATGGTAAAACGAATAAAAAATAAAAAAAGTAATAAGATAATAAGTTATCGATAGCTGGATATAGTACTCGTAATTACGCGTAAAGGAAAGAATAATTAAGAGATAAACGGAATCGTAAGAAAAAGGGGGGGAAGAAAAAAATAATTAAAACGACATTCGTGTAAAGGTTTGCGATAGCATTTATTAACGAACACTGATAAGAGTGCAACAAGTTTTACTTAAGACTAAAAGCAAAAAAAGAAATGAAGGCAAATCGAAATTTGGGGAAAAAAAATTACAAAAAAAGGAGAATGAAAAAAAAAGTGAATTGAATGTTACAAAGTATATAAAAATAGAAGCTATTAACAAATTGAAAGTATGGCGAGCGTAACGTTCGATTAATAGGATCAGGATCAATTGATCTCATCGCAGTGCTTCCTTTCGTAAAAAAATCAAAATTCGAAAAAAAATCATTGCAGCCTCAAATATCAAAATGGACAAAAAAGGCAGTGACGATAAAGAAAATCCTTTGTCTCACCGGTCAAAAAAAAACGACACTCTTGGTCCAGATTGTGACTCCCCCACCCACCCCCTGATCCTTTTCTTGCGCAACACACGCCATACTTTCTATTATGATGAGTGACTCGTGACAAAGTGTTTTCTGTTCGAGCGCATTAATTTTCGCCCAAACGAAAAGCGTGACGACAAAAAAAATTTCGAAAAAAAAATGTAATCCAATCGAAAATGCTCAAATAATGCGCCTGTTGCATTAAACGCGACGCGACAGTCGTCGATTCGCCACGTGACCGCTAAACACTTGGCCACGAGTCATTTACTAATGTTACAATTAGGATTTTCCAATTTTTAACACATAAGATTGATTGATAAAAACAAATATATATATATACATATATATATAAAAGCAGATAGATGTGTAGTAGTTTTTAACAAATTTTTTAGCATGTATATATGTCCAATTGAAACGAGAAAAAAATGAATGACGTATTGAGGAGAATGATGATGATGATGATGATGATGATGCAGAGTAGAAGTAGAAGGAGAAATAAAAAGTCGTATTTTTTACGAGATGATATTTTTCAAACTTTTGGTTTCCATTTTTACGTGAGCAACAACAATAACAAAACAAAAATAACAGCAACCTTTACGGATTACGTAATCGATTGCCTTTTGGTGTACGTTATTAAGCGCAGGCTGTCCCGAACAGCATAACTTGATAATATTAACAATAATAATGATAATCGTAATAATGATAATAATAAAGGCAACAATAATAACGTGCGTACAAAACAAGAAATAGTACGCACTTGTATTCGTATCCAAACAAAAACACACATACACGCACAAAAAAATCTGTATTATCAGTAACGAAAGAAAAAAAAATGTGAAAGAAATATGATACACAAAATAAATTTTTTTTTTTGACTTCACGATGATGCACGAAGCCAGTATTCGTGAATCTTCGTTTACATAAACTCTACGAAGAAACAATAGCTGATAGTTTGAACCACGTGTTATCAGGGTATAAGTATATTTGCTGATTGTAATGCGATGTATGCGACACGGGAAAATGCCAAACCGGAAACAAAAGGAAATGGCAAGTTAATTAAGCTAGTCTATTGATTCGCGATAAAGTCCCGTAAGACACACAGCGTGGCATTGGTTTTGAAAAAATTATTTAAGAAACTAATCGAATTACAATTTCTGTACGTCTGTCCAAGTTTTCTATTGCTTATGGCCGTAATTTGTATGCGAGGAGAGTAGGGGATGCGCGGACCCTGCTGCGCAGTGGATCTTTGGGACTGAACTCGTGCAAGAAAAGGTATAATTTTAATCGAGAGAACAAAACGAAGCTGTTTCATTTTTTTTTTCTTTCTCGATAAGTAATAGCTGTAACGAAGTACACCAAAGTGCAATGTTCTTTTATTCTGCAATAAGGTAAAATTGCCAAAACCGTTTTAAGTGGAGGATGGAGAAATACGTATGAACGAAGGAAGGGGGAGGGGGGGAACAAAAATTAAAGATGGAACACCCATTCAGGTTCGAGATCTATTTTTCACGAGAGAGTCGATATTTAAAGATAAAAATTCCACAAAAGAACAAAAAAAGATAAATAGGTGCCGGGAATAAGAGAATGAAAAAAAAAGAGAACACCAGAGGGACGACTAAACTTAGCAATATTTTTACATGATGAAAAAGTCAACTTTGTAAAATGTCTGTTATTATCATTATTACTATCATCGTTCTTGCTTATCTTTCGTAATTGATAGGAAGAGAGTCTATTATTGTTTTTACAATTTTTCAATTCTTTTCTCTTTTTGTCTTTTTTTTTCTCTAACGTCTATTCCTTGTTCTTTTTCCTCGCTGGGGGGGGGGGGGGGGGGGGGG